>CM048060.1:621331-1031331 GCA_026259375.1 Verasper variegatus
CAGATGTGATTCAATTAGGTTTTAAGATTTCACCTGGAAGTCTGTGGAGTCAGAACGAGGAAGAGTTCTCACTCTGCACACGTCCCTTCAAATCGTTCATTCTGCTGCTCGTGTACATGCAGCCACTTGTTTTTAATATATATATAAATTATAGTTATATTGTTATTATTTTTCCTGTTGATTTTCTCGACATAACTTATGCAGAGGTTTAAGTAAATACTGTGTTTTCTGCCTCGGACACTTTCAGGCTCGGTCCACGTTTCAGTTTTAAATGTCATCCCTGTTGCTGTGGTAACGCCTCCCGTCCACATGTTTTGTGGTTTTACAGCCTCTAAAACATAGAAGTCGACACAGGTGCAAATATTAGAGAGTAAAAATCTTACCAATAAATTGGTTGATATATATTTATTCTTGCAATATTATGACTTTATTCTTGAAGTCTCAGATTTTATTTCTCTTGACGTTGCCGCAATACTAATTCCACGTTGTACACTAATGATATTAGGTATTTAGACATTTCAGATACTTAATTATCAGCTAAGTAAAAAGAAAACAAAAATACATCCAAATATGTAGAACTTTAATTAAGTAAACAAACATATTTTTCTATGATAAATATTAGCACTGATACTGACTGAAAGGATCACATCAAAAGGTTTTTATTGGTCAACTGATAAATCCTCTGACTCTTAATTTAGATTTTCCAGTTTGTGTCATCACCTCGTGAACCCGACAGTTTCAGATCCAAACAGGACGAAACAAACACGTAGTTGTCTTTAATTTTCTGCCCGTTAATATTTTAAATGAAGACGAATCTGCTGACGGTTACAGAGTAGAGATCAAACTTTGGTGTCAGTCCACTGGTGAAACTACACCACATCATCTTCCTGTCGGACGTTTCATCACCACCCATGTGTTGACATAATGTGATGTGATGTCAGTGTCTATCATATAAACCATGAAGTGACAGAGTTTGTCTCTGGCAGCTCGTGTGCAGACGAACAGGGTTTGGTGCTGAGCTCTTATCTGAGACCAGCAGAGCTCCACACACACGCTGTTCTCCAAACTCCTGACTCTGATGCAGACAGTGAACACATCACAGACTTTAACTCTCCAGACTCTGCAGCTCCCACCACCTCCTCCGCTAATCTGCTCCTTTTAACCTGGTGGCCCCTCCAGTTTGAGTTTACTCATGAATGACTGGCATCTCTGTGACGGGGCATGACTCAGCATTTCCCTGTGTGCCACATGAATGAATGAGAGTGAACGTGTTTCTGTTTGATTATTCTGTGACGACACACAAATACATACAATCATTCACACACAGAGCAGGACCATATGAACAGGAAGTGATGAAATGTGTGAATCTCATTCATTTTAAATAAGGAAACAACAAAGATAAATATAAAAAGATGTAGATAAAATCATAAGTAATACAAACAAAGTTTAGTATTTCTGCTAAAAAACAAAACAATGAAAATATTAGCAAATATAATTGAATAAATCAGTAGTTTCTGCTGTTCTTCGTTTCTCTGTTTCATCGTCACTCGTTGAACCTGTGGATGAAATGACTCTTATCTGTTGTAGTGAGTGGAACGTGGTGTTCTGTCCGTCTCTTGTTATAAAGTGACGCCGTAGTGAGGTTCTCGTCTGTCTCTCGCTGATAAGTCTCCTGTCGTCCTCTTTATCTAGGGCCTTGCCCAGCTGGAGATCCTGTGTAAGCAGCTGTACGAGACGACCGAATCCGCCGTCCGACTCCAGGCAGAGAAAGCTCTGGTCGAGTTCACCAACAGCCCCGACTGTCTCAGCAAGTGTCAGCTGCTGCTGGAGAGAGGCAGCGTGAGTAGGCCCTGTCCGTCCCCTGTCCCTCACCTGTCCCTCACCTGTCCGTCCCCTGTCCCTCACCTGTCCGTCACCATTTTATTGAATTCGCGAGTAGAATTCGCGAAATTTCATCAAACATCCACTTGTCATCTCCATGAAAATTCACCTTAATTTAAATCAGGGGGTGAATTGTTTTGTTTTTTTTTCATTTGAAAAATAATTCGACTTCAGGAAACTGAACGATCGGCTCTGTCGAGCTCCATCACTCAGGAGGGAGTTTAAAAAGTTACTTTCAGCAGCCGCAGCTTCTGTTCGCACTCGGCACTTTGCTGTACGTTGTAAATCTTCTGTCCAGTATTTAAATGATTTAACGTGTCTCATGTCAAGTGAATTTCCCTGATGTGTGGAAAAGAAAGTTCTATCTAATGTTCTGATGTTTATCTCTCGTCACAGTCGTCGTACTCTCAGCTGCTCGCAGCCACGTGTTTGTCTAAATTGGTTTCTCGGACCAGCAACCCTCTGCCCCTGGAGCAACGCATCGACATACGTGAGTGTCTCTCTGCGAACGAATACAGTCAGAATCGGAGCTGATACAGTCCTGAACGTTTCTGCCTCGGTTACTTGAGGTAATCTGTTCCTGCCTCACTAAGCGGCTGTTACTGTTTTTGTATCGTTCAGGGAACTATGTTCTGAATTATTTGGCCACGCGGCCGAAGTTAGCAGCGTTTGTGACTCAGGCTCTGATCCAGCTGTACGCCCGAATCACCAAGCTGGGCTGGTTCGACTGTCAGAAAGATGACTACGTGTTCAGGAACGTCATCGCTGATGTGACTCGCTTCCTACAGGTGAGAGCGTGGTCGATCGTGTGATGCTGAACGCTGCAGGAACCTTTGTGTTGAGCTGTTATTGTTGTGTCTCTACAGGACAGTGTTGAACACTGCATCATAGGGGTGACCATTCTGTCCCAGCTGACCAATGAGATCAATCAGGTACTCTTCTTTTGGCGGGTTTCACCGTAACGAGATTTACCGAACCGTGATTTTTATTTAACGTGGTCTGTTCCCCCCGCAGGCTGACACCACACATCCTCTGACTAAACACAGGAAGATCGCGTCATCATTCAGAGACTCCTCCCTCTTCGACATCTTCACTCTGTCCTGTAACCTCCTCAAACAGGTACGTTTATCCCCCCCGGCTTCATCAGTAAAACGACGGAGCTCTGAGCTACTTTTAAAATCCCTCAGAAAAGCTTTCAGAGCTTAATTGTGGACAGAGGGTGACCTGCAGCCCGTCTGAGGATAATATCACTTTATGACACGTGTGACAGTCGCACAGATGGAGCAGAATAAACTAAGGATCAGAATTTAATGGAGTTTCTGTAATGAGCTCAGAGTTTATTACACATGTTTTAATCAGCTTCCTGCTCCCAGCCAATGAGAGAGGAGTAAACCTCTGCGGGCCGACGGCAGCTGAGCTCTGTTGTGTGTGTGTTCTTCAGGCGTCTGGGAAGAACCTGAACCTGAACGATGAGTCGCAGCACGGTTTGCTGATGCAGCTGCTCAAACTCAGCTACAATTGCCTCAACTACGACTTCATAGGAACTTCCACAGACGAGTCGTCGGACGACCTCTGCACTGTACAGATCCCCACGTCCTGGAGATCAGGTAGCTGCTGCTGAGAGCTTCTTGTTCTATATAAATATATATGAGTGATGTCAGGCTCAGTCCAGTCAGATATATGTATATTGATATCATTGACACAGAACTCGTACTGACAACTTCCTGTTTTCTTTCTCTCCTGCAGCGTTTCTTGATTCCTCCACCCTGCAGCTCTTTTTCAATTTATATCATTCCATCCCTCCATCCCTCTCTCCGTTGGTAAGTGACCCAGTAACGTCCTGTAACCTCAGAACCACAAGCTTCTCTGGCAGAGAATCACATGAAACTCTTTAGGTTCAAACTAATTCTGACGTTTGTTAGGATGAAGTGATGATTTTAATATGTAGAGATTAGAGCCTGATCTTAAATGTGTCCTTATCAAAGTCAAAGAAATGTGATTTAGGTTTGATGCTTTACAGTTAAACCATAAACTTTATTATGAATTACTTCTTTTTTACTTTGTGCTCCCAGTGACCTATCAAAACTTTCTAGTTTTCAGTCTGAACATCTTCTATCTCTAAAGACCATTTGAAACCAAGGAAAGATGGAACCTGGTCTCTTCGTGTTGTGTTAATAACCGGTGAATCTTCCCGTGTGCAGGTGTTGTCATGTCTAGTTCAGATCGCCTCCGTCAGACGATCTCTCTTCAACAACGCAGAGCGAGCAAAGTTCCTTTCACATTTGGTCGACGGAGTAAAGAGGATATTAGCCAACCCACAGGTGAGAAGCTGCGTCTCCTCCTCCTCTCCTCCTCTGATGTGTGTTCTCTAGTCGTTGTGTGACGCTGTGGAACATGTTGTGTTTCAGTGTTTACCGGATCCTAACAACTACCACGAGTTCTGTCGTCTGCTGGCGAGGCTGAAGAGCAACTACCAGCTGGGGGAACTGGTCAAAGTAGAAAACTACCCTGAAGTTATTCGACTCATAGCAAACTTCACTGTCACTAGTCTGCAGGTAAGAGGGGTTTGATTCCAGATGTTCAACGTAATTCTTTCTAAAGTAACGTAACATTTACTGATTTAAAGAGAAAACTCAGCTTCGTCGGATGTTTTATTTTAAGTTCAGTGTTTTTGTGAAACGACTCAAGCTGCGACGATTAATCGATTTAATTAACAAAACATAATTTAACATAAACATAAATTATAGTTCCCTGATTTTCTTTGGCTTCTTTTTTTGGGCGTTTGGAAAAACTAAACATCTGGAAGAGATTTTCTTTAGCTTCAGAAAGTTTTTCTGTCTCCTTAATACTTTTTTCTTCAATGACGATGTTTGATGTCGTCTGCTTTGGAAAACACTTTGAACTCTTTCTCAAAACTTTTAATGCAACTTGGTCTGAAAGTGCAGAAACATGATGGAACATCTATATTTTTTAAATGACCGTAAAATTCCCTGTTGGTCTCCTCAGCACTGGGAGTTTGCTCCCAACAGCGTCCACTACCTGTTGAGTCTATGGCAGCGTCTGGCAGCGTCGGTCCCCTACGTCAAAGCCACCGAGCCTCATCTGCTGGAGACGTACACGCCGGAGGTCACCAAGGCCTACATCACCTCGCGGCTGGAGTCAGTCCACGTCATCCTCAGGTAACTTACCAAACGGCTTCATGTCAAAGAACCAGTTCAACATATCAGTGTGTCTGACAGGTTTTTATTTAGTGCGTATGTAATCAGTGAAGCTCTTTCTCTCGTTAAACCCGTTTGTCCAAACGCGTTCGCTCCACAGAGACGGTTTGGAGGATCCTCTCGATGACGCCGGCCTCGTGCAGCAGCAGCTGGACCAGTTGTCCACCATCGGGCGCTGCGAGTATGAGAAGACGTGTGCTCTGCTCGTCCAGCTGTTCGACCAGGCGGCGCAGACCTACCAGGAGCTGCTGCAGTCCACCAACTCCAGCGCCGCTGACATCACCGTGCAGGAGGGTACGTGCTGCGAACACAGGACCACGCCGATTGTTTTTTTAAATCGTCACGTTCTCTGATTGGCTTGTAGCTTTTTTACAGTAAAGCAGTTTGGACAGAAGACGGTGACGAGGCTTCGTGCTCAGTGAATAAATCGTTAATCCTGGTTTTAGGATCAAAACCCTCTGACCAACAGTTCCTTCTGTGTGCAGGTCGGTTAACGTGGTTGGTTTATATAATCGGGGCAGTGATCGGCGGACGGGTGTCGTTTGCGAGTACGGATGAGCAGGACGCCATGGACGGAGAGTTAGTCTGTCGGTAAGAGTAAAAAGAGAAAATAGTTTTAAACTTGGGAAAAGAGATTAAATCTGAAAACAGATTGCTGTTGATATGTTGGACACTCGTGATGACATCTTTACGTGTGGGGACAAACGTGTTGATAACGTGCAGCGGCCCCAGATTAATGTTCAGAACTCAAACTATAGTAGTTGTAATAACCTATGAAGAGTTTTCTATGTTTAGGGTCCAGTCCCTATGTTGTGTTTTCTTATGAAAAACCTGATTTCTCTCTTCTGAGCTGTTGCTTGTGGCCTGAATGACGTGAGTGAATCTTTAATCTAAACAACACACTATACTTCTCTCTTTCTTCTTAACTCAGGGTTCTGCAGCTGATGAATCTGACCGACTCCCGGTTGGCGCAGGCTGGGAACGAGAGACTGGAGCTCGCCATGCTCAGCTTCTTCGAACAGTTCAGGAAGATCTACATCGGGGACCAGGTGCAGAAATCCTCAAAGGTGAGCGCGGCTTTGACCGTGTCAGGACGCTGCTGCTGCTGTCGCCGTCTGTCGCCTCAGCGTTGCATTAACCCTGACCTGGCCTCACGCCCCCGTGACCCCTCATGTCCGCTCCGTCAGCGGGGGCCACTTCGGAGCCACGTCTTTTGTCCCGAACGCTGACGTGTGCTCGATGTGGCGGCTGCGTTTTAAAGCTGTTGTGTTTTTAGACGTGGTGTGGTCGTCCGGCTTCACGCTGACTGACCTCCTGTTCTTTGTTCTGAACATGTGTTCGTCTGGTTCGGCGTCATCACACTTTAAATCCAGGACGTGTTGAGAAGTCGACCGTTTCGCCCGATCAGCTGCACATAGAAGTCTGAGTGCATGTGGCTGCTGATTGGCTGAGGAGGTGGATCAGTCTGTTGTAGGAACTGAAGCTGTAACTCAAAGTATCCGTCGTCTCAGGTTCTGCTTTTGTTCCTCTGACACTCAAACTCCACGTCTGCGTCGTCTCGTGTTCAACATGAATAAAACACCATGTTTGTACAAGTGATATCCTCAGAATTCAAATCAACTAAAACTCTTCTGTCTCCACTAACGACCTTTATCATTAATATTATTGTTATTAATATTCTTCTTTGGGCCTGATCAGCGACTTCTGTTGTAATACGTGGAATTCACAAAACTCTGAAATGGTTTTAAAGCGCTCGACATGGACGAGTGACGGGTCTCCACTTCATCTCCTTGTTAAAACTGATGAGGAAGTGGGGACACGTCGTCCATCTTTATTGTGTGAAGTACATGTTGGGCTGTTTGGTCTTTATCTGAAAGGACAGAGAGTTGAATGAGGATGCAGCAAAGTCTCCTTGTGCTGCACAAACAAAGATATGTTATTCCTGACAGGTGATGTAACCTCATACAGCATCTTTACAGCTCAGTGGGATGTTACACATATTCAATGTTCTTCCTTCACATTATTTTATGTTTGTTTTTTCACTGCAGCTTTATCGACGACTATCAGAGGTTCTGGGTTTGAACGACGAGACGATGGTACTGAGCGTCTTCATAGGGAAAATGTGAGTATTAAAAATAACTCAAATTCATCTCTTCAACAGTTTGACAGACATCTTGAATTTTAACCCAAAGTAAAATGAATTTAATATTACATTTAAAAAAATGTTTGTATCTTTTGTTTGTATTAAGGATAATGAATTAACTCAAGGTCCACAGGATTTTAAAGCAGCTTTCAGCCACATGTCACTGCCGTCATCTTTATGACTCCAGTTCCTCACCAGGGTCGTGTGATAAACTGTCTCCATGGCAACAGAGCAAACTGCAGCAGCTAATTAAGACTGAGATGTTGAAAGCTCCGTTAGAACCTTTATCTCAAATATAAAGTTCCTCACAAAGTTTTCCAGCTTTAACTTTAAGTGTTAAAATGATCAGAAATCAACGAGTTTTGATTATTGATCAGAAAACAATCTGATTGTGTGTTTTGTGTGTTTCAGCATCACAAACTTGAAGTACTGGGGCCAGTGTGAACCAATCACCTCCAAGACATTGCAGCTACTAAACGACCTCTCACTAGGATATCCTTCTGTGTGTGTGTGTGTGTGTGTGTGTGTGTGTGTGTGTGTGTGTGAGTGTGAGTGGAGACTCTGGTGTGTTTCTGGATCTGTGTGTTCTCCTTGACCTCCTGTGCACGTACAGCAGCGTGAGGAAGCTGGTGAAGCTCACCGCGGTTCAGTTCATGTTGAACAACCACACGGTGAGTTCCTCACAGTCAGCACATCTTCATCCCTCTGAACGTCGTCATCATTAACGGACTGTGTGTGTGTGTCTGTGTGTGTCAGAGCGAACACTTCTCCTTCCTCGGAGTGAACAACCAGTCGAATCTGAGCGACATGAGGTGTCGGACCACCTTCTACACTGCACTGGGGCGCCTGCTAATGGTGGATCTGGGTAACTGCACTTTTCTTTCTCCAGTGAGAGAAGTTCACTGTGAAATAAAGTCACTTTGAAAACAGCAGCTCGTTGTGTTTGAAATGAGGACGAGTCGATGATGTCAGAGCGAAGCTGAGCTCTGGTCACACGTGAACGAGTCTCGTTACAGTTGGAAGCTCGATGAGTCTTAAAGCTGCAGGGCATCAAACAGTTGTGTTGACTCATTGTGCGTCTGTGTGCAGGCGAGGACGAGGACCAGTTCGAACAGTTCATGTTGCCTCTGACGGCTGCGTTCGAAACGGTGGCTCAGATGTTGAGCACAAACACCTTCAATGAGCAGGAAGCTAAGGTGACACACACACACACACACACACACACACACACACACACACACACACACACACACACACACACACTAACACTAACACTAACAGGTACTGACACTATTTAAATTAGCAGAATATGTCTCCTTTAAATATTAAATTTAAAAAGTGTTCAGCTTCTTAGAATAAACTTTTACTCAGCAGCCAATCACAGCAGCACGTCACATCCTGATTGAAAAACTCGTCTGCTGAAGTTTTATCATCTGAACAATGAACTCACCACCGTCTTCTCCTGCGGTTTCCTGTAGAGGACGCTGGTGGGTTTGGTCCGAGACCTGCGAGGCATCGCGTTCGCCTTCAACGCCAAGACGAGCTTCATGATGCTCTTCGACTGGATGTATCCTCGCAGCTGAAACTGAAACGTGCTCTTTATTCATCAGTGTGTGTGTGAGACTTGTCCTTAACCCTCGCCTGCAGATATCCAGCCTACATGCCTATTTTACAGAGAGCCATCGAGCTGTGGTACCACGACCCAGCATGCACCACGCCTGTCCTCAAGCTCATGGCTGAACTCGTCCACAACAGGTGAAGATGCTCAGTGACGTCTTCTTTGGTTTAATCGACTTCAGTGGACGATGATTAAACAAGAACTCAGCATCATAATCTCTTCAGTCTTTAACTGATCGGCTCTGTTTTCGTCGTAGGTCCCAGAGGTTACAGTTTGACGTGTCGTCACCAAACGGAATCCTGTTGTTCAGAGAAACCAGCAAGATGATCACCACCTACGGTACGCTCACCAAAATAAAAGCCCTCACTGCACACCCCTCCTTTCTCTTCTTTTTTCATTATTATTATTTATCAACTGAACGTTTACTTATTGATCTTCATGTCCACAGATACTGAGGCTTCTGCAAAAGTCTGTAACGAATCAGTGACACAATATTAATGATGATAATAATAATAATCCAGATCAAACTGTTTCTTTTCCTGCCGACAGTTAATTAATAATAAACCAAAACAACCTGTAAAGATCCGTCGTTTGTCTCTTTGCAGGAAATCGTATCCTGACGCTGGGGGAGGTGCCGAAGGACCAGGTGTACGGGGTGAAGCTGAAGGGCGTCAGCGTGTGCTTCGCCATGCTGAAGGCGGTGCTCAGCGGAAACTACGTAAACTTCGGCGTCTTCCGTCTGTACGGCGACGACGCGCTGGACAACGCTCTGCAGACGTTCATCAAATTACTGCTGTCCATCCCCCACAGTGACTTACTAGTATGTTCAACCGTGTTTATGTTCATCATGTCAACGACACATTCAATCATCACACGCCACAAACACACGAAACACGAGCGTGGAGGTGGAACGTTTCCTGCCGGCCCCCTAGTGGCAGGAAACGTCTTGACCGGCGGCTGCAGGAAAAGTTCCAGAACGTTTCTGTCTTTATATTGAAAGAGTTGTTTGTAGTGTCAGACATTAATCCCATGACTCCTCCTGACTCCTCCCCCTCAGGACTACCCTAAGCTCAGCCAGTCGTTCTACTCGCTGCTGGAGGTGCTGACGCAGGATCACATGAACTTCATCGCCAGTCTGGAGCCTCACGTCGTCATGTACATCCTGTCCTCCATATCAGAAGGACTGACGGCGCTCGGTGAGACACCCGGAGGTCCAGCTCAATTTCAAAGAGCGTGCACGTCACGGCAGGTGTTAAACGTGTGTGTGTGTGTGTTTCAGATACGATGGTGTGCACAGGCTGCTGCTCCAGTCTGGACCACATCGTCACCTACTTGTTCAAACAGCTGTCGCGCTCCACAAAGAAGCGTCCGGCTCCCATGGCAACGGACGATCGCTTCCTTCACATCATGCAGCAGCACCCGGAGATGATCCAGCAGGTGAGAGATCCTTCTGATCTGCATTCACATGCTTTTATTGTGAAGAAGCTTCCGTGTGTGACCCTGGTGCTCGTTGTGCAGATGTTGTCCACAGTTTTAAACATCATCATCTTCGAGGACTGTCGGAACCAGTGGTCGATGTCACGACCTCTGTTAGGCCTCATCCTGCTCAACGAGAAGGTGAAACATCCCACACGCCATCGTCAGTCTGTGTGTGTGTCTGTGTGTGTGTCTGTGTAGTAACGTGTGTGTGTGTGCGTCCTGCAGTACTTCGCTGACCTGAGGAACAGCATCGTCAACAGTCAGCCTCCAGAGAAGCAGCAAGCCATGCACTTATGTTTCGAGAACTTGATGGAAGGAATAGAAAGAAATCTACTCACCAAGAATCGGGACAGGTAGGTCACATGACCCGACACGTGAAAACCTCACTTCATGATCTGGAGTCAGATTTAATGAAACATTTTAATATCTGTGTTTATGTTTTGTGAGATGAAAAATAGATCTAACCTCAGCTTCAAAGATTCAGATCAATTTTTGGTTAATGAAGAAACTAAAGGTTTTTATATTCAGTAACTGACAGGGAGCTTCTGTTACCATGGAAACACACTGCAGATGATCATCTACTCTAATGTGACGCATGTAGAAAAGAAGCTTTGTTGTTGTTATCTGATAAACGTCTAACGTGTGTTTGTCTGTGTGCGTGCGCAGGTTTACTCAGAACTTGTCGGTGTTCAGGAGGGAGGTGAACGACAGCATGAAGAACTCGACGTACGGCGTCAACAGCAACGACATGATGAGCTGACATTCCACACATCAGAGTCTTAGAGCGCAGCCGCAGACAGAGCCCACCCCCCTCACCCCTCCTCCCCCCTCTCTGCATCAGCGTCCCCCCCCCGGGCCCGGATGCCTGGGGGTCGTCTCTTCACTCGGATTCACAGCGTACGGGATCGTTGATTAAGTTCAGCGAGTAACTCCCCCTCACCCCTTCCTCCCCCTTTTTGATAGAAGCATATATAAATATATACAGATCTATTTTAACGCCAGTCTGCATCGGTCTGACCGCTGCGGCTGTCCTGACCGTAGGGGGCGCATGTCGAAGCACTCGGAGGACGGAGGTGAGGACGGGGGCGAGGTGAGGAACGCCGGTTAAACGTAATAATCCGCTTCTGCCTGCCTTGTATAGAAAAACACTCAAAAAACCAAGTGTACATTTTTTTTCGTAACATTTTGAACAATGTTTATAATGATGATTGAATTTAAAAACACAAAGAAGAGTCGAGGAAAAATGAAAAAAACAACAAAAATCGTGTGATTGAGCTTTTTACAGTGTAGTGAGTTAGGGCAACTGTCTGTCTGCGTGGGGGGGGCTGTCACGATGCAGAGAAACACACACTAACACAGCGAGAGGCAGAACGTCCACGTTGTACATTGTCCTCAGTCTCTGGTTGGCGTGATGTAAATAGTCACATGACCCCGTGGCAGCGGGCGCGACGGGATTTAAAGGGACAGTTCTGCTATTTATCAACGAGGTTCTGTTCTCGTGGTCGTGTCCGACTGAGTCGGGAAACCTTTTGTTTGAGGAGATTCTGTCGGAAACGAGTCTGAAGATTGAAACTCCGTCGTATCGGATAATCATAATAATCAATTTCTGTCCTGAAGAGTCGACACGTGGCTTCAGGTCCGATCTAAATGTTTCCAGATGAAATTAACGAATCGAAGCCTCGTCCGATGTTTCAGATAAACAACGTTTCTACATTAATTCAGTTTACTGAGAGAAAACTGCAAATGTTCCATCTGAGAAGCTTCAACCTGAAACTTTCTTCCACTGTTCTTTTTTAATTATCGTTATGACGTCATCACAATAGTTTGAAGTAATTTGGTTTTCGATTATTTTTCAGCTCATCTTAAGTCTCACAAAGTTAAATGTCACAGAACTTCACGTTATCAGGATTTTAGAAGTTTTCAACCTCTTTATCTGAAACATCTGATCAGTTCATTACATTTTAAACTAGAACACTAAAATAATGTGAGTTTGTCTTTGGACATTTTTCACTGTTTTCTCACATTTTATTATCGATTATCAATTATCAATTAATGAATCAATGAGGAAATTGTTAGTTTTGTCCCAAGTGTGAGAAAACATCAAACCTCCTCTAGATTATTTATCAAGTTTCCTCTGGTTTTGAGAAACACTCGTTCTTTGTGATGGAAAACGTGTCGTGACAGAACGGCCGTTTCTTTCTGTTTCTTTAACCTCCGTCAGATCGCGTCTTTCTCCTCGAGTCAACGCGACGCATCTCTGCGTTCGACGCTCGCTCTTTCCCTGCGACGATCGACGTGTAAGCAACATGGTCACGGCTACATTTTCCCCTCTGGTAGGCTGGGTGCAGTTTCCACCATTTTGTTTACACTCTGGATTCCTCGGACCAGGTTTTGGGACTGCCCCCCCCTCCCCCTTTAGGTCCTGCAGTGGAGTCGTTTTGTGTGCGTGTGTGTGGTTCTCTGTTGCCTGGTGTGTATGTGGCGTCTCATGGTGCTCGTGATGGAGCTCAAACAGCCAAGGTCCGTGCCACCGCGTTGGGGGGGAAAGAATCGTAAT
The DNA here is from genome assembly GCA_026259375.1 of Verasper variegatus. NCBI lineage: Eukaryota > Metazoa > Chordata > Actinopteri > Pleuronectiformes > Pleuronectidae > Verasper > Verasper variegatus. The sequence continues at coordinate 634,228 of CM048060.1, forward strand.
GTTATCAGTGATAACGATGGAAATCTCCCGTCGTTCGTCAGCACACGTGTCCATCGGAGCTCGTTGAAGGAATCCAGTTTAGTTTTCAAATATCTGAAGTAAATTGCATTGAACCTTGGTAGAAGTCCGGACAGTGTAAAAAGAGAAGCAGGAGGATTCTATTAGCAACTTGTGTTACTCTCTACGATGTTGCTGCTAACTGTTTGTGACAACTAGCTCATCTCTAACATGTCCGCACTCATGGATGTTTCTTGAGTTCCTAATTTTTTGGTTTGTGTCCCTGATGTGAATGTGTTGGGTCCATAGAGTGAATAGCTGTTTGAGTTGTTTGGATGTCTGCTACATATAGTGTAAGCATTGTGACTGCAAATAAACCTCATTGATTTTTACATGGACGCTTCTCTCTTCATTTTAGTGTCTGCACGTCTCAAAGCTCCAGGAACACGTCGTCACTTCCTCGTGACTCGATCGAATCTTAACATCTTCTGCCTTTAACGCTCAGCGGGACTGAGGAAGATGATGTCATGTTAAGCATAGAGTCTCAATATAGTAAAACATCAAATCCGTCATTAAAATGTAATGAGAACATTTTTCAAGTCTTGTCACAAAACGTAATTAAAATGCCAAATATGAAAATCAAAGAAAAACGAACTATCTCAACCTGTCGAATAGTTTAAAGATGTTTGATTTTCACGTGATGAACTCAACACTTTGAACTTTGATTCTTTATTTGTTTCCTTTTCAGGCACTAACATTTATTTTCAACAAAAAAAACAACGAGCACTTATAATTGGCCCAATATAATTTTACAGTAAACACAAAATGCAGGTGAAACAGAACTGACGTCACGTATGAATGTGAATTACACACGAAGGAACGTTTTCATAAAACTTAAAATTTAAAAGTTGAATCCAACAACAATGTTCATCGGTTTGTTTTCCTGGTTCCTGGAGAAACGATCGATTGGTTCTGTCTTGGTTTGTTAGGATGTTGACTTCGCACTTTTAGACTTGAACACAGCGTCGTTACAACCTTCTCTGTTACGGGCGATTTCAACAGCGAAGAACTGCGCCCTGGTGGCTGAAATGAGAATCACGAGAGGACATTAGTGACGTTAAATCATAATAAACGATAAAACACAGACTGTAAATAAAGATGACGACGTGAATCCACTTCCTCCAGAAATGAAGTTAAAGTATCTTGGATACAAACGCTGCCATCTTGTGGTGGTGATGTCATTTACAGTCAGTCAGTCTGTGAAGCTGTGGTTTCTAGGTCCCGCCCACACACGCTCTCGACCAATCGTAAGTCAGTCTCAGCTGTCATGTCGTCCATCTTTATTTACGTCTGTGTTTCCGATAGAAACTTACCGAAGAGGGTATTTTCCTCGGTGTAATCCTTCTCACAGTCCAGACGCAGCAGAGTCCCGTAGTTGAAATCTTCGATGAGTCCTTCAAACTGGTTACAGAACGGACGCCAGCGCTGCACAAACATCACAACTGAGTTACTGACGACACAATAAACCACTGACTGCTGTGTGTGTGTCTGTCAGCATGAAAAAGGCAACGTACACAATAAAATACACAACTAAAATAATTGTTTCATCAACTAAACTCTACAGTAAAAGCTGCAGGTTCCTTCTCTTATTTGAGCGCGACGTCTAAACGTGTCCCCCTCGTGTCACTGACCTCTTTGGCTTCGTTAGATTTCAGGTCGTCTGTTTTCAGAAGTTTGATGTCGAGATCTTTGAACGTTTCTCTGAAGGACGAATAGATACTATCGTCCAGTTTAGTTAGTTTCAGGAACTTTGGATCCACTGATGAAATGAGCTGAAGACACAAGAGACAAAGTTTCATTCCATCTGTTTAAATCACTAATATTTCACATTTCATTTGATGTAAAAACAGAGAAATGTGAAGAACACGGTGAGTGAACGGACGATCTTACGTTGAAGTAAACCTCAGCGTGGTTGTACGCCTTCATCGCCCACATGGCCTCGAGCCGCGGCTGCAAGAGCAAACACACAAAACTCATTTACACTGTTCAACAAAGTACAGAACAAATCTATGTAACTGGAAGAATATTTAACAATGAATCAATGTTTGAATTTATGTGAGGAACACGTGAGGAACACGTCCAAGCTTCAGCTCGTGATCCTTGGTGTGTGAAACTCGTCATGTATGATGTTCACAGCTTCGTGTGTGATTCACTGTTTAAAAGTCAGAAATGACAACTGAAGGTGTACAAACGTAACTTACGTCATTTCCGTAAGCGTCTGCAGGAAGAGACAGAGCGTGAGCTGCAGCCATGGCTCCCCCCACCCCCTGAAAACACACACACACATCAACCTGACATGTGTCACCTGGTGAACATGTTAAACACATGAGATCTTGACATGATGAGACACCTGAACATGTGTGTTGTAATAAACAAGTTATTCACAGCTCAGTTTCCACACGTGTGCTCCTCTCGGCTAACTAGCATTAGCATCACAAGCTAACTCTCCGGCCTCGTTAAACGGTCCGTGTTTGGTTTCGTTCGGTTCTTTTCTCTCAGGCCAGTTTCACGGACTCAGTTTAAACACGTGACTCGTTAAAAACGCGAAGAACCGACGTGTGAACGGAACCGTTTGGGTTTGAATCCTCACCAGAGAGGACAGGACCTCGTCAGACGCCATCTTCCTCACACAGAGATCCTCAGAGTCAAGATGGAGCCGCGCCTCTGTTCGATGTATGCGCGCTGACGCGCTGCATGTGTAGCATCATGCTAGGTGCTAAACTCACGCATCTCTTTATGAACATTAGTTTATATATTTCATATATTAATATTTTAACTATTTATATTTTACTAATTACATTTCTCTCTTGTATAATTTCATTTGCTTTAACTAATCTGACCCGATCCTAAATATAAACCGAGTGAACTATCTCGCTTTTTCAAAAACTCTCTGTCCTCTTTGACACCACGGTGACGTCACGTATTTAAAGGGCCAGCGTCCGACTGAGGATTTTTTTCTTGTCAAACACTGGAATGTTTTTATCTTCATGTTAAAAAGTGTGTTTTACTTTTACTTGCATTTATTTACACTTTATTCATTTGAGATATTCGAGTCTGAATAACCAGTGTTTATGTTGATTATTGATTTTTAAATTTCCATCAATAAAAACCGTCCCCATGTGATTTCAGTTGTGTCGTGAAAGTTCAGGTGTGAGAGAAGATATGAAATATAAAGGAATCTAAACGGAAGTAGAGGAGGAAACAATACAAACATGATGAGGTCACTTTATATAGAGACAGATACATGAGTGGATATAAATAGAAAACAACGTATATTACTTTCTGTGTTGTTATTGTTATTATCTGTCTATTGTCATCAGAACATCTTCAGAGCTGCAGTTAAACAGCTACAGATGAATAATAATATAATAATAATAAATAGTTTTTGTGCAGGTTTTTAGCTGCAAAGATTCGATCATGTTTCAGAGATGTGACGTCACAATAACAGAGGCGATTCTTATAATGGAGGAGTGGTCACCGAGCAACAGGAAACCCTCCTCCTCCTCCTCTTCATCATCATCATCATCATCCTGGAGGGTGGGGGGGTCACAGCAGCTCCATCACTAACACCTCCTCCTCCTCCTCCTCCTCCTCCTCCTCCTCATCTCTCCTCCAGCCTGAAAACTGAGATTCCTCCTGCGCTGTTCAGAGGTAAGAAGCGTCCATTTTCCTGCTCAATTATAATAAATATATAGAGAACCAGCCCCAGGAGCGTGTAGGTGCCGTGTTTAACTGTTTAACCCGGGATGTAACTCGGGATTTAACCCGGGACTGAAGGGCGGCGGTGTTTGATCGTGAGGCAGCAGACGCACTTGTCTCCTCCGCCTGAGGCCACATGATCCTGCTCCTCCATCACCACGTTGAACGCTTCCTAACGACGACATCACTTCTCCTCCACCTCCTCCATCAAACTGCACCATCATCACACAGCACACGGTTTGTCCTGCGGGAACACACAGAATTATACACACACACACACACACACACACACACACACACACACACACACACACACACACACACACACACACACACACACACATATATACATATATATATATATATATATGGATTCATGCGTAAACATCTACAGACAGATTCTCCCGCTGCGTTCTTTTCCTCCTCGTGTTTCTTCATCATTTAAGAAACAGAAGGATTTAAAATGAAAGATTCTCTGTTCACTTCATTCTGATGTGAAACAGAACAGCAACAAACCTTCATCTGAACCGGAAGCAGCGACTCTAACCTGATTTACCAGCTGCTTATTCTATAAACTGTCAGAACTTTGGTCCTTACAGATCCACAGAGTCCAACATGACGTCAGCCAACATATGAAAGTCAACTGTAAATATTCAAATTTAAGAAGTTTGACGTGTTTTAAAAGAAATTAAAGAAACATAGCTGCAGATGAATCTTCCATCAATCAGCTAATTGATGAATCTATTTAATTCCCACTTCATTTAGATTAAATTCCTTAAGCAGCATCACTGTGGAACTTTACAGAATAACAAATCATTTAAAAAGTTAATTGGCTGCAGGTTATGTTATGACGTAAACTGAATTTCTGAGTTTGGACCCGTCGGACAAAACCTTCAGAAACGTCATCTTTGAGTTTCCTAACAAATAATCAGTTTGTTGAGTTTGATGTGAAACAGCTGAAACAATAATGAAAATAATCAATGAATCTCTCAATAGTTCCATATAAATGTGATGCTGCAGTAAAAACACCTCCTGTATGGTTTTGTACATTTACTCGATCACTTGAGTTAAAACCGTGTGTGTGTGTGTGTGTGTGTGTGTGTGTGAGAGGACTAATGGACACACACTCAGCTCATTGACGTCCTCTCTGGCAGTTAAAAGCTCTCAGAGATAAGACGATGGGACACAGAGCTCTCACTCTGCTGCCGCTCAGATCCTCGTCCTCAGAGACTGAAACAGGCCAAAGTAACTAAGTACATTTACTCATGGACAATAATGAGCTACTTTACTTGATCTGAGTATTTTCTGCATCTTCATATTTCGGCTCCATCACAGTTCAGAGGTGAATATAATATTTTTCTCTCTACATGTGTCTGACAGTTTCTCTACAGATGAAGACGTGTGTGAATGAACATCAGGTCCTGATAACAACACGTAGCTTCACGGGCTAAATTGTGACTTTACTCTTTTACTCTCAGACAAAGACACAAAAACACGATGAACAAAGATGAACTTGATTCAAAGCTTTAATATCTTTAGCTTCAACGTCTCCACAGATATTTCACTAACATCTAACTTGACTCTGGCGACACCAGAACTTTGTGGTCTTTAGTTCACAGTCGTGTAGAGTTTTGAATCTTAAAGTTCATGTATGACCGATGTGCTGTGTGTGTGTGACTGGGTGAAAGTGTAAAGTTCTGGTTGAGACCAGTAAAACTATTTAAATGCACCATTTTAACCATTTACAGATTTAAATGTTTCAGAAACAACTAAACGTGGCTCAGTTCATAAAGAACAACAACCACAGGATGAAACCCATGAATCTGTCAGTGTTAGAGGAGCTGCTGGATGTTGTTACCTTTGGACTAGGCAGGCTAGTCTATGCTAAGCTAAGCTAAGTTAAGCTAAGCTAACCGCTGCTGGTAGCATATGAACATCTGACCCTCAGGGAGAAAGACAAGAAGGTGATTGAATGAGGGATTATTTTTAGTTTTCCACCTCCGGTCAGAAGAAGAGAGGATTCTCAGTCGTCTGTTTCCAGAGGGAAACATCTGTCTGTCCTGTGCAGATGTTTCATCCCAGATCAGGTTGAGCTGAGGACGAGCGACAGACCGAGCCTCTCTCTCTGATCTGGGGTCATTTGATCGTTAGAAACAGACGGAGGAGGAGGTGAAATGTAGGAGGAGTGAAACCACAGCTCTGTGGAGGACTGCCGGGGCGTTGGCCCGGCTGGGGGAGCTGATAAACAGGAGAGAGAGGGCGGGAGGGAGGAGGAGGAGGAGGAGGAGGAGGAGGAGGGACGGAGATGAAAGAGAAGCTGGGAGGGGGGGGGGGTCACAGGAAGTGGGGGTCTACTGGTGGAGGATTTCCTGATCCGAGGCTCTGATGTTGTTTAGGTACAAGGTGTACCCCCCCCCCCCCCCCCGTCCCCGTCCCCGTCCCCTGAGGAGGCTCTGGTAACATGAATCTGACTCTCAGTGTTGTTTTACATTCAGTCTCCTTGTCCCCAACTCCCAGAGTCACAGAGGGAGTGACTGTTCTCTGTGCTCCTCTCTGCTCCTCTCTGCTCCTCTCTGCTCCTCTGTGCTCCTCTCTGCTCCTCTGTGCTCCTCTCTGCTCCTCTGTGCTCCTCTCTGCTCCTCTCTGCTCCTCTGTGCTCCTCGCTGCTCCTCTCTGCTCCTCTCTGCTCCTCTGTGCTCCTCTGTGCTCCTCTCTGCTCCTCTGTGCTCCTCTCTGTTCCTCTCTGCTCCTCGCTGCTCCTCTGTGCTCCTCTCTGCTCCTCTCTGCTCCTCACCCCCACCACTGCTGCTGAGGAGAAACTCTTTTGATATGAAGTCTCTGATTTCAGGGAGGTTACCATAGAAACTTGCAGTGAAGAGAAGCTGAAGTCAGGTTCAACCTGAGGATCGATGAACGAGTGAAACTCATACGACCTCCCCTCCTTTCAGATCTGTCTCTTCAGCTGGTTGAAGCTGAGCAGGAGAAGGTTCCTCTCCAGACATGCAGAAGGTAAGAAACCCTCCTCCAATCACAGAGCAGCTAAAATCATGATGATCAGAAACATGACTTTATTATTATTATTAGAAACTCACTAACTTCATGAGCAAGAAGAAAACACATTCATCAAAAGGATTCCATGTCTTTTCTGGCTCAGTCACACGTGGTAGAGATTTGTTAGATTACAGTTTAATACTTTCTACTAACAACGAGCTTAGCTTCATCTGTTTTCTGTTATGAGCAGTAAACTGTGATAAAAAGACTTTGTGATAATGTCACTGTTTGTTTCCTCTAATGAAGCTAAAGACACATTATTATGGTCTTTGAGTTTAATTAACATCGAACCCCAGAACTGAATCCTGAGTAATAAACTGGTTTGAGCGCAGGTGGAGGGACGGGGCACCCCGGTCAACCTGCCCTCTTCCAGGGGCCCGAGCACCCCGGGGTCTCCGGCCACAGGCATCACGGTAAACCTGCTCAGACACGGCTGCATCATCTTCACTGTCACGTCACACTAACCTGCTTGTTTGTGGTGTTCAGACCCGAGTGAACGACCAGGTGGTGGGTTACAGGGACCTGGCCGCTCTGCCCAGAGATAAGACCATCCTGCAGGTGGAGAGACCCGACCTCATGACCTACCAGCCGCACCTGAGCTTCTCGCCGCTCGACCGGCCGCGCAGAGAGGTTCGCCAGGATTCATGATCATATTAGACACTGTGAACAAAGATGGACGACATGACAGCTCCCTAAACTGAAGCCAGACTGTCACTGAATTCTGAATTCTAATGGTTGTAATGTGTTTGTGTTCTGCAGCGTTCCCTCTCCCCCCCCCCCACGTCTCCAACCATGTCTCCTGAGGTGAGAGTCCAACTTCTTCACCAACATGAACATCAGCAGGTTCTTTAGCTGGTGGAGCTGCAGGTTTCACCTCCTGACGTCTGTGACCCTCACAAACCACTGGTGTTTCTGGAGGTCAAAGTCACCTCTTAAGAACACATCCAGAGAAGATTCACTGATTAGATTAATAATGTTCCCCACAGTACATGAACGTTTGATGACCCATGAATCATCGGACAGGTCATGACCCAGACTTTAAAAAGTGAAACGTCTTCATGTCTTCATGGTCTCGTCTGGCTGCTGAGTTTCAATCCCGGCTTTGTCTTGATAGAAATGTGACATTTACTGAGAACACAGAGTTTCTGTTGAGAAGCAGCGAGTTCACTGACGACGTCCATTCAGTTTTCTGTTGTGGAGCCTTTAAAAGTCATGAAATCAAATTCATCAGCGACAGACGACGAATCAGATCAAGTTCTGTCTATTGTTCACTATTCCACGGCTCCACCTGCAGGACGCTGTGGGGAATTACACCTTAAAAACCTTAAATACGTGACTTTACCATTAAAGTAGTTTGACATAAATACTAAGGTCCAAGGTCAAATAATGTGTGTGTGTGTGTGTGTGTGTGTGTGTGTCAGGTGAAGGCTCGCAGAGCGGAGAGTGACAGCGGTTCTCCTGGAGGATCCTCGTTGCAGCTCAACACCAGACGGAAGATCAGCACCAGTCTGCAGCATTTCCACAGACCAGGTTACACACGAGACGTCTGTGATTCTCTCTCAGAAAATCCTGTTTGAATCAGATAATAACACAAATAATTACAGTAAAAAGTCTTTGATATTGTGAGTAAATGTTTATTAAATTATTTGTGATGAGTTGTTGAGGTTCAGTAGAATGAAAATGATTAATTGTAAAATGTATTATTGGTGATTGAATGATTTTATTCTAACACTGACACTTCTGGACTTTTCAGATAATGGAACCAATATCTACATGAAACCTCCGATCTACAAACAGGGTGAGCTCTCCTCCGTGTTAATCACTGTTAATGATGCGTTTCCTGCGGCGTCCTTGCTGATGTCACTTCCTGTCTTCCTCTCTACAGATGCTGCCAAACCTCTGGAGGGCAGCGGCGTGATTCGCTCAGCCATGTTTCCAGCGGCTCAGCCTCCAGATCCCAACCAGCCGTCCAAGATAGAGACAGAGTACTGGCCCTGCCCGCCGTCGCTGGCCGCCATGGGTAACACACACACACACACACACACACACACACACACACACACACACACACACACACACACACAGAGCGAGGCTGAGATCTGACTCTGAACTCTCACAGAGATCGAGTGGAGGAAGAAGAAGCTGCCGGAGGAAGATGAGTTTGAGGATCTGACAGAAGAAGCCAGGACGCTGCAGGAGCAGGAGCTGGAGAAGGTTTGAGATTTTACTTCTGTAACCTGACTCAACTTCTGTTCATCACAATGTCGCTGCATCAGAGAAACTCCAGGATCTCTGAGCCTCCACATGTTCTCAGGTTGTTTCTGTTCTTGTGAAGACACCTCAGTACAAACGTTCGGTTTCGCTCTCTGAGGAACTGACTAGAGTTTGATGACGTCTGTTTGTGTCTCCATCCAGATCAAGTCCAACCTGGGTCGTCTGATCCTGAAGGAGGAGAAGGAAAAAGGCCTTAACTTCCGGAGGAAGACACAGTCACTTCCTGACAGAACACACATGCACACCAGTGAGTCTCTGCAGCTCGTTCACGTTTCACTTTGTTCACTTCACCTTGAATCTGCTCTGAAGCTGCTTCTTCGGTTTCACCTGCAGGTTTGTCAGTGAGTTCATCGAAGTCTCCGTCACACTCAGGAGCAGGTTTGACCAGAGTAAGTGTTTGAGTCCACAGAGCTCCAGGTTATAGACCAGGTCAGGTACAGACTAACCAGACCAGGTCCAGTCAGGTCAATGCCTCAGTTGTGTTGTTGTGAAGACGTCACCAGGTTTGAGATCAGCTGTGAAGTGACTTGTTGTGTTCCAGATGCAGTCAGCAGAGTTCACCACGGACGGAGACCAAGCAGCTTCAGGTAGGATCCTTCCCATGATCCTCAACACTGAACGTTCAATTCAACAGTTTGAAATTTATATGTGTCATTTTGTCTCAAACAATTTTTTAATCTGTGTTATTTTTTCCTGCATCAACTCAACTTCCTGTCACCGTGTTGTTTACAGCTGCTCAGGTGAGAATCCCCTGACTAAGTACATGAGCGTGTGCACGAGCGTGTGCGTGAGCGTGTGCACGAGCGTGTGCGTGTGTCCGACCTGTGATCTGCTCTAACTGAACCTCGTCCTGAATAAAGTCAGAACAAAGCATTTCTTGGTTTCCTCGTGTTGTGTGTCAACGTGTGTTTGTTTAAACAGAAACTCTGTGTGTGATCTTTTCTTTATATCTTGTGTTTGAGCAGAATGGAGACGCTCGCAGAGAGAGGATGGACAGAGGGAACTCTCTGCCCAGTATCCTGGAGCAGAAGGTGAAACTTTCAGACTGAGATCGAGACAAATATAAAATCATATATAATATAGTAGAATAACTTGTGAATAATAATAATAAATAGATAATATAAATAAAGACTGTTTCTCTCTGCTGTTCAGATCTATCCCTATGAAGCTCTGATTGTGACCCACAGAGGGCGCTCTAAGCTGCCGCCAGGAGTCGACCGCACCCGACTGGAGGTGAGAATCAGTGACGTGTTCCTAATAAACTGAGCAGTCTGTAATCTCTTCACTTTATCAGTAAAATGTTTGTTTCTATTTTATTTATCAAACATTTGTCTAATAAATAAATTAAACTAATTAAATTATTAATTAAACCAGCAAACATCACAGAGTTTGTAAATAACAGTGATGTTTCACTCTGTCCCATAATCTCAGATCTTTTCAAACTGAAGGAAAACTCACCCTGATTCTCCTCCTCTTCTCCTCCCCCTCTCCTCCTTCTTCTTCTCCCTCTTCTCCTCCTCCTTCCTCTTCTCCTTCTTCTTCTCCCTCTTCTCCTCCTCCTTCCTCTTCTCCTTCTTCTTCTCCTTCCTCCTCCCCCTATTCCCCTCCTCCTCCTCCTCCACCTATCCTCCTCCTCTTCTCCTTCCTCCTCCTTCTTCCTCCCCCTGTCAGAGGCACCTGTCCTCGGAGGACTTCCTGCGGGTGTTCGAGATGCCGATGGCCGACTTCGACCGTCTCTCTTTGTGGAAACGAAATACACTGAAGAAGAGAGCTTCACTTTTCTAACAGGAAGTGACCTCGTTCCAAAGTAATACTTGATGAAGGTCAGAGGAGGAGGAGCCGGCCGTAACAGCAGATATCCAGAGCCAATCATCACGTCTGTCCTTCTAACTAACCAATCACGACCCTGGGTGTGGCGCCCCCCTGAGGATCAGACAGAGATGAACCCTTTACTCTGACTAACCTGATGCACTGACACTCGTTACCTGTGCTGCACTTATAATCACCACTGCTTGCAAATCACACTCATTATGTGTCCACGCACACCATCATCTTCATCATCATCTTCATCATCATCATCATCACACAGGGGTCTGGTTCCTCAGAGTTTAACCTGCAGACGTGTGTATCGTGTCAGATTAGCATGTTAGCATTTTAGCTCAGGTGTTTTGGTGTCATGAAGCTGGTTACTGAGGCAGCTGACCAATCAGATCTCTGGAAATCATCACTGCTACAGGAGCCTGCTGAGTTAATCAGTTCCTCACTGATGATGTCACTTCCTGTCACATTAAAAGCATCATGTGAGCGTCTGCTGTCGAGAACATGCTAAGAACGGAGCTCATTCATTGGTCGTCTGTTCTCCTGCGTGTTGTCACATTTCATTTGATGGTGACGTTTTATAAAGAGTGAGAAAGTCCAGACTTTTATTCTGAAACTGAGCTTTGAATCCTGTCACTTCCTGAAACTTATTATTTTCAAGTTTCAACAAAAACACTAAGAACAAATGTTCTTTGTGTTTTGTCAACAAAACAACTCGGTCCAGTTTCAGAGGAAACCTTCGATAGATGACGTTGACAAACTGCTGCTGACCTGACCCTGCGATACTGCCCCCCAAAGGTTGTGTGCTGGATTGCAACAACTCTTCCGAGAGCCACAGGAAACACGATGTAGCACGGGAACGTTTATCAGTGGCTCCTCTCGACCGGAGAGAAAAGAAGTTCACTGACTGGACTGAACGTTGTCGTTTATTCTGTTCGACTTTGTCGTTTGTTTTAATGTCGTCAGGAGACGAACGCGTGAACAGTGAGTTACTCGTGAAGTGAACAGAACCAGCTCCATGACACCAGGAACCTGAACAGAACCCGTCTCTGACGACAGCCGTTCAATGTCATAATGTCACATATTCAACATGTAACTTAATTATAAAATATATTTATTACCTGTAGCTTTATTTATTTGATGATTGTAATTTTTACTGCCACACGTGAAATATTACTTTTGGTGGACAGTTCTTTTAATTGAATGAAACGACATCACCTCCCACTTTAACTCGCCACCGACATTTCACCACTAATCTCATGGCAACATTGTAAAGGAGAACTTTGTGCTAATCAACGTGTTTGTGTTGGATCGTGTGTTCAGGTAGAAAACGTCTCTTTCTTCTGCCGACGCCTTCATAACATTCTGTCTGTTTCTGATCGAAGGAATTCAAATAAATCTGAAATTATATCAAACATCTCCTGCTTTTTTATCCTTTTCATCACCAGACGTCAGTGACATTAATTTCTCTGCAGCTGCTGATGTTCCACAACAAAGGCCCCGTTCACACCCGAGTTCCACAGCCGCCCTGAGCTCTGTTCACACCGGACATTAAAAAAGACTTAGATTCATGAGGTCAGAGGTCGTCAGCTGACCCTTAGAGGTCGTCAGCTGACCCTTCAGTTTCAAACTGAATATGAGCACGTGCGTCTCAGACTGATCTCAGGATGTTTAGGTTTATTCACATGGATTTTAACACCAGGTGTGAACGAGGTCCGTTTTCAAAAGAGCGACTTTAGACTAAAGAAAATAAGTTATTGCATCTTTAAATGTCGGTTTTCAAAATAAACTTTATTCACCTGGTTTCAATAGAATGAAATTGGTTTTCCACATCAAAAGTACTCGATTACTTTTCATAAACTAAACAACTTGATTAGTTTTTGGTAACAAAAGTAATTTATGTTCCAGAAACAAAAGCATTCAGAGTAAACAACGTCTAACCAAATAATAAATTGTCCCTGCAGACATTTAAATTCAGATTTCACCTCGTCTCTCATGTGGTTTTCTCTTCTTCATTTGTTACTACACACTTTCACACCTCTCTCTTTCCTTCCTTCCTTCTCACCTGCAGTCGTGACACATTCTGCTGCCTTGGCCTTGTTGCGTTCAAACTCCCCCGCATGTGTTTTTCTGATCATTAACCTTTTGTGTCTCACGCCAACGACCTCGAGCTGGAGAAGCTTCGAGCTGCAGGTAATAATGTGGAGGGTTTTGTTGCTTAGTAACATATGAATCCAACATGAAAGTGAGGAGCCACTCGTCTCTTCCGGATGAAGCAACACAAAGCAACACTTCCCACGCCAGCCTCCGATTGGCAGCCGCTCTGCAACACGTCCTTGAGCGCTGAAGCAGCAGAACCACACGGGCACTTTTCAGTTTTTTATTTGAATGGAGTGAAACATCTACATAAATGAGGCCTCGCGATACATGTACTCAACAAAACGTTATCTGTAAAGAAAAAGCAAATCTTGATTTTATCTTTTTTTTTTTTCCTGTACATTCTGTGAGATATGTTCAGAAATGTTCCCGACAAAATCCCAACGAACTCCACCCACCTCCCCGAAAAAACACTTAATAAATCAAACCCCACCCGGGTTCATCATTGCCATGGAAACCGTCTCCTTCTCCCAGATACTGCTCTCCTGTTAAAGGATCATCCCGCTTCAGTGCAACTTAAACTACTGATGTTTTAGTTCATCGTCTGTGACAGAAAAATGGCGGCGGAGACGGAAAATCTCTGTTTGTAAACGAGCAGACGAGCGTAGGAACACGGACGGTTCACTGGGGCCCTCGTGACCTGCTGCCGACATTACTCCCCTAAACTTCCTCGAAAGGTAAAGGTCATGTGCTGAACTACAGAGAAAACAGGAACCAAACCACGCCCACCCCCGACCATATGAACTGACCCGAATTAAACGGAAATGACAAAAAACTATACGGGATGATTCTTTTTGAACCTTTGGTCGGACATCACTTCCTGTTCAGGAACCGCGTATCTAAACCGAACAGGACAAACACGCAGCCGCGCATCTGAAGATTTGATTTATTTAGTTTTCACTGTAAAAACTTGTGAAACGATTACTTATAATAATACTAATAAAGATGATCTATGATCTTATAGTTATTCATAATCACATCGGTTGGTGTTTTTAGGGAAAAAGTGTTTTTACGAGCAGGAAATCACAAACCTGTCGTCCTGCAGGTCAGAGGTCACGCGCCATTTACGGAAAAAAACTCTTTACTCAAGGTTGTTACCATGACAACACGAGACAGAAGCAGGTAAATTGACCTTGAGTTCAGATTCCGACAGATCCTAATGAACTTCACGACTGTAGTTGCAGTAAAGCGGGATGACCCTTTAAATCCCTCACCCCTCCTCCCCCGCTCTGAATAATTAATCCTTAATCAATAGGTTGTAAAAAAAAAACATCACATTGAAAAGAGGGAACAATTAAAATGTACAGATATAATATAAATGTCAATACTCGCTCGTCAGAGCTCAGTCACACTATCATTGGCATAAGAAAGGATGGATCTGACTCTGTGTGTGTGTGTGTGTGTGTGTGTGTGCGTGTGTATGCATGTGCGTGCGTGTGTGTATGTGTGTGCACAAACACAGCGTTTCAATGAGCGTCACTTCCTTCACAAAATGAAAAATAATCAAGATAAAAAAAATCGCAGGCTCCAGATGGAACGTGGCAGCGATTTGTCCAAGTGCAATGAGATTTATCCCGTTCAGTCTGATCTATGATATTTAATGGATGAAGAAATAAATTAAGCGCGGTGACGTTCGCTCGGACTGAACTGCCTTGTCTCCTGCTCTGAAAGGAGAAGCGAGAGGGGGTGAGGAGAGGGGAGGAGGAAGGAGAGGGGAGGTGAAGGAGGATCTAGGCCTGTGCGTTGGTGCCGTTCTTCTCCGGAGGTCCGGGGCTGGCCGGCAGGTTGTTGAGCGAGGGGGGGGCCTCCTGCTTGCTGTCGCGGCGAGGCGGCATCCTCTCGTTGATGCGGTCGAGGCCTCGCGCCTCCTCGAAGCTCTGGATCTTGTGCTGCGGGTTGAAGCCTTGAATCGCTGCCAAGAAAAGAACGAGCGTGAGAAACTCTCCGGAGATCTGTCAACACGTTTTACACTGAAGGGACTTGAAAAGTAAACCTCAGTGAAACGACAGGATTTCTACAGGTTTCAACTAATTCAAGTTCATAATGACACAAACTTAAGGTCTTTGAATAAATATGAAATATATGAAGGTGATAACGACATCTAAAGAATAATCAACAACTCATCTTAAGTCAGGCTCTAATATTTATATATTTCTCACTTAAATATAATTGACTCATGTTTTCTGGGACAGGAGCTTCTCAGTAAACTTACTTCGACAGGAAATCGACAGCGTGAAGACAAAGAAACAAACTTTGATTAAAAAGGGACATTTCACTAACTGTGGATCCTTCATGTTTCTATTAGTGTCAAACATTCATATAGTTGTTCAGACATATGTGATGAAAACATGAACTATTGATATGAAAGGATGGAAACGTGTGAGTTGATCATATGGAGATGACGTCAGCGAGACCTCAGGCAAAAACATTTTCTAACTTTGACCCTGAACGTCTTTGATTTAGACTTTGTCAGGTTTGTCTTGATGAGTCAAACTCGTCACGTCTCACAGCGAGGGAGCTCGGAATGATCCTAATTTATCAGCTTGAGACATAAACTCCTGAGGAAAATGATTCCTGAACGTTTTTACGAACAGATTCTCCTCGTACGTATCCCTGAAGGAAACGTGTTTGTTGCCCGAGGTCCAGCGTCTCTGAGATGAATGTAAAGATACAGTTTGCTCCTCAGACTGAGAACAAGCAGCACATGAAGGAGATGAAGTGGAAATCACCACACAACACAGAACTCTGACTCTGCACTGCGTCTACAACAGTGCACGTTTGATTTAAAGCAGGACAGACACAGAACCAGTGATGGAGACGGAGACGGTTTCGTACCTCGTGCCTCTTCTGCCTCTACGGTGGCTGTGTAAGCGTGAGTAGAAGTGCCATGCCCCAAACCAATGGAGAGAGAGTGAGAACGTTAAAAATCATTCAGCATTCAGTCAGTCACGTTATCACAGCTGTCAGTCAGTCCTGTTATCATGGAGACAATCATCATACAACCCCCCCACCCACCCCCAACACTGTAATGACCACAGAGGTTAGAGCAGAACAGCATGATTCAAACCCATCATCATCATCATCATCACATCATCATCATCACTGAGGGGGTTAGAGTTCACATCATGCTGCTGTAAAATAACATTTGTTCTTTGTTCCTGAGACGTTCAGGTGAAAATCTGTGGCAGCAAAAGATTAGTCGACAGAAAATCAACTGCAAACATTTGGATAATTTATCATTTGAATTTTAGCAAAACTGTTTCTTTGTCTTAGTTTGATGTGAAAGTGAAAATCTTTGTGTTGAGGACGTGTTACGTGACGTGTTAGGAGTGTGTGTGAGAGTGGGTGCTCTGTCGGCAGGTTTAAACATCTTTTTCCTGCAGCTCCAGTAAAATAATTATTTATAATATATATATAATTATCTGATGTAAGAAGAATCTCAGTTTCTTTTTAATTTCATCATCTCTGTGCAGCAGAGATTCACTTTACTGAGAAGTGGTGCGTTTCATTTCTGTGCTTCAGCTCCGACCTGGTTCAGATGTTGAGACTCAGACATGAAACCGACATGTTTGAGTTTTCATTCCATTTAATTCACATTATGATGGAGATGATCTCGTGTTTGTGTCTGAACCAGCGTCACATTCTGAAGTTAATGATCTTAATCAGGCAGCAGACGGAGAGATGTGCGACCTGCACAGTCGTGAGAGGAGGAGAAGATGTCTCTTGATGTTTCTGCTGCACTGTGTGTGTGTGGTTTTCTGAGCTGTTAGTCTCAGTGTGAGTGCAGGCACAGGAAGTTAGTGTCTCTGTGTTAGTGTTTGGTTGTTGGAGGCTCGGACGCCAGCACACTCACCGCTTTGCAGAGTTCTCCGACCTCCAGACAGAACTCCCACAGGCAGTGTTCCTGTCGGGGTCAAACCCTTCAGCTGTAACACACTCTCGTTCTCCTCTCTGACACACACACACACACACACACACACACACACACACACACACACACACACACACACACACACACACACACACACACACACACACACACACACACACACACACACACACACACACACACACACACACACACACACACACACACACACACACACACACACACACCAACAGATGTCTGATACATTTGCTTCTTTCCACACACATCGAGTGTAACTAATGTAAAGCTAATCATGTGTAACTGAACCAATCATGGGCGAGGGAGGAGGAGGAGCTCTACACGTGTCACTGATTCTTTTCTAGGTCTTATAATGAGTGGCAGATGCTTTCTGAACGAGAGCAGTCGTCGTTAAAGGACAAACGGTTGTGACACACTTCCACAGATTAAAGGAGGACACCAGCAGAAAGTCATTAGCCTTAAACTAAAGTGGAGCAAAGTCTCCACAGCCTGGAGCTCAAACTGTCGTTTCTGACTAATATTCTGACATATCACATGTAACTAAGCCTTTTAATGTAAAAATATCCTCATTGCTTTGAACCCAAATCCACAATCAGCATGAAAGTAGGTAAATGACCAAGGTAAAATGACAGTGACCTCTTCTAACAGCAGACTGTAGAGATAGAAACCCACCTGAGCACAGAGAAGACACGAGCCATCTTCCCAATCGCCCGGATCTTATTTCTGATCACCTCCTTTCTGAGGGCTGCAGCTCCGCCTGAAAACACAAGAGGAGAACGAACACCATGAACGCAGCTCGACAAATACACACTTACAGAATGTGTATAGAAATAAATGTGTGCACATCAACACAATGTGCAGGAGTAAGTATTTTGAGTTTGCAGCTTTAACAGGAGACTGTGATTATTGTTTTACTGATAAAACTCAAATGAGGTGGAAAGAAAAGTGAGATTTGATTTGGCTGCTGCTTCCTCCTTAGTTTTAATGATTCACAGCGACACAAACAACGATAATTCAACAATAAACCTAAATGTGAAGAAAAGAGTCAAACTCTGTCGTCTCCAGCGTTTCTCATCCAGCTTCTAAAACTCTGTGATGAAAATAAAAAGGTGTTGGAGTCTCTTACCTTCACCAGCGTCGTCTCCCTCTGACATCAGCTCGTCGTCAGAGCAGATGTTCAACACGTTCACCAGCATCTCCGTCACTGTGGAGAATCCCATAATACATTTTAGATGTTTGACACTTAGTAAATACCTTCAGGTCAACGTCATGTTCACCATCTTTCAATGTAGAAGAAACCTGTTTGTGCTGCTCTGCTCTTATCACATGTTTTACAACACAAATCACAGATTGGTCATAAAAAGACAAACTACACCGTCACAACTATTAAAGAACAGACGCATTCGTCTGTCTTCATCCTCACGATAAGTCAGACAATTTTGGTCAGAAGAAGAAGGACTAGAGTTGCCAGAGAGAGGAGGACGTGCTGCCTTCTCCTCTCTCAGCCATGTTTTCCCTGTCAATGCACGATGTCACATATTGGCCAGTCAGTGACGATCTGTGGCCGACAGGACGCTCACCCTTCTCTCCGACGAAGGGCAGGGACCAGGTGAAGACGTCCATGAAGTTGGGCAGCCAGTAGGGGTGAGGGGAGCAGTTAAACTGCCGGATGTTCATCACGTTGTTCTCATATTTCAGCACCGCAGCTGAAACACAAAACACACATTAACATCTCCATCATCACACACTTCATCTCTCTCTGCAGTTGCCAAGGCTTCAAGGTTTTCCAACCTGTTGCCATGGTTTCCAGCCCTCATGTCTCCTACCTTTGTTATTGTACACGTCCAGGTAGTTAGGAGCAGAGAAGATGGTAATTAAAGAAGGGAAGCCTGTCGTCTGACTTTTCCTGTACATTCGATACCTGATGGAGAAAATACACAAAGTCAGATGTTATAGAAACAAACAGTTTCCCTGGGGAGAAATACCAGACATTATATATGTACTTTTATTATGTAATACAGATGTTTACACAACCTGCTATAAATTCTCTTTTTCCTTTTGACTCTAGATCAAATACAAGATGTAAAAACGATAGGAGGTGGAAGACGGAGCCGGATGACGTGTGACTCACCCTGCGTCCTGGGCTTCATGTGCTCGTATTACAGACAACAGGTTATTGTTCATCAGGAAGTCACATACTGCCGGGTAACTGAAACACAAACACAAAGTATGAGGCTTTTTAATGTGAGATCCATGAACACTGTGGAAAACCCATTTCCTAACGTGAGAGCGTGATGAGCACTCAGACCCGTTTCCTGCTGCTGCTGCTCGGCCATCTCTCCGTCACCTCGGTTGCTATGACAGTTAAAGCCACTTAAACTGCTGGAAAACACGAGATGCTAGATGAGCTAAAATTAGGGATTAATTAAGGTCGAGGCTTTTTACACGGGAGAAGAGGGAGATTGTATCTGATCCTCAGAGCTGGATATTCACTTCAGAAAATTAAAGCAAGACTAAATATTTTTGCATCTGAGAAGCGACGATTAGGGACATTTGATTTTGGTTCCACTTCCTCCAGAGGCCGGACTGTGAATAAAGATGGACGACACTTCCTCCAGAAATGATGTAAAAGTTTCTTGGATATGAACACGACATCTTAGGGAGATGAGATCATTTGGAGTCAGAGTCTGAACAGTAGTTATCGTGGCGTCAAAAGTCCCACCCATACAACTTCTAAACCAATCAGGAGTCAGCCTCAGCTGTCAATCATGACGTCTCAGTCTTTTTATATCATCAAATAAATAAAACCAAACTGATCAGAAACTTGAACAAACATCGGTGAGATAAGAACGACCTGAAAAGACAGAAACATCTTTACAGACGTTTATTTAACATCTACTTTAATTTATTTGTTTGGTTCATGTCCCATCTGCTAACATGGAGGAGGTGTTAGGACCTATACTGCAGCCTGCCACCAGGGGGCGATCAGGACTTTTGGGAGGCGTCATGTGGCCTCTCACACGGACCAGAGGGATGTGACATATTAAACCTGTTACAGACACAGTGAATAAATAAAGTCTTAACTGTCCCACCACTAAAACAAACTAATGCAGGATAAAAGAGGCTTTGAGCAGCGGCAGCGTTCGCCGCTCTGTGACCTTCACGTGGCGTCAACAAAACAAATTCCCTCCAAAAATGAAGACAGAGCAGAGAACGCTAATATTTGTTTCAACATCTGTCTGACAGCGGATTTAACCAGCGCTCACTTATCCAGAGATAAGCCATTGTTTGTAAAAGCTTTAACCAGCTTAGAGTTACACAGCAAGCTGCTTTTTGTCTTCATTATTATTTTATTTAATACAGTCCCGGTTGTACCTGTAGAAATAAGAGCAGCCTCGGACGCTGTTGTGGCAGAAGTGCTCCTGGGTCTTTTCTGAGCCGTAGTCCTCTCCCGGGTCCGACCACAGCAGGTCACACATGGGCCCGAACGCAGGAGGCTCCTTAAACCGGTCGAGCTGCACAAAGAACCAGAGGAAGCAGGTTAGAAACTTCACTGGATCCTTTTATATTCATGATTAAACACAAAACTCAACACAAAGCAGGAGCCTGCATCAAGGACATCAGAGCTAAAACCACGAGTTCATTCATCCATTACAAAGAAACTATTTCGATGGTTAAATATGTAGTTTTGGACAAAGATTCCTTAACGTTACATTTTCCAGGGGTTTGTGTTTTCTGGAGCATTAAGTTTGACTCCGTCCTTCAGACCCAGCTGAGCGTCACTCACCTTCCGGATGTCGTCCAGGCAGGTGACTTCAGGGCTCAAGCCTCCGTGCACACAGAGGAACTGCTGGTTGAGGAGAGCGGCCAGAGGCAGACAGTCAAAGGCCTCCATACAGGCGTCATACACACGCTCAGAGTACTTTATTTTACCTGCAGGACAAACACATGACAAGTTTGTCTATGGTGTGGGGGGGGGGTTAAAAGAACAACGTGCGGGCAGCAGGACTTACACTCCTGTTTGAAGGTGAAGTATTCTGTGAGGTGTCGGCACTCGTGGTTTCCTCTGAGGAGGAACAGCGTGTTGGGATGGTTGATCTTCAGAGCCCAGAGATACAGAACACACTGAGGACACACACAAGAACATCAAACATCATGAAGCTGATTAAATATCCACATGACATGTTTTAGTTTGAAGTATCTCTGTTGCTATGGTTACACCTGGCATCCACAGCTCTCCAGCCTTTAAATGGGGGACTTTGGTGATTACTGTTCATACACACACACACACACCTCACCTACTGTCAGGAGTTCTGGGTCGAGACCAGAAGAACAAGATCACAAATACAAGCTTCACAATGAGAAGTGATCCCATCTCTTCGATAAGCAGAAGAAAATGGATGAATACAATTAGACTGAATATCTGTGAGGAAAACAAGACTCTATCAAACTTCCAGGACACAAACCAGGATGTGCAACAGCAGCCAATAAAAATGTCATGACAACCACAGCCCTGTGGAGAAGGGAACACACCCACACAAACACACACACACAAAAACACACACCCACTCCCTCCCTCCCTCAGATTGTTTTAGAAATGGGACACGGACCAATCCTGGAGGCGGTGTGTGAGGCATGTGTGTGCACGTATGCTGCGGTGTGTAAGTGGGTGTGTTTGAGTGAGGCAGTCAGGAGGGAGAGGAGATGGACAGAGTGTCTTTCATTTCCTACGTCTATTTAAAGACGCTCCTGCTGAGCCACACGGGACCAACATGGCCGCCCAAAAGTTCACAAACGCCACCTACCTCGATGCTGAAGTAGCCTCTGTCCACGTAGTCCCCGAGGAACAGGTAGCGGGTGCTGCTGGGGGACCCGCCCACCTCAAAGAGCTTCATCAGGTCAAAGAACTGTCCGTGGACATCTCCACACACTGGACACACAAAATAAATGTTAACGTGTGTTCGTCTACCAACAGTTGATCAATGTTAATTATCAGGTGTCAATAAGAACAAGAGAACTGTGGTCGAGCTTCTGTCCATCATCTATAATCGATGATGTGAGTTTTAATGAATGACAGGGGAGAAGAAATATGAAAAACAATACGTCAGAGCAGGAGGAGATAAAAATAGTCGGAGGTCATGAGGGCGGGATACCTAAGCTAAACCACATGTCGGGGGGGCAGCTGTAGAAATAGACTGCTGCGTCTGAGACAGTGAAACCCCCCCCCCACACACACACACGATCAGTTTGTCATGACGGGGGGGGGGGGGGGGGTGTTCACCTGTGATGGGGGCTTCCACCTCCAGCATGCATTTCTCCTGGCGGAGAATCCCTGCTCCCTCGTTTAAGATCCGGAGAGCCGTCTCCTCCTCCAGACGCCCCTCCTTCACCAGATGAGCCTTCAGCACCTCCACGCTGGGCCTCCCATCCACGTACAGGTCTTTGACCGTCAGGCGTGTACCAGGAGGATATGGCACCGCTAAGAACACAAGGAGACACACGGGTGAGATATTCAGCACAAAGATAAAACCAAACGTGCTATGAAAACAGTTTTTACTTTTGTCAACATGAGGCAATAAACACAGGAGACCTGTCGATATTGAGTGAAATGAACCATCACAGTCGAAAGTGACCAGTCACTGGGACCTTTGACCACAAACCTTCAAACCATTTGTACCAAATGAGAACGGATTCTCTTGAGGTGTTCTCGAGATATCGTGTTCACAAGTATGAAGCCGACGGATAACCTGAAAACATAAAGCCTCCAGCCACTAGGTGTCGCCAGCGAACTGAAAGCATCTCCCACAGCAAAGAAACAGCTAAAATCTCCCTCTCACTTCAGTTTGTTTTTTCTTTAAACTTGTAGGTTACGTTTTTTTCTTGTTATCTCGTGAACTGTCGCACATCAGGGAGCTGCTCCTTCGCTGTCTGCAGTGAGTGTGTGTGTGTGTGTGTGTGTGTCTCTGACAGCAGTCACTGTTTGACACATGATTTGTTACCAAACTGAATCTTCACTGTCAGAAATAGTGAGATTTTTACTGCAAACATCAGGTTTCTTTCTGTCTCCAGACGACGACAGCGTGTTGAGACGGGTCCTGAAGAATAACAACAGTTTGGCAGCTCACACCGGCCCCCGGAGGAAATACCAAGCAGCTTAATTCTGGGAACACACCTTTATTTCACACAGAGATGTGAAGGAGGAGGCCGAGCTGCAGCCTAACTTCTCATTCTTTCACTTAGAAACTTGAATTCTGACATATCAAAGAGGCAGGAGCAGCTGAAACTGATTCAATTCACTCAGTTGCAGATAAATGTAGTTAATTCTGTGGGATGGACACATAAACAGGAACTAGTTTTATTACAACACGTCGTGCAGCTGAGTGATTGGACGACATCATCGTCACTAACCCTAGAATTGTGTCACCAGCACTGAATGTCTGAAGAGAGGCAAACAAAAACCACTGTTGTAAAAACAAGGCCTCGCAGAGCACCACAGGAAGTGGTATTCAAATAATGGCACAGATGCAGCGTTCCTGACAGTGGCTGAAGGGACGGAGAGTGAAACACACACTACAACAGCCCAATGACACAAATCTCCACCTGACGAGTAAACAGTTAAACTAGTCCCAAGATTAATTAATGACCATGGACTGCCATAACATTTATAATCTCATTGTCCTCGTGTTGAAGTTTGTCCCTGGTGGCCACCTGGAGGAACACCGTCTCTGATGACACATTATAAAATTAAAAACGTATGAAACATTTTCAATAAAACGCTTGTGTATCACGTGTTCAGCAGTAAATTAGTATTTTGCCAGGTTTCTTCTGAGCTGAACACGTCACCACTCCAGTTTGACCTATTTATCAATTGGCCGATAAAATAGTTTGTCGTTAAGGCTTTAACAACATCTGAGGAATGATTGACAGGTTTTCTGTTATATACGTTTAGCAGCAGATATATTGGTATTGAAGGATGTTGGGGCCCACGGCAGAGCTCTGTGCTGGGGCCCGTGACAGGACACTGTACCCACTCCGTCATCAGCTCCATCAATCATGAATGAGGACAGAATCATTACACATGACAGGCAACGCAGACGGACGCACCGATTCGATTACCATCAGTAACTAAGCCATCAGTACACACACACACACACACACACACACACACACACACACACACACACACACACACACACACACACACACACACACACACACACACACACACACACACACACACACACACACACACACACACACACACACACACAGTGTTACAAAAGGAATATGAACTCATCCCTACAACGACGTCTATAAATCAACTTCAGCCTGCAGCTAAGAATTGGTTTTATTCAGTAGATTAATTATTTCATCTATAAATGTCAGAAAACTTCCCAAAGGATGTCGTCACTTTTTTGTTTTAATGTCGTGTTTAACATCGTATGAGCCAAAGAGAAGCTCGGAATAAAGAAACTTTTATAAAATGATCCGTTAATGTTACTGATTAACTTCAAAGTCACTTCTACTGCGTCCAATGAGAGAGAAGTGTCCCATTTCAAACATGAACCTGCTAAATGAGAAACAAAACTACTCACTGCTGATATTTCTGCTTATTTATATGTTGATTAATCCTTCAATTGTTTTCTTGATAAACTCCAGAAGAAGTTCTCATTTAGATCCTTCAAACTAGAACTCTAACGACTAATCATGAAGCAGATAGACGTGAAATACAGAGACGGTGGTTGATTAATATCTTTACACTATATGTTCTCATTCTGTGGGAAACAAAGTTTAAAAACACAACTGTCACTGGATTTAAACTTAGAAATAATAAAGTGGCATTTGTTGTGATAATTATCGATATGGAGTGATATCTTTGGTTTTAACTGATGGTGTGTGTGTGTGTGTGTGTGTGTGTGTGTGTGTGTGTGTGTGTGTGTGTGTGTGTGTGTGTGTGTGTGTGTGTGTATCCTCAAGGCGGCAGGTTTAATGATGTGACTTTCTCTTGCAGCTTTACGGGGATAAGCCTTCCAAACCCACTAAGCCCATCATTACCCACCACAGACGTCCAGCCTCACCAACCTGGTTAGACTGGTTAGCTAATTAATCAAATATGAGGCAGTTATTCCTTTATGGAAATAAAAGGACAGAGCGTCAGGTTGTATCTGCAGCAACCGAGCGGTGACGTGATGCTCGTTCCTTCACACAGTCGTGTACAGAGGGAACACGTGTGACCCACTGTCTAACTGGGTCAAACAGAATTTGGTGCAACACGATTGTCACACACTTCATAATGGAGATGGGAAGAAAATGATAAAGTGAAAAATGTTCTGTCTGCGATAACGACCACGTGACTGAAGATTCACCTGAAAACAAGGAAGGGTGAGAGAAGAGGAGGGGTGAGATGATGGGTGAGGAAGGGTGAGATGATGGAGGTGATGGGGTGAGGAAGGGTGAGATGATGGAGGTGATGGGGTGAGATGATGGAGGTGATGGGGTGAGGAAGGGTGAGATGATGGGGTGAGGAAGGGTGAGATGATGAGGGTGAGAAGAGGAGGATTGATGGGGTGAGAAAGGGTGAGATGATGGAGGTGATGGGGTGAGGAAGGGTGAGATGATGGGGGTGAAAACACAGCCACCCGGGACACAGCGCTGCTTCTACGCCCCACCAGGCTCCAGGAGTCCGGCCCGTCGCGCTGACACGTCCCCCGACCTGAGCCGCATGTGTCGGCTAACACCTGGACGTCCCTCGGGACAGCTGAGCTACAGAGCGGGACGGAGGAGCCAGGCCACGGGACGTGACGGCCGGTGAGGACCGTGAAACCCGCGGGTTCCACACACAAATAACCCCGAGCGAGGGAGCTGTCACCCGGGCTGGCTCGTCCTCCAGCGGGTGTTAAGCTGCTCGCCTTTAGCAAACTAGCTCCGTTAACTTCCTGCCCGGGGGATCGGATGTAAAAAATGGAGGCTACGTACCTTTGACAGGTCGCTCGGTGGTGGACAGTTTGTTTGGTTCTTTCGCCGACATCCTCCCTCCCGATGAGCCGCTGGGTGTTCGCTCTGTTCCGGACTAAACTTGAGAAATTCCTCACTAGCTAGCTAGCTGGAGCGAGCTAGCCGCGCTAGCTAGCAGAGAGCGAGCTGCAGCAGCGCTTCAGTCCGCGGACAGGACACCCGAGCCGAGCCGAGCCGGGCTGGAGCTAACCGCGCCGGGGGAGCGGGTGGAGACGTGTTCGAGTCGCGGCGGGTCCGGGTCCCCTCTCTGCCCCGAGGTGCGGTGGTACCGAGCCGCTGTCAGAGGACGGATGGCTCCAGGAAACGGCCCGAGCAGCGCGGATCAGTGGCCGCGGCGGCAGCGAGCAGAGCCGCGGATCATCCCAACTTTAGCTCCGAGGGACCAGCTGCATCTGCCACAGGCCGCGGGATGGAGCTTCTCTCGTCAGTCGTGATCCGATGTGTCGTCCAGACCCGTCGGATTAGAATAATCCAGCGCAGTGGATTTCCTACAACATGGCTCGACGCGGGGGGGTGTGGGTAGTGTAGTATTAATGCGCTGCTAATGTGACGCGTTCAGGGACCGCGCAGCGCCGGGAAACTGAAGTACCCCTACTGACCTGAAGGGCTCCGGCTCGCTGCTCTACACCCTCGTGGCCGGGACTTGAACTACACCTTCAAACTGTTACACCGTCACTTTGTTACAGTGTCATCCGGCCCATATCCGGCCCATGTCCGGCCCATATCCGGCCCATGTCCGGCCCATGTCCGGCCCATATCCGGCCCATGTCGTGTGGAAGGATGGAATGAACATGTCTGCTCCTGTATTTCAGAGCAGACACCCCCTGTCAATCACAGGAGGCCCAGATGAGTTGTGTAGGTCCACATCCGGATCACACCTCCTCAGATCACAGTGTGGTTAAGGCCTCATTAGACTCACATGCATTTAGTCTGGGCCACAAGAAGTGACACATCTGTATCTATCTGTGGTACAAGTACACAAGTACATAACTCTCAGCTTCATGTAAAGTATTACAGTTAGTGAGTGTTGATCCAATAAAACTGAAGTAACTGGTGAGTGATTCTGCAAATGGAATAAAACAACAGAAACATAACATGTCTCCATTCTGCTCCTGTGGTGTCATCAAGTGTCCACAAGCCCCGACCTTCATTTAGACCTAAATGTCTCTGTGATCCTCTGGAGCCGCGTCCACTCGTGGACAGAGCCACTGACTCAGGTGTCTGTTCTCACATATAGAACCTCCAGAACATGTCAGGACTTCACTTCATGTCTGGAAACAGCTTTAATGTGTTGTTCAGTAAAAAGGTGAAAGTTTGAAACATCATCATCGTCTCTTATCTTTGTGACTCAGTGATGAAAAGTGTTTGTTCTTCCCTTCATTAAAGAAAAGAAGAATAAAGTGATGATCTTCTCCTCCGTCCTCCGTCCGTCCTCCGTCCGTCCTCCGTCCGTCCTCCGTCCGTCCTCCGTCCGTCTTCACACTGTAAATAGAATCACTGTAAAAGGTTTTGATCAGCAGCAGCAGTTGCTGAGCCTCAGGAGAACCAGCGTTTTACCAAACACGATGACCATGTAAGGGGAAGGCTGCAAGGCTGGGGGGGCCCCTGAGGACCCCCCCTCATCCAGACCATCATCACCGTCCCTGTGGTCAACCCCCGACAGCTGCTCTATTTAAATCTCTGCTCGCTGCACCACCAGCTTCACAGAGACGAAGAGGAGCAGCGATGGTAAGTACTCTCATCAGTTTGACATTTTAAGTTTTTATTTTCAATATTGAGTTTAGTTTGACTCATATCTCACATATTTAAACTCGTAGATCAAAGTTTAAACAAAATGAACCAAGACGAACATTTACTGTCTTAAAACGACAAAGAATGAACGAGATGTTTTAATATTTTATTGTGTCGTGTTGAAAACGTGAATCTAATTTGACAGATACAAGTTTTTACTGAAAGATGAAATGTAAATCAGCTATTTATTAGTTGCTTCATTCTATGATGAGAATTCAAATAATTTTTTACAAAAAGTGAGAATTCTTTGTTGAGTAAAGTGTGATTAATATAAATGTAGTAGAATTCAATGGAATGAACTGTAACGTAAATACATGTATAATTAGTTTAGAAAATAATTAAATGTAATTATGCAGATTTGAATAATCTGTTTATTTGTATTAATGGGTTCAATCATTTATGAAGATAATAATAAATTATTCAAGTGCATAATAAAAATCTTTTTAAGTCAAAACTGAACTTTGTTCTGTTCTATGAAGTGAAAATGTGTCTCTGTGTCAGTGAGTTTCTAACGTGAGATTTTGCTTCTTCAGGCGAGTAGAAAGACAAAGAAGAAGGAAGGAGGCGCCAAACGAGCTCAGAGGGCCTCGTCCAACGTTTTCTCCATGTTCGAACAAACTCAGATCCAAGAGTTTAAAGAGGTAAAGTCACGTTCATGAGGTTTAATTCTTATTATTGGAGTCATGTTCTTATATTGTTTACGTTTGTGATTCAGGCGTTCACACTGATCGATCAGAACCGAGACGGATTCATCGATAAAGAGGATCTGAAGGACACGTACGCGTCTCTGGGTTCGTAGCTCTGATGCTAAACCGCCACATGATCAGGTTCCTTCTCCTCCATCACACAGATTCATCTCTCAGGTGTGTGTGTGTGTTTCAGGTAAACTCAACGTGAAGGACAAGGAGCTGGAGGACATGTTGAGAGAAGCCACTGGTCCCATCAACTTCACCATGTTCCTCAACCTGTTCGGAGAAAAGCTGCACGGTGAGAAGACTTTAACAAACACACCTCCTCTGAGGTTTAATCCTCTTGTAGTGATTTTATTAAGACAGGAGCTGACGAGGGGTCAGAGGTCATGAACTGACTTGTGGACAATGACCGAAGGAAGGTTCAATATGTTTTCTGTCTGTTTCAGGCACAGACCCTGAGGACACCATCTTAAACGCTTTCAAAATGTTTGATCCTGACGTCCAAGGCTTCGTTCACAAAGACGAGTGAGTCTGTTACTTACAAACGTTTCTCTGCTGTTAAACACAAACTGAACCATGTTCTGTTTGATTTGATCAGATTACAGAACCTGCTGATGACACAGGCCGACAAGTTTTCATCTGAGGAGGTAAAGAAGGTTTCCGATGACGTCATGTTGTGTCAGAGGATTTCATCACTTTACATGTTAAGTTTAAGTTAAATTACATTCTCTGCAACCTGTGTGTCAACATGTGTCGTTTCAGGTGAAGCAGATGTTTCAGTCGTCAAATATCGACGCAGCAGGAAACCTGGATTACAAATCTCTGTGTTACATCATCACACACGGCGAGGAGCAGGAGGAATGAAGAGTTTGGTTGTGATGCTTTAAAGCTTCAATAGTTTGTGATGAAATAAAAAAAGAAAAACTGAAGGAAACCTTGATCTGGAATTCACTTCTCATGTTGTCTTTATAGTGATTTTAGGATTAAAGACCCAACGGTGGCTTCGTTCACACGAGTCACTACGTTTGTGAAAACATTTTTTTATTAGAAACTTAGAAACACAGCCTGTATGTGAAAGTAACTCTTCGTTTCATCGTCGTCACCTGAGTTAAAGTCTGTTTAGTCCAGAGAGGATGAGCTGTGAGACGTCTCTGTGTCCGCGGCGTCATCGGAGGCGTCCGGGGTCGTGACAGGCGGCGGCTCGAGCGTCTGTGAAGACGAAGAAGGCCAGAGAGTAGGCAGGAAGCTGCAGGTGATCAGCTGGAGGAAGACGACTTCCTTTAAGGTCGGGGAGAGTTTTATCGTCCACCATCTTCAGCACGTCCCCGTTCAGTCTCACAGACCTTCACCAAATAAAAATAAATATTTTCATTATCGATTCATCTGCAGATTATTTCATCAATTAATCATTTAGTCCAAAAAATATCCAGACTCTACAATGACGAATTCTAAATCCTCAAAATATTGTGATTATTCTACTGATTTAACTTCTATGATGAGATGTGTGTTTAGATTCAGTGGACTGCTCCTTTAATGACGGTCCTGAGGAGAATCTGAACTCCTCCATCGATCACCTCTAACATTGAAACTAAGTGACACAGCCTCATGCTCCTCGTGACTTGAGGAGTCTTGAGGGATCAATGGGCACATTGAGGAGGCACCTGGAGCAGAGCCCCTCCTCCCCGGGCCGGTCGGCCTCCAGGACAAAAGCCTCCACTGTGCCGGAGGAGACGAGAGCCGGAGCCGAGATCCGGGCTGGTTTCTCACTCAGGTTCATAGATATCAACGTGACTGCTCCGCTGCTGTAGCTGCAGACACACAGAGCGAGCCTGGGTCAGCACATGAAGTTATATCAGAGGAAAACAGTGATGTTGCAGCAGGGGAACCTCTTTGTGTTGGAGCAGTGCAGATACACTCTCACTCTTTTACTGCGGCCGACAGCAGAAGACGCCTCAATCTTCAAAACCTCCGGTCCCACGAGTCTCTTGTAGAGAAGAGACAACCAGTAGTCCTGAGAGACGACACGTGAGGTCAGAGGTCAGCGTCAACTCTGCTCAGTCAGTCACACAGGAAGTCGTTAGGAGAGAAATATTCAGGCTCTAATGTCCATCGCTGCAGCTCCTCTCTTCAGCCTCTGTCTCAAACTCCCCCCCCCCCCCCGATAAAGCCCAGTCTGCTCTGATTGGCCAGCTGATACACTCTGTTGTAATTGGTCAACACTTCCCAGGCGTGTAGGAAGTGACCGCCTCTGCTCTCGGTTTAGCTAACTTTGTTCGGAATGTGCGTCAGATCAGCTGCTCGTCTGACACGCCCCCTAACAAATAAAAACTGTGTGAACGAGGTTCGTCCAGACCAACATGGACTTTAAATCAATGTTCATTTATGATTGTTAACTCATCAGTTAATCTAACAAACTCTTCGAAGCCTCAGGTGACGTCGGTCTGCGTCTACGTTAAACATGTTCACCTTCATCAGCCTCATCATCTTCCCTCCGTCGTTACATCTTTGTATTAACTCTGTAACGTCCACGTTGCCGTTGCCTAGCAGCAGTGTTTATGCAAATGAAGAGTCTGGACTGAGATGAACAACACATCCAGGCTGAAGCTGCAGCAGCAACAGACATTTATAGAAGCAGTGAAGAAGAAGGTCTTACAGGAAGTGGGTCCAGGTTGTTGTCGACCAGGTGGTAACTTCCTGAACCAATCAGCACTTGCCTCATCACCACGTCCATGCCGAGTGTGGCTGCCAGGCCCAGTTTGTCCAGCCACCTGCAGGGGGCACACTCTCACTGTAACACTGTGTGTGTGTGTGTGTGTGTGTGTGTGTGTGTGTGTGTGTGTGTGTGTGTGTGTGTGTGGTCTCAGTGTAATATATATTGTGAGCATCAAGCAGGTTGTTTGTTGTAATGTTTGTCATGAGACCAGGGGCTGCTGGGTAATCAGTGTGTTAGAGTCCCCCCCGACATGACAGGAACATGTTGAGGGATGTTTTTCACATTTGGCACAAAGGTCACAGGGTCACTGCGACTTTTGATTTGATCTAAAGACGATGCTCACGGCTCTGACTCAGCTGGAGAAAGATTATTATTATTATTATTAATGAAACATTCTTTAACCCATCTCGTCTCAACTCACATGAATCCTGCGACGAACGCGTCGGACAGACCCACGGCTCCTCCTCCGTACGCCGAGCTCGTCTCTCCGAGCCAAACCGCCTTCCCCGGGGACGCCATCTTTACTTTCTGACCAGAGGACACATGTCAACATCTGCACCTCACAGATGTCAAAGTCTGTCTGTGTCTCGCTGTCTTTACCTGCAGAACTTCTTTGGTCTTTAACTTCAGCGTGTCGAGAATCTCTGGATCCAGAAAGTCCTCCAGAGACGTGTCTCTGCCGTTCACATAGTAACTAAGAGACGGGACAGAGGAGTTAACATCATGTTTAAAGAGATTCAATAACTTTATTGTCATTGTGCAAACACAACAGAATCTGCAGTTGAACTCACTGGTGCCAGGTACAGGCGTCGACGGCGTCCGCTCCGCTCTGCAGGAACCTACAGCAGCACGTTACAAACAAAATCACTGTGTTGAGACTTGACCCGGAGGAGAATGATCCACGTGAACGAGAGCAGCGAGCGTCCGAACAACGGAAATACCAGAAGAGTTCAAATGTTCTGGACTAAATGAGGTGAAGCGTGAAGCTCACATGACGCTAATTAAATCACAGG
This sequence comes from Verasper variegatus, assembly GCA_026259375.1. Classification (NCBI taxonomy): domain Eukaryota; kingdom Metazoa; phylum Chordata; class Actinopteri; order Pleuronectiformes; family Pleuronectidae; genus Verasper; species Verasper variegatus. The sequence goes on from CM048060.1 coordinate 666,415, forward strand.
AACTGGGCTCCGTCCTCGACGGCTGTTCTCTGCTGCACACGATACAAATACACAGGGTTTTAAGTGAAAGTTGTGTGACCCTTCTCTTTTTTCTCTGTGGTTCCTCCCGATGAGATTATTGTTTTAATCTGGTTCATATCAGATTATTGTTCCCATGTACACGTGACCTCTCACCCCTCCAGTACGTCGATCCTGTGGCCTCGCGGCTGGCCCACGTCCGGCCCGTACAGTCCGGCGCCATGGTAGAATTTGGACTCTGACATTATCTCTCGGAGACGGGTGAAGTCCTGTCCGAGCTGATATCCGTCCACTCGGATCCCGGCCTTCTTCTCAAAACTGTTTGGTTCTGAGGTCAAACACACGACAGATATCAAACTCCGACCTCTGTGAGGAGACGTGAACCTACGGGTTGGCTGACGCGTCGTCGTACCGTTTCCCAGCTCCCAGGACATGGCGTAGCCTCTGGACTCGCAGTAGTGCAGCAGGGAGCGAGCGTTGCTGCTGTTCCAGCTGTTGTCGGCTGTTCTGAGGAGAGCGTTCAGCCCGAAGATCAGATCCATCCCCGAACAGTTGGAGAAGGAGTTCAGCAGGTCCACGGTCAACTCTGTCACAGGAAGAGGGTGAGTCAGCGCGTCACATGATCACATGTTTACGTGTTCACATGATCACGTGCTCCTACCTGTGAACTTGACGCTCCTGTACTTCCTCTGAGCATCTTCTCTCATCAGGACCAGCTGCTGCGTCGTCCACTCCACCTTCAGCTTGTCCTCCAACCACGATGGCAACGCCACTTCATCACAGGACGGAGCTGAGGAGAGCAGAGAGGACGTTTATCCACAGGTCAGCTTAGATTCATGTTTCCTTCCTTCACTGAGACCTTTGACCTTTAACCACCAAATCTTATCAGTTCATCTGTGAGTCTAACTGAACGTTTTGAAGAAATTCCCTCGAGCTCATGTTGAGACATCGTGTTCACAGGGATTTGACATATTGACAAGCTGAAAATATAACGCCTCTGGCCACTAGATGGCACCAGTGAGCAAAAATAAACTTCCTGTTGTTTTTGAATGATCATAAATATTTGATATTATTATCGAGTGGTTTATTTCCGAGCAGAGGGAGGAGCTTGGCTCTGTGAAGGTCACCTGCTGTTTGCAGATGTTTCCTCTCAGGAGTGAAAACCATGAAGTCTTGTCTCGTTCCACCGAACCTCAGGAACGAGGGAGTCAGAGCTTTGGCCAAAGTCCTGATCTTCTGAGATCTGAACACAAAACACAAACCACGTGTGCAGGATCAGGTCCGAACCTCCGCTTTCTGCAGGAAACTGATCCGGATCTTTGAGTCGTGGAAGGTTTCAGATTTAAATGTGTCAGTTTGATCTTTGATGATCAGAAATGAAAATGAAAGTTAAAACTTAAAAGAAAGAAAATTAATTTAGAAGATTCAATTTACTTTGACAAACTTTCAAATATCAAACTGCAGCAGAAAGAACAAAGATTTGACCTTTGACCCTGGAGAATATGGATCTTCTGAATTTATTATTATTCAGTTTGAATCTCATTGATAAAATTATTAAAATTAAACTTTTTGACCTATTTTACCTTTGAATTCTGAGAAGAGTTTTCATCTTAATAATAAAGATTATTATTCAAAATTATGCGCGACACACAAACGTACAAAGACAAAGACAAACACAAACAAAGACAAAGACAAAGACAAAGACACACACACTCTCGCTCCCGCTCTGACCTCAGCAGGTACATGAAGCTCTCCTCGGTACCCAGGCTGGAGTCGATGGTCACGGACAGAAACCTCGGGTCCACCCGGTGGAGGATGGAGCTCAGATCCGCGGTGACGGAGACGAGCTGAGACCCGGAGCCGGTTGAGTTCCATCCCGGGTCGGAGGCGACCCAGCCCGGGTCTCTGGTGAAGAGGAGTCCGTCCGAGAGACGGAGGAGGAAGAGGAGCAGGAGACTCATGATCAGACTGAGACGCTTCCTGAACTGTCTGCTCCTCCTGCAGGGGGCGCACTTTCTCATCTCAGTTTGAACTCTGTCATTATGTGGAGGCACAGGGGCGGATCTGAGACCCCCAGGGGCCCAACTGACACCTGCAGGGACCCCTGACTCAATCCATCAATAAAGATGGATTACATGACAGCTCCAATAAGTGAAGCATCTCCACCGCCCCCTGGTGACTAACTGCAGTATAAACCCCTCCTCCTCCATGTTAGCAGATGGGACACGGACCAAACTAAAGAATCAAAGTAGATGTTAAATACATGTTTAAAGATGTTTCTGTCGTTTCAGGTCGTTCTTATCTGATGTTTGTTCAAGTGTTTCTGATCAGTTTGGATTGAATCAGTTATTTGATATAAAAACAGGAGTAGACATGATTGACAGCCGAGACTGGCTCCTGGCTGGTTGAGAGCATGTATGGGCGGGACCTCGATACCACGGCTCCAGTCCACGATCACTGCTGCACAGACTCGTCGTCCATCTTTATTTATTTATCTGTTGTTGACTCCGACTTTAAACTTTAACAAACTTTATTACGTTCAACATCTCACCTGTGATTCTGAAGAAGATTCTTTAAGAAGTGAAACGTGTGTTTTTACAGATTTATTTGTCAGTATGAAAGAGTCACAGACTCTCTTCATGATCACAGTGAAGTTAATGAAACATATGTAATAATACCATGTGTAGTTCAAAGCAATGAAAGAATAAAACAGCAGAACGGCAGCAGTTATATAATAAAAGTTATGAATAAATATTTAATGATAAATAAACAGACGAGTTGCTCTGTTGATAAATCAGCAGGCAGATCTAACGGCGCCATCAGCAGGTCGTCCACTTCCTCCTGAAGAGCCGCCGCCTTTTCATTCAGCAGCATCTGGAACACAGAGACACGTCATCAGTCCACGTGTTGACGGACATGTTGAAACCTTCACGTGGAGGCACCAGGACAAACTCACTTTAGCCGAGGCCACGATCTGATTGGCCTGTTTCTTGTACAGGTTTTCTATCGTCTTGGACAGAATGGCGGGGTCGGCGTTCGCCAGGTGAGTCAGCGTCTTGTAGCCGGCGCTGTACAGCTGCTTCGCTCGTGACTGGAGGAAAAAACCTGACATGTAGACGTACAGTATGTGACGATATAACTAAACTTTATATATATGTTGGTTACTTCACTGACCTCCATGACTCCAACCACCTCCATCAGAGGGATAAGCTCCGCCTTCACACAGTAACTCAGCCTCCGCGTCAGCTCCGTCAGCAACGCCTTGAACGGCCACAACTCCTCCAGCTCCTGATCTCACACAGAAAACATAGATTTATTAAGGCAACAGCTGAGAGCAGCTGCTGCAGATACACGTCAGATGATGGCGGTACCTCGGTGAAGTGCAGGACGCAGGAGCAGAACGCCGACGAGGAGCTGAGCAGAGCCTGAACGAAGCCTCGGCTCAGCTGGAACCTGTCAGCCACACTCCACAGGTTCGTTTCCCTCAGGAGAGAAAACAGCACCAGAGCCAGATACATGCGTCTCGCCACCGCCATGTCCACATTCTGTCACACGACCACAGAGAGACGACATCAGCTGATTTCACACCTGAACACTGGAAAATATCATCGTGAGGTTTCTCTCTCACAAACTCTCTCGTACGTTTTTCACCGTCTGTCCGGCAGCTTTTCTCGCTACAAAACTCTCCGGCACGCCGACGGCTGCAGACATCTTCTGCTCGGCCGCTGACAGACGCGTGAACTGAAAGATACAACCGAGAATATTACAAAGACGAGTAGAGAACAGCGACATCACAGCGTCCGGCGGCAACTCTGCACCTGTCTGAAGTAAATCATCCAGTCGGGTTTGCACTGGGCGACCATGTCGTACGGCGTCACCAGGTAGAGCAGGTGCAGGTAGCTGTTGAGCAGCAGACCCTCCAGGCCGCGGGACAGGTCTTTGTACAGGATGCCACTGCAGCTCAGATCCACGGAGCCTGAGGACGAGAGGAGGGAACCGCTCACTGAGCTGTGACGTCACAAGCTGAGCGGGTCAGAAAGCACGGAGACCCTCACAGTGATGTCATCGTGTATCTTCTTATGTCACAGCGGAGAAACCAGCCAATCAAACAGATCATGGATCATGTGACTAAAACCTCACGGTTATTATTTTGTTATAATTTCTTTGCTTTTTATTTTAAAGACCAATGTTGCATTTGTCATTGAGATATTAATTAACCACAGTAATAGTGTTTATAAAACAGGATGTGAAACTCCTGAAACTCAGCGTCGATGATGCGTCACCTTTATACGTAGCTTTTCCGAGCTTGGTGACCTGCAGCGTGTCTGACATCACGGCGATGAGATCTTTCTCCCGCAGGACGTCGACACACTGCTGCACCGCGTCCCACAGACTCCGCTCCACACACAGCTGCTCCCGCTGAACGTACAGCAGCGTCCCCTGCAGGAAGTCCCTGATCTGCTCCATCGAGGTGGTGATCTGACAACAACAGAGCAGCTGATTCTTACTTCTTCTTCTTCTTCTTTTACCTCGTCTGTGTCATGAAGTAGAAAGAGGAGACAGAAGGATTTACATTGAGTCCGATGAGCGACAGGATGAGACTCAGGATTCCTTTTCCCTCGTCGTGCAGCAGGTGACTGCGACAGTTCTCCATCGGAGCGCAGACCAGTGTTTGAGCCTGAAAACAACAGAATCAGTTCGAGATGCAACCATCAGTAAAGTCCTCTGTGATCGATCAGGCTTTAGTGTGTGAGTCTAGGTACCATGTTCCTGTCTTTGTCCTGCAGGACGAGGATACTCTCTCCCACTGTGTCGATGCCCGCTCGCCCGGCTCGTCCCACCATCTGTTTGTACTGACTCCTCTTCAGGAAGTCTGCGGCCACGTACGGCGACCGGAGAATCACTCTGGACATCAAGGTCGTCAACAGATTAATAATCTTAGTAAACATTCACCGGTCGTCTTTATATACAGACACAACGATCCGTCTAACCTGCGAGCCGGTAGGTTGATCCCTGCAGCGAGAGTGGAGGTACAGGCCAGGAGACAGAGCACGCCGTTGGAGTAGGCCTCCTCCACCAGCTTCCTCTCCTCTGTGGTCAGTCCGCTGTGGTGGTAGGCCACGCCGTAAGGCACCGTCCTCCTGAGCACCGGACACACCGAGCCGTCACCGCTGTCCTTCAGCTCTCTGAGGAGGACGACCTTCTCCTCCCGCCTGTGCTGCAGGAACTCCCTGTTCACAATCAGATGAACGACCCCGAGTCAGTCGCTGCTGACGACACCAGAGACGACAGACGACTGGTTCACTCACTCTTTCAGATATTTACAGATCATCCCTGCGACGTTCTCACAGTTCTTCTTGGTGGGACAGAAGACCAGACACGAGTGCGTGGGAATGACTTCAGTCACCAGAGCGATGATGTGGTCAGGGTCGATCTTCTGCATCGAGCTGGAATACTGAGAGAGACGAGACAGACACAGAACTTATCTTCACATATCAATAAACTATACTAGCTGTCAATCACTCTGTGGTATCCACCCCCCAACACATCCGGTGCTTTATGGTCTGTTTGACTCTAAATGAAGACTTGAAACTAGAGATTGAGACAAACTCCTGAGGAAAATGTTTACTGACGTTATAAAGTGAGAAGTGGAGTCATGTTCTCATAGACTTCTATAGAAACTACCAGTGGAGTCGCCCCCTGCTGGTCACTACACAGAACACAGGTTTCAGACGCTTCTGTATTGGCTTCACTTCACGAGTAGAAGTTGAATTATTTTTATATGTGTGTCTCTGTTGTGTAGCTGTGGGCTGAGAGCGAACATGAAGACTACAACATGTACATGTAAAAACTGCCTTTACCTTATAGTTGAGAAGACGTGAGAACCTGAAACACTCCTCCTCCTTCGGGTCCACTTCATAGATCGTGTCGTTCAGTTTGACATATTCTTTCAGCTGGACCTGAAAAGAGGAAGATTAAATCTTCACACCCGATGAACTTCATCATCACAGCCGATTAATACACGTTTAAAATCACTCACAGGTCTGAAGTCATTTGTGTAATTTTCAGCCTTTAAAAACATCTGCAGGTCCCTGATGTTCCCCAAGGTGGCGCTCATACCAATAATCTGAGTCTTATCTGGAAAATAAACTAGGAGCATTATTCATTTAATCCAAAAATAATAAAAGAAGAAATGATTTAAGAAACTTACTGCTCATGTACAGAACTTTAGCCAGAGTCATTTCAATGACAGCTCCTCTGCTTCCATCGCCCAACATGTGAAGCTGCACACGCAAGAAAAACAACTTCCATCAAACCTCAGAACATCTCAACACGTCAAACACCTTCTCTTTAAAGTTTTACCTCGTCAACCACCACCAGGCCGACGTTATCCAGCCGGCCAGATTCAATCAGAGAGTTCACGAGGCCGTGGCCTTTCTCTATCGTCGAGATGAAAAGTGACGTCTGGTTTCTCCGCTTCACTGGAGGAAACCTCCCCTTACTGCCAGCGTACTCCTCCACCATGAAGTCCAGCTCCAGGCCGAAGCTCGCCAACCCGCGGACCTGAAACATCCAAAGAGCGAGTCAGTGGAGTTTAGGAAAGGTGTCCCACAAGGCTCTATCCTCAGTCCTCTGCTCTTCACTGTGACAACAATAATATCATCTCCACGACACGATAGAGTTTTAGGGTCTCGTACCTTCTCCTGCACCAGTGAGATGTACGGTAAGATGAACAGACAGTCCTTCTTCCTGCACAGCAGCTCTCGGAGGATGAGGATCTCTGCCACCAGAGTCTTTCCTCCGCTGGTTGGAAGAGAGTAGATCAGATTCTTCCGCTGCTGAACACAGTCGAGGTTCAGACACGTCTCCTGCCAATCTGAGACAGAGGAGGAATCACAACACTGAGTTTCAGTGGCTGGAAGGAACAGAATCCACCTGCCAACATCTAAAGCTTGTTTAAATGTTTCCACGATGACCATTTAGAATAAATGGTGAAAAAAGTATCACTAAAACTGAAGGTGACATCTTCAAATGTCTTATTTTATAAACTTCAAAACTCAAAAGTTCTCAAATAAACATCGGAAACTTACTTGGAAATAAACCCAGATTCTGATCATTCTGCTGATCACTGCTTATTCTATTTGACTATTTATTATAACCTACTCAAATGATTTTTCGATTGTGTTTTAATTTTTCTATTTTTGACTACTTATGTTCTATTACTTCTTATTGTTCTATTTTTTTATTCTAATATTTTGTATTGTATTGTGGTTTATTGAACATTTGTATTTCTTGTGAACATTGATCTCAGTGTTTTGATGTGAAAAGCAAAAAGTGAAACAATCAACTCCTACGATGCTCGATTCATCGTTTCAAGTGAGAACATGAAACATTTTCAACATTCTCTTGTTTCCGTCTCCGTGACGAACACGAGATTTGAAGTCGTCTTCTTCGTCTCTGAGAAACTGAGATGAGCATTTGGTTTTCACTCATTTACACAATCTGATGAATCCATAATGAGAACAGTCCGTCACCATATAAGCTCTTGATTCCTCTCAGTTTGTACATCAGATCTTTTACTTTGGTGGGGAGTCCAAAGAAAGGCCCGAGGTCGGTCGTCTCCGTGGAAACCGTCTCCATGGCCTGCATAGCGACGCTGATCTCCTCGGAAACCACCGCTTCCTTCAACCCGACAGAGCGAGAGACGTTGGATGGAGCTGCAGCGTTACAGAGCATCGTCCTCTTCAGCTGATCCGTCACACTCCTCCTTGCTCGGCTCCGTCTCCTGGTGTTATCGTCTGTGTGTCTGTCTGTCCCGGCCTCAGACGTCCTCCTGTGTCCACTGTCTCCTGCGTTTCTAGAAGGTGTTGAAGTTTTATCTCTGTCCTGCAGCTTGTTCCTCTTCACACCTTCAGCGATCAGTTCTTCAAACTGAATCTGGCTGGCAGGTAAGTCCTCGAAGGGTTCGTCTCCCAGGACGTCCAAGATGGAGTCTGTGAGGACATCTTGGCAGGAGCGATTGTGGACGCGGTCTTTGGGCGGCGGCAGAGCAGCGAGGTCCTGCTGATCCACAGCCACGATCTGGAGCTCACGCCGTCTCTCGTCTTGTTCTGCATCGTCGAGCTTCGCCAGGACCGAGCTGTCGTCCAGGAGACTGTCGTAGTCCCCGAATAAATCCTCAGTGTCACTGCAGAACTGCAACGAGACACAGGAGCGTTCAGTTCACACGTCAACGTCCAACACAGACCATCACTCATCATCTGTCCTGTCAGCTGACTGCACAGGGATCAGATTCAAGATGAGACCACTGATCAATATCTGAGGATTTCTCTGTCGACTGATCTTCTAACTCACCTCAGCAGGTTGAGCCATGATGCTGGTGACCCTCCTGTCAGTGGAACAGGTGTCTGCTCCTCCTCCTCCTCCTCCTCTCTTCCTGGCAGGTGTCATGTGACTCTGAGCTCCGTCTCTCGACCTCTTCCTCCCGGAAACTCGTTTTATTTTGATGTCTCTGTCTCCACAGTTCATCGCTGTTCATGTTGCACGTTTAACAGCTACAGACAGGAAGCTGCACGCACACACGCACGCACACACGCGCACACACACACGAAGCCTCTCTTCCGTTCAGATGAAGGATGCTAACAGACGTTAGCCGCTGTTAGCTCCTCTTGACTCTTTGCTGCTTCAGCTCGTGAACTCGTCACTTTAAACAAATGTTCACAAATGTTCCATAAACTTATAAAAGTTCGTCACAGAAACGATTCGATGTAAAATCTCTCGTTAAGTTTGAACTTGAGTGAAACTGGAGGAAACAGCAGCACGATGCACACTGTCAACAAGAGAGGGACCCCTCCGTCACTTCCGGGTCCGTCTCGTTCTTTAAATCAAACACGACATCAACACTTTATAAACTTTCATCAAACACAAACAGTTTCTGAGACTTTAGCTGCGACCAGAGGAAGTTACTTTATTACTCGATTACAGTAACGAAACATAACGATGACGTCAATAACTTTTTCAGAGACTTCGCTCATATAAACAAACAAATCGATTTATTAACAGAATGAAAATCACATGTTAAATATGTATTATCTGTAGATGCAGCTGTAATTAAAATAAAATCATATTTGTTGTAAAATCTCTGTTGTTTAGGTTTCAGGTTCAGTTGTTTATGTTAAAACAAAAATCTTAATACCAAATGTTATTAAATTAAATCAAACTGAAAACTACGCAGCATAAACTGTGTGAATCTTTATGTTTAAATTAACGAATCATTTTATTATTATTGTTAAAAAACCACAACAGACAAGTAGGAACTAACAGTTGCTCCTCCCGGACGCGCCGGACCCTCTCAGAGGACGGACCGCTTCTCTTCCTGTGTCAGGTCAACATGTTCCCTCTGAGATTGTCGCTGCGGTTAAACTCGATTTTATCTCAACATGGAAACACGAGTAAGATCAAACTCCACGTTTCAGTTTCTGTGTGAATGTGACGCAGTTTGTTACGTTTTCAAATCAAATGTCTGTTTACTTCCAGTTCATGCTAATGCTAATGCTAACTAGCCCAGCAAGGAGACTGAATGTGACATTTGTCTCTGTAGGTTTGAGGAGTGTGACGTCAAACGTGGTCCAACGGAAAGAGGACGTGGTGAGTGATGTCATTCACGACAGGTACCTCAGGTAATACGTCATGAATTCAGTTTAACCACGTGATGTTTGTGTTCATGTTGTCAGCTCGTGAAGATGGAAAATCCGTTTAAAGAGGCTCAGACCGGATGTGTCCTGTGTGACGTGCAGGTGGATTTTAAGAACACCCAGGTGAGTGACACCTGTCTGTCTGTGTGTCTGTCTGTGTGTCTGTAATGTCACTGACACGTCTACCTGTCCTCTACAGCTGCTGTCTCAGTTCATCTCCCCTCACACGGGCCGGATCTACGGCCGACACATCACAGGTGAGTGTCTGTGACGTCAGGTGATCGATGTGAGATCAGATCTGTGACTCGTCTCCTCTGATTCTTCAGGTTTGTGTGGAAGAAAACAGAAGGAAATCTCCAAGGCCATAAAGAAAGCTCACTCCATGGGTACGATTCTGTTAACTCATGTTACTGGAGCTGTTTTCAGACGTGCTCCTCACATGTTCCTGACATGTTCTGCAGGTTCTGTCTGTGAGAACAAATGTGTGAGTCAGTGTCTGGACATGTTCTGGATCTTCTCCTGCAGCCTCCTGGTAAAATGTGTGTAACATGTCAGAGTGAGTCCATGTGAGGAAACAGCAGGACAATGTGTGGAAGCTTCCCAGTGAGCGAGTGGACGTGTTGATGAGGTTTCTAACACGTGACGGACGTGAAACTGGAAAAACACAAACATCTCAGGATGAAGAAGAGGAGCCGTACACGTAGAAGACGAAGACGTCAACTTGGAAACACGAGGAGGTTCCAGAGCTTCTGGTGATGAGGGCCGACGACACATGTCCAGACAACATTTGACTGAGTTCATGTCTGAAAACAGCTCCTGTCCACAGGGTTCAGTCGGTTGTTATATGTAAATTCACCACTAGATGTCAGTAAAGCTTTTTCAGATTTAATTCACTGGACTCTCTTTCCTCCAGGTTTCATGTCGGTGACTCACAAACATCCACAGTTCATGAGGGATCCCAACATCTGTGGCATCAAACATCTGCATTAGTGGACGGACCTGTGTGTGTGTGTGTGTGTGTGTGTGTGTGTGTGTGTGTGTGTGTGTGTGTGTGTGTGTGTGTGTGTGTGTGTGTGTGTGTGTGTGTTTGTGTTTGTGTGTGTGTTTGTGAATTAAAACTTGTTAATTGTGAGTCTTTTGTCGTCAGTTATTTATCGTTCACCTCATCAAGCTGTTTTCTTCACGTTGAACAAACAAACAGTGAAGTTTAAAAACATCTTGGGAACTGAACTATTACACGAAGTTAAAATAACAACACATTTTCATTATGTTAACAAATGTATTAAAAAAATACAGAGTAAGTGGAATATTTATAACATCTATAATTTTTACAGTAAATTATACAATAGTTTCTTTACAATGAATTCAGCTTTTTCGACTCAACAAATCAAACTGTTCATTGTCAGGATCCAATCAGCTGCTTCCAAACATCTAGTGACATCAGAGTCATGTGACTATTAAAACCAGGTATGCAGGTCTCGCTAGCGCGGGCGCTAGCTATCCAGCCAGCTTAAACAATCAAAGAAGTCCACGGTAGGTGTTTAGCGAACTTTATTGAAATTTGTAAAAAGAAGATGCGTTAGCCGCGGAAGGGTGATACAACTTATGAGCTCTCGCTTATATACGACACAGGAAACTAACTTGCGTGACTTCCGGGGGAAGCACTCCCTGACTCCCGACAACGTCACACACCTGAACTGCCCCAAGGGGGGGCTGTTGCATAGCAAAACATAGTATGCATTTGTGGGACATAACACTCCTCGTCTGGGGTCTTTAAAGATCCCATATCATTTAACAAGAATCCGTTTTTGGAGACAGAAGCAGGACCACTTCTGTAACGGGACGAGAAAAAGTCTTTTTTGTTCCGTCCTTGAAGACCTCGACCTCGACTCTCCGAACTAGTCCATCCGTGCCTGGAAAAGTCTTTGTGATGATCGCCAGGGGCCATTCGTTTCGCCGAGCCTGATTGTCTTTCAAGAGAACAACGTCCCCGTCTTGAAGATTTGACCTTTCCGTCTGCCACTTGTGACGAAACTGCAGGGTCTTCAGGTATTCACGTCTCCACCTACTCCAGAAGGTGTCGGCCAGGTTTTGAACTTGCTTCCACTGCTCTTTGAAGAGGTCTGCTCCTTTAAAGTCGCCTGGAGGGGGTGGTGTAGAGACTGGTTTGAGGGTCAGAAGCATCGCTGGGGTGAGGATGAGAGGTGATTCTGGATCCGATGATACTGGAATGAGTGGTCTTGCGTTCATGATTGCTGCCACCTCGGCCATGAGTGTTACCAGGACTTCACTAGTCATGCATGACTTTTTGTGTTCAAGCAGCATGCAGTCCAGAATGCGACGGGCGATTCCGATCATCCTTTCCCATACGCCACCCATGTGGGACGCATGTGGCGGGTTGAACACCCAGGTGCAGCTCTGTGTACTCAAGTACTTCTCCACATTCTTGAAGCTCAGATTTGTAGTGTTCATCTCTAACTCTCGAGAGGCGCCTACAAAGTTTGTGCCACGGTCTGACCGTATTTGTTTCGCTGGACCCCTGACTGCGAAGAATCTCCTTAAGGCATTGATGAAGCTGCTGGCACTCATTGCCTCAATAACTTCGATATGCACTGCCCTTGAACACATGCATGAGAACATCACTGCCCATCTTTTAGAATTGGAATGTCCGCCTCTTGTGCGTCGTGAGACGACCTCCCATGGTCCAAAGACATCAACACCGACGTATGTGAAGGGAGGTGCTACCTGCAATCGTTCCGCTGGCAGGTCGGACATCTGTTGATGCTCTGTCTTTCCCCTCAACTTCCTGCAGGTGACGCATTTGAAGAGCAGGCTGCTGATGCGGCGTCTTGCTCCTATCAACCAGAATCCTGCAGCTCGTATAGCACCTTCGGTGAGATGCCTTCCCTGATGCTTCACTTCCTCGTGATGGTGATAGACCAACAGGGTAGCCAGATGGTGCCGGGCAGGGATGATGATGGGATGAGTTTCGTCTATGCCCAGATTTGAGAGACTTATGCGACCTCCTACTCTAAGAAGTCCATCGTTACCCATGACAGGGTGCAACTTCCACAGACTGCTTGAGGCCGGGATATTGGATCCTAAGGTTATGCATTTCAGCTCCTCTTCATAACACTCGTTTTGGACGCTTCTCACGATGCACACTTTGGCATTTGTCAGTTCTTCCTCTGTTGGGGGACAGGTGTGCCACCCATGACACTTGTTGTTGACAGAGTGGGAGAAGGAGCGAGCTATGTGGATCAAGTGTGCCATTGCTGTTACGAGAATGTTATACTTTGAGAAACGTATGAAGCGTTGAGGGTGCACCACGTGCTTGGTCACACGTGTGAGGCTCGTTGTCACTTCAGGTCGTATCTCCGAGTCGAGGGCAGGGTCGACGAGGTTGTAGGTCCCTTCAGACTCAGATGGGTTTGAGGACTTATTCTTAAGAAAGGCTGGTCCTGTGAGCCATGACGTACTCTTTAAAAGGGCTGACGGCACGGATCTTGATCCGACGTCCGCTGGATTTAGTTCCGTATGGATGTACTTCCATTGACCAGGACATGGTGACTCACGGATGCGCTGGGTCCTATTGTGCACAAACACATAAAACCTTCTTGACTGATTGTGGATGTATCCTAACACAACCTTGCTATCCGTGTAGTACGTGATGTTGTCGAATGCTACGTCCATTTCGGCGACTATCAGCTCAGCGACCTCCACTGCGAGTACAGCCGCACAAAGTTCCAGTCTTAGGATTGTAAGTCCAGGCTGGGGAGCCAACTTTGTTTTCCCAAAGACGAAGCCGACTTCAGTTTGTCCTGCATGGCTAGTCACTTTAATGTAAGCCACGGCTGCGATTGCTTTCACTGAAGCATCTGCGAAGACACAAAGTTCTTTTGATTTTGCACCTGCAGTAGAAAAAGATGCATAGGGGCGTGGTATCTGGAGTTCCTGTAGATCTTGGAGTGACTCTCTCCACCTAATCCAGTCCATTTCCATGTCTCTTGGTAGGGGCGTGTCCCAGTCTTCTGCTTGCATGGTTAGGTCTCTGAGTATCAGCCTTCCACGCACTGTAACTGGTGCGAGGAATCCAAGGGGGTCGTAAAGACTGTTTACCATAGACAATACTCCTCTGCGAGTGAATGGCTTCTGATCATCTGCGATCTGAAACGTGAAAGCATCTGTGCACATGTTCCAAGACAACCCAAGGCTACGTTGAGTGGGCAGCTCGTCAGCAAAGAGGTCAAGGCCCTCTACATCTTTGGAACGATCCTCAGGTGGGAATGCATCGATGACCCTGGGGCGATTTGATGCGATCTTGTGCAACCTGAGGTTAGAAGCTGCAAGCATTTTCTGTGCTCGTCCGAGTACACTGATGGCCTTTTCCTCAGTATCGAATGACTTAAGAGCATCATCAACATAAAAGTCACGGTCAACAAGGCTTCTTGCGTCACTGCCATAGTCTGCCTCTGCTTCTTTGGCTGCTCTTCTTAGACCATAGATGGCCACAGCAGGAGAGGGGCTGTTGCCAAAGAGGTGGACACGCATCCTGTAATCCACTATGTCGCAGGTGAGGTCATTGTTTCTGTACCACAGGAATCGGAGAAAGTCTCTATGATCCTCTTTCACGACAAAGCAGTGGAACATGTGTTCTATGTCAGCAGTAATGGCCACCTGCTCCCTCCTGAATCTCATTAGTACACCTAGCAGGCTATTATTGAGGTCAGGGCCTGTCAGCAGGACCTCGTTGAGTGAGACTCCATCATATGTTGCACTGGAATCGAAAACCACGCGGATCTTATCTGGTTTCTTGGGATGATATACGCCGAACAGGGGTAGATACCAGCACTCTTGTCCTTGATTCAGAGGTGGAGCAACTTCTGTGTGTCCTTTGCTGAGCATGTTTTCCATGAACTCAATGAAATGTGCCTTCATCTGTGGCCGTTTTTCGAGTGTGCGGCGCAGTGACATGAGGCGGTTGTGTGCTTGTGTTTTATTATTAGGCAGTCTCTTTCTTGGTGACCTGAAGGGTAATGGTCCGACCCAGCTGTTCGTGCTGTCTTGATGGAACTCAGCTTCCATGATCTGGAGAAACATCATGTCCTCCACTGATGGCGCAAGTTTATGGTCATCAGCAGTTCGAGTGAAGATCGTTTGTCCTAAGCTGTCATCACGATGCGTCGTTGAGCAGTACGTGGGGGTCAGTGCAGCATGATGTGAATGTTCAGGTGCTTGACTGAAGATCTCTTTTACCCTGATTTGGCTACTGCATGGCTGCAGATGGCTGGCCCGACCATTATCCAAAATGGACGTCTTGTAGCTGCTCACCTCTGATGGTCTGTGGGCTCCTGCAAGGCACACGTCGCCGACGACAACCCATCCCAGGTCCAGCCTTTGAGCGAATGGAGCGTTTCCTGGACCACTTATCTGTTCGCGGACCTTGTGAACCCTGAGAATGTCTCTTCCCAGCAGGAGGAGAATGTCGGCGTCCGGATCGCGGGGTGGTATCACGTCGGCGATGTGCTTGAGGTGAGTATGGTGGCGAGCTGCGGTCGGGGTAGGTATCTCAGAGCGGTTATTAGGAATTTGGTTGCACTCTAGAAGTGTGGGTAGAGGAAAACTAAGCTTCTCATCTGCTGACTCCACGGTGAACCCACAGGCTCTCCTGCCCGTTGTCTCTTTTTGTCCAGCACATGTTTTCAATGTGTACGGGTAAGAGGACCCTGAGATTTCGAAAATGTCAAAGAACTTGGAGCGTGCCAAGGAGCGATTGCTTTGCTCATCCAGCATTGCATACATTTTCTTGGCCTCTCCTCTGTGTCCGGCTGGATACACGCTTACAAGGCATATCTTGGAGCATGCTCTGGAGCTTACTCCTTCACCACACACTTGTGTGCACCTTGATGTGACCTCCTGGATGTCCGCTTTGTCTTCCTCCCCGCCATGCTCTGAAGAGGGAGGAGACGTCTTGGATTTCCAGGCAGGTGGTCCTGGGTGGAGCGCTGTCACATGACTGGTGCTGCCACACTCCATACATTGGACTTCAGCTGAGCAGTTTCTGGCGAGATGATCTGTGGATGAGCAGCAGCGGAAGCATACATAGTTTTCCTTTAAAAGCTGTTTGCGTTCCTCTAGACTCTTCTCTCTAAAGCTTCTGCATTTCTTTAAAGGATGTGGCTTTTTATGCAGGGGACAATATTTGTTTGGGTCTGTTGATTTCTTATCATTTCTGAACTCAGATCTTTCTGATGGTGAAACTTGTGTCTTGTGCACATATACAGGCATGTTCACAGGTCTGTCCCATTTATTCTTTCTCTCCATAGAGACTGACGTGAAGAGATTAAAGCTGGGATCAGTGCGAGTTTTTGCTTCTGTGCGAACAAAGTCTACTAATACAGAGAACGGTGGGAAACTGACGCGATGATCACGTTTGAACTTCGAACCAAAAAACATCCACTTTTCCTGAATGTTGTGTGGGAGTTTTCCAATGATTGGATTTACCCCCCTGGAGGTGTCCAAGTACAGCAGGCCTGGGAGGGAGCCGTCTCTCTTTGCGGCTTCCAGCTCTAACAGCAGGTCTGCTAGTTCTCTGAGTCTCTGTGGTTCTCTTGTGGTAAACTTGGGAAAGCTTTCCAGCTTGTTGAAGAGGGCTTGTTCGATAGCTTCTGGTGAGCCGTAGATTTCCTCAAGTCTCTCCCATGCCATTAACAGTCCAGCATTTGGGCTTCTGACGTTGACTGCTTTGAGTCTTCTCACCTGTTCTGCTGACTCTTTACCCAGATACTTGGATAACAGGTCGAGTTCTTCACCAGCAGATAGGTCTAAACCGGCAATAGCAGTCAGAAAAGATGCTTTCCATGCCCAATAGTTCATTGGTTGGTCATCAAATGTGGTGAGGCCTGAGGTTACTAGGTTGCTGCGTGCAAGATATTTTGCCAGGTCCATAGTTGTTTGGGGCTGATTATAACTGAATCCGTAAGAGGTTCTCTGCTCAGGAAGTGGGGAATCATCATCGATGTTCTGTTGTGGTCGTGATCCACGATCCTGAGGAGCCTGTGATGTGTGATGAGGTGTGGTGTAGGCAGGAGCAGCAGGTTGTGTTTTGGAAAAACCTTTGTGTGGGGAATGCAGTGTTGGCTTAACATCATCATCTTCATTGTTTAATTGTGGTTTGCTTTGATGAGGGGCAACAATGTCATTTATTTTCCTAGGTAATTCACCTGTGCTTGTGCCAGCTTGCCATTCAACATAATCAGCAGTGCGCTGGTATTTCATTTCCTGAGACACTGGACCAGAGCCTCTGCTGGGTACATTAACATCAAGTTCTAATAGACCAGCTTGTAACGTGTTAGCTTCAGCTACGGCAGCATCTCTTTCTTTTTCCTCCTTTAATGCATCCAGAGTAGCTTGAATGCGTGCATGCTCGACTTTCAGCTCGATTTCCCTCTTGGAGTGTGCTGCTCTAGCTTGTGCACCTTCAGCTCTTGCTCTGGCCATGGCCACTGCTAAGCTTGCCTTTGAGCTGGATGATTCACGTGATGCGTGCGTGCGCACGGAGCTCGCCGCTGTACTCACTTTACTCGCGTTGTCCATATTGTCCATTACGGTGAAAGTCTGTTGATATGGCGATATCAGATGAGGAGGGTAAGCTGGCGTGATGGGTGGAGTGAAGGCTGTTCACTTACCCCGTGTTAGCCACTTAGCTCCGTGTTAGCCACCTGGCTCCGTGTTAGCCACCTGGCTCCGTGTTAGCCACTTGGCTCCGTGTTAGCCACTTGGCTCCGTGTTAGCCACCTGGCTCCGTGTTAGCCACTTAGCTTCTGGCGTAGCTCCAGGGTAGCTCCCGAAGCTGGATGTCGTGGTGCCCGTGCCGGCTGTAATGCCTTCTTTTTACTATGCAGGTCTCGCTAGCGCCGGCGCTAGCTATCCAGCCAGCTTAAACAATCAAAGAAGTCCACGGTAGGTGTTTAGCGAACTTTATTGAAATTTGTAAAAAGAAGATGCGTTAGCCGCGGAAGGGTGATACAACTTATGAGCTCTCGCTTATATACGACACAGGAAACTAACTTGCGTGACTTCCGGGGGAAGCACTCCCTGACTCCCGACAACGTCACACACCTGAACTGCCCCAAGGGGGGGCTGTTGCATAGCAAAACATAGTATGCATTTGTGGGACATAACACCAGGCGTGTGCTCCAGTCAGGACTTGCTGTTCCTGCGTTTCCTCTCCCTCCCCAGTGACGCCGCTCTCGGCCTCTTCCGACAGTTGGTCCCACTGGAGTCGGGAGCGTCGCACTTTGTGATCGTGGAAACGTGTTCGTCGTGTTTGGAGCCGCAGACGACAGGAACAGGAAACGCTTCCAGAGTCAGAGTCTGTGTGTGGAAGAGAGGCGAGCTGGCGAACAGCGCTGTGAGCGCCTCATGGAGCAGCAGGTTGTTCCTGTGCTCAGATGGATCGTTGACAGTTTCTGCAAATACACAAACGCACAAAGATGAGTTTCTGAACATCTCCGCTGTGCATCACACGTTTTATAAACTGGAAACCGACCTTTTCCTGCTTCGTTCTGACGCTTCTCTCTGACTCTCCTCCTCAGCGCTGAGACATCAGCCTGCAGCGTTTCCACCAGACCCTCGCTCTCCTCCACGTCTCTGCACGCTTTCTGTCCGACACACGGAAACATGAAGGAGTTTAATACGATTCAAACATGTTCCTCAAACCACCGGGACTGTTTCCTCTGGTTCTCACCTGCAGCTCCAACTGCAGAGAGTCGTTCATTTTATTCACTTCATTGACTTCTCTCAGGAGCCCGTTGGAGGAGAAGAACTTTGACCTGCAACAACAGGGAGAAAAATCAACATCGTAGGTGTGGTGTAGGTGTGGTGTAGGTGTGGTGTAGGTGTGGTGTAGGTGTGGTGTAGGTGTGATGTAGGTGTGGTGTAGGTGTGGTGTAGGTGTGGTGTAGGTGTGATGTAGGTGTGGTGTAGGTGTGGGTGTGGTGTAGGTGTGGTGTAGGTGTGGTGTAGGTGTAGGTGTGGTGTAGGTGTGATGTAGGTGTAGGTGTGGTGTAGGTGTGGTGTAGGTGTGGTGTAGGTGTAGGTGTGATGTAGGTGTGGTGTAGGTGTGGTGTAGGTGTGGTGTGGTGTAGGTGTGATGTAGGTGTGGTGTAGGTGTGGTGTAGGTGTGGGTGTGGTGTAGGTGTGGTGTAGGTGTAGGTGTAGGTGTGGTGTAGGTGTGGGTGTGGTGTAGGTGTGGTGTAGGTGTAGGTGTGGTGTAGGTGTGATGTAGGTGTGGTGTAGGTGTGATGTAGGTGTGGTGTAGGTGTGGTGTAGGTGTGGTGTAGGTGTGATGTAGGTGTGGTGTAGGTGTGATGTAGGTGTGGTGTAGGTGTGGTGTAGGTGTGATGTAGGTGTGGTGTAGGTGTGGTGTAGGTGTGGTGTAGGTGTGGTGTAGGTGTGATGTAGGTGTGGTGTAGGTGTGGTGTAGGTGTGATGTAGGTGTGATGTAGGTGTGGTGTAGGTGTGGTGTAGGTGTGGTGTAGGTGTAGGTGTGGTGTAGGTGTGGTGTAGGTGTGGTGTAGGTGTGGGTGTGGTGTAGGTGTGGTGTAGGTGTAGGTGTGGTGTAGGTGTGATGTAGGTGTGATGTAGGTGTGGGTGTGGTGTAGGTGTGGTGTAGGTGTGGTGTAGGTGTGATGTAGGTGTGGTGTAGGTGTGGTGTAGGTGTGGTGTAGGTGTGGTGTGGTGTAGGTGTGATGTAGGTGTGGTGTAGGTGTGGTGTAGGTGTGGGTGTGGTGTAGGTGTGGTGTAGGTGTAGGTGTAGGTGTGGTGTAGGTGTGGGTGTGGTGTAGGTGTGGTGTAGGTGTAGGTGTGGTGTAGGTGTGATGTAGGTGTGGTGTAGGTGTGGTGTAGGTGTGGTGTAGGTGTGATGTAGGTGTGGTGTAGGTGTGGTGTAGGTGTGATGTAGGTGTGGTGTAGGTGTGATGTAGGTGTGGTGTAGGTGTGATGTAGGTGTGGTGTAGGTGTGATGTAGGTGTGGTGTAGGTGTGGTGTAGGTGTGGTGTAGGTGTGATGTAGGTGTGGTGTAGGTGTGGTGTAGGTGTGATGTAGGTGTGGTGTAGGTGTGATGTAGGTGTGGTGTAGGTGTGATGTAGGTGTGGTGTAGGTGTGGTGTAGGTGTGGTGTAGGTGTGATGTAGGTGTGATGTAGGTGTGGTGTAGGTGTGGTGTAGGTGTGGTGTAGGTGTGGTGTAGGTGTGATGTAGGTGTGATGTAGGTGTGGTGTAGGTGTGGTGTAGGTGTGATGTAGGTGTGGTGTAGGTGTGGTGTAGGTGTGGTGTAGGTGTGGTGTAGGTGTGGTGTAGGCGTGCAGCTGCGTCCGAGGTCGTACCCGTGTTTCTTCATGGTGAGGTTATAACCTGCTGCTGAGCAGGAAGTGGACACCTTCCAGTACGCCAGCTGCTCCAGTAAGCCCAGGTTAGTGACCAGGACGGGGATGTTGAGGAACGTCCTTCACAGGCGAAGAAACATTGAACGTCAAATATTTGTTGGTTCCAGTTTCCATGTTTTTTATCATATGAGAGTTTTGTTTTGTCGGCCTCACCTGCTGCGGGAGATGAAGGCAGCGTACTCCGTCCTGTGAGTGGACCCCGGAGACGTCAGCTTACTGGGCGTCAGCAGCACAAACACCATGTGAGGGTTGGACAGAGACGTCTTCAGGTTCTCGTGGACGATCTTCTCTCTGAACGTCATCCGTTGATCTGTGTTCCGCCGCTGTCTGTACCAGCCAATCACGTTCTCCTGCAGGTGCATGACATCATCAGCGCTGACACTGCTGGTTCTAATCCACATGCAACATTTGGTGGTTTTTTACCTGCTTGTTGTCTGCCAGGACTTTGTGTAGCGCCTCCATGTTCACGTCTCCAACACTGGTGTAAAAGCTTCACACACACAAAGTTAAACAGTTTCACATTAAAACAACTGAGTGGACGGATCTGCAGAACTCACCTGTTCAGCCCGGGACAGGTGATGTGCTTCTGAATATCTGTTGCAGAAATGAAAGAGGAAGAAGTGTTCAGGCTCTTTAGTGAAGTACAAATACTCCTGTCAAAGTAAAAGTCCATCACGTGACTCAAGTTAAAGCAGAGAACTGACTGTAGATCTCCTCGATGTGGATGTTATCAGCCTGAGAGTCACTGATCGTCACCTGCTCCTCGAAGCTGCTCTGTCCCAGGACGAGTCCCTCCTGCAAGCAGACACCAGACGGGATTAGAACCAACATCCAGTTCACTGTCACGTGGAGGAACCAGCGTTCGTCACTAACTCATCACCGGACTGATCCCTGAGTGAAGCTCTGACAGAGTTACTGAACTTTACATGATTCTACTGTAGATGAAGAGAAAACCATTAAACAAGATACAAAGGGATGAGTCAGCATCGCATGATTTAAGTTACTACAGTGACGTTGAGTTAACTGAGAAGTGTTTTACTTTACAGAATTAACACGCTGCTGTTATTTAAAACGATATTTACTGATGTAAGAATCTTTTATTGAATGAACCATCAGATCCTGATGAACTTCAGTCACGTGTTAAAACACCTTCATCCCATCCAACGTGTTCCTCACCGAGTCCGAGTCACTGTTCAGATGCTGAAACATTAAAGAAGATAAAACGATCCCGGAAACACGAACTGTGGGCTCCGCCATGTTGTTTCTGATGCTAACCTGCAGCTAACCTGCTGTTAACCTGCAGCTAACCACCTGCTAACTGCTAACCTGCAGCTAAACCACTGTTAACCTGCAGCTAACCACCTGCTAACGGCTGCTAACTGCTAACCTGCGGCTAACGAGCGTCACGGCAGCGCAGTGAATGCACGTCAGCACGTCAGGGTGACGCAGCGGCAGGGGGCGTGGTCTGTCGCAGCGGAGCAGCGGTTCGTTTTTTCTCGTCTCGTCTGAAAAAAGGTAAATAAATGAAACACGTGATTCGGTTCGCGTCGTTTCCACCTGAGCTCAGTTCGTCAGTTCGAATCAGGTCCGTTCGGTTCAATCTCAACTTTCACCGTTAGACCGAACATCTACTCGAGTACTTTTACTCGAGTACTTTTACTCGAGTACAGGGGAGCTGGAGCGAGTACTCTTCACTTCGTGTTACGTAAAGTACTTCTAGTATTTAAAGTTGAAGTACTACACGTTTTACAGAGAACTCTGAACACATAACTATTTACTACGATTAAAGTACAAATACAGTAAAAACGTTAAAATCCTGTAGAAGTGTGAGCGAAATGTACTTGAAGTATCACAAGTACTGTTTATTAACTGTATTCAGAGCTGTATTTAGTTCATGTACTGTTGAGCAGAGGTTTCACTTTTCAGCTTCTCATGTGAAGGAACGTCTCCTGTTCTGTGGGAATGATTCTTTGTGACCGTTTGTAAAATATAACAGAAAACAAATTAAACAGATGTTAAACTGAAAATCAAACAATGGATCAATATTTAAGAGTTTTAGTGATTTAAAAGGTGATGATTTCAGTATCGGACGATTCAAAGTTTGACCTGATGGTGGCGCTAGATGAAAATGCTGCAGGATTCATCCTCTGGAGAATCTGCTCGGTCCATATATTGTATTTCAGTCTCAGACGATGTCGTGACCTCGGAGCAGCAGATCAGTGACCTCCTCAGCTGTCCTGATGGACGACCTCTGGGCCGTGGCTGTGGGCGTTTTCCATGCGTGGATGTTCGTGGTGGTTTTCTTCATCATGCTGCCCGCCATGTTCGGCCTCTCGCTGGGCGTCACCAGCGTCTACATCCAGATCCTGGTCAAAATCCTGGAGGTAACGGAAAACACATCGACTCTCAGCTTCCTGTCTGTTGTCGTGTTTTTACATTCAGACACGTTGTCGTCTTCATCTTTACTGAGCGTGTTCAGTCTAAATGTCAGAGGTCACGTGTCTTTGCAGTGGGCGACGTTACGAATCCAGAGAGGACGCCAGGAGCAGCCGAGCGTTCCCGGGCCTCTGCCCAACGGTGAGTCCGTCATCTCACATGTTTATCACCTGTAAGATGAACACAGGTCTTCATCAGGCTCATGTAGGTTTGATGACGCAGGTTCAAAGAGGCTTCACACAACCAATATAATAATAATTATTAAAATTAGCCTACACTACCCAAGATGCACCACTCTTTTCAACCTCGTGACTCTGCGGTTGATTCATTACAATATTCATTTCCTTTAGTGTCAAGAGGGCGTCAAACCTACAACTCAGAAAAGTCTCTTCTCAATATCTTTGGGTTTTGAACCACCCACATAACTTATATAGATATAATATATATGATGTGATTGTTTTCATCAGGATCAGGATCATGTGTAAATGACTCAGCACATGCTGTCAAGCTGCAGACTCAGTCATGTGACTGTGTGTGTGGGAGCTTCCCATTGGTCGACTCGGACGTCTGATGTCGGGGTGTTAGGCTGCGTGAAAAAACCCACATGGTTCGTTTCAGGGTGATGACGCAACAGCAGCAGATTATATAAGTTTGACCAAACAGACGAAACACACACAGACACACACACACACACACACACACACACACACACGCACGCACGCACGCACGCACAGACACACACAGACACAGACACACACACACACACGCACGCACGCACAGACACATACACACACACACACACGCACGCACGCACGCACGCACGCACGCACAGACACACACAGACACAGACACACACACAGACACACACACACACAGACACACACACACACAGACACACACACAGACACACACACACACAGACACACACACACACACACACACACACACGCACGCACGCACGCACACGCACGCACACACACACACACAGACACATGCACACACACACACACACAGACACACACACACAGTTTAGCTGTAACCTAAAAACACAGGTCTGTACCTGGACATGCAGGAGCTGTGTGAACTTGTGTCAGTGTTCGTGGAGGCTCACGTGTTCATGAAGGGTTAAACGTCGTCCTCGTGATCTCAGACAGTTCCACACACATGGTCACGTGACTCAGAGTTCAGCAGGATTCAAATCACACAAACAACACAAACTAAACTGAACAACTCATTTTCCTCGTCCTGTAACCAGACTCAGTTAATGAGTCGAAACACAAACTGAAACCTGTTCTCATTTAAACACGTGTGAACACAGACGTGTGGAAACTGTTTAAATCTGGTGTCTGGCTGCAGTATAAGTCAGAAACCCCTCCTCCTCCATGTTAGCAGATGGGACATGGACCAAAGTAAAGACCTCAATACCACAGCTTCACGATCACTACTGAACAGACTGACTGTAAATGATCTCATCACCACAAGATGGCAGCGTTTGTGTCTGAGATATTTTGGCTTCATTTTTGTACAACAGGAGGAAGTGGAGACGTTGGAGTGCCGTTACCATGACAACAAATCTTATTATAAATGAGTGAAAATCCGTAAAATCTGAACTCAGTTTTTTTCCAGGGATCATTGAGCGAGCGGGCGGCTCGATGGAGGAGGAGATGGCGCCGCTGCGGAACTATGTGTCCCCGGCAGGGGCGGAGTTCTCCCTGAGCAACGCCCTTTACTTCTACAAGGAGGGCGTGGAGAGCATCGTGGACGACCAGGTGACGCAGCGCTTCTCCTCCGAGGAGCTCGCCTCCTGGAACCTCCTCACACGCACCAACCACAACTTCCACTACATCAGCCTCCGCCTCACCGTCATCTGGGGCCTCGGCGTCTTCGTACGTTACTGCGTCCTCTTCCCTCTCAGGTCAGTGTCATTTATCAATATTAATAATAAGGTCTCATATCAACACTTTGTGACTCTGGTCCTGGACGTTTATCTCTCATGTTCCTGCAGAATCACTCTCGCCGTCATCGGACTCTCGTGGCTCGTGATGGGAACGACTCTGGTCGGATTTCTGCCTGAAAGCAGGTACGACAACAACAACTCAGTTTTCAGTGTTGATTAACATGTAGTTATGTTCATCCATGTTTCCATGTTGTGTGTGTGTGTGTGTGTGTGTGTGTGTGTGTGTGTGTGTGTGTGTGTGTGTGTCAGTGTGAAGACGTGGCTCAGTGAACTGGTTCATGTGACCTGCTACAGAATCTGTGCCAGAGGTTTGTCAGCGACCGTCCACTATCACAACAGGTCAGTGGGAGCGACTGGTTTCATCAAGATTCACACGTCAGGAGCTAAATAACCAGTACATTCACTTCAGTGTCTGACTAAGAATTAGATAATCTCGGCGCGTCTAAGAAAACTACAAAAATATTAAATATACTTCATCATCTTTACTTTGGTACTGTAACGACATGAAGTAACACAAGTATAAATAATAATAATTTACCCTGGTAAACGTCAAAGTGCAGGACTTTTACTTGTAATGGAGTATTTAGTCTTTGTTGTTGTGGTACTTTTACTGAAGTAAAGTATCTGATTACTTCTTGTGTCTACAGAGAAAACAGGCCTCAGAAAGGAGGAATCTGTGTATCCAATCACACGACACCGATCGACGTTGTGATTCTGGCCAATGACGGCGGCTACGCGATGGTGAGTGTCGTCCGTCCGGCGGCTCGGCGTGTTGAGGACGTGATGTCACAGCCCTGTGCTTCCTGTCGTCCTCAGGTGGGTCAGATTCACGGAGGTCTGATGGGGGTCATTCAGAGGTCGATGGTCAGGTCGTGTCCCCACGTTTGGTTCGAGAGGTCGGAGATGAGAGATCGCCACGCGGTGACCAGCAGGTTAAAGTCACAACTTAGTCTCTCCAGGTCTCAGACGCCGGTTCTATCTCCAGGAGCCGTGAAGATGTTTTTTATTTTCACTTTGAAATATGTAGAAATTAAAACACTCGTCTCTGTTGTTCGTCTGTTTCCTGGTTTATCCTCGTTGTCGTGACGACGGACGATGACTCATGAAAACCTCTTCCTGTCTCTGCAGGCTGAGAGCTCACGTCGCAGCAAAGAACAAACTTCCCATCCTGATATTTCCTGAAGGTCAGTTTGCTCCACGCCGCTCTGCCGCTGGTCATGGGGGGGGTGATGGCGGTCAGATAACAACTTCCTGTTTCTCTGTGTCAAACAGGAACTTGCATCAACAACACGTCGGTCATGATGTTTAAGAAAGGAAGCTTTGAAATCGGAGGAACCATCCACCCGGTCGCCATCAAGGTACGAACCACGACATCACGTTTCATCACACAGACATGACAGTGGAACCTGACCCATCAGAACCTCAGAACCTCAGAACCTCAGACCTTCAAATCCTTGTTCTCTGTGCTTCAGTACGACCCTCGGTTCGGAGACGCGTTCTGGAACAGCGGTAAATACAACATGGTGAGTTACCTGCTCCGCGTGATGACCAGCTGGGCCATCGTCGTCAACGTGTGGTACCTCCCTCCCATGACCATACAGGTACGAAGCCCCGCCTCCAAAACACCGGATCTGTCGAGACAAAGATTCATCTGATTTTATTTTGAAATTGAAAATAAATAAATAAAAATAGATTCTGTATAAAAACAGTAACTGAACATCTTCAGGACTCACTGGTTTAAAAACTTTAAACATCAATGAATTGAAGGAACATTGTTCCTATATAAACATTCTATAACACTAATATCTGTGTTTCCATGGCGACATGAGCAGGACGGAGAGGACGCAGCTCAGTTTGCCAACAGAGTGAAATCTGCCGTCGCTCATCAGGGCGGACTCCTGGACCTGGACTGGTGAGGAGCCATAAGTACTCAGATTACTCATCAATACTCAGATACTCAGAGGAGTTCAGCTCATTTTCCTTCTGAAGCTGTGAATTAAAGTTCTTCTTCTTCTCAGGGACGGAGGATTGAAACGAGGGAAAGTGAAGGATTCTCTGAAGGAGGAGCAGCAGAAGAAATACAGCAGCATCATCACCGGACAGAACAACGTGGACGAGCCGTATGAGAACTTTTTATAAACGGCTCAGATCCTTGTTTCCTTCCTCCTGACGTCCTGTGTGTAACGGTGTGTTTTCACCAGCAGGAGGCAGCGTGTGATAACGGTTGACTCAGTCCGGATCATGTGACGCTTTAAAATGAAGCAGATATTCAGTTTAAAATGTTATTATCTGTTTATAAATGTGTTTTTAAACTGGACATGGATCTTTATTTACTGGACTCACACACACACTTTTATATATGTATTGATTTATCTTTTATTGATGTCATTTTTAAACGATGTCATCATTGAGTTGTTTGATGTGAAGACGAATTCATCGACTTGAAGACGTGAACAGACAGTTTGAAGAAGAGGTTTCACGTTCTTCATCTAACCTCATTCAACAGTTTATATTTAAGACAAACACACACGTGACAATAACAGGAAATAAAAACATGAGAAAAAGAATCAGAACAGAAAGAAGCTGAAGATTTTTAATATTTAGATCAAGAAAAATAAAAGAGAAGAAAACAAAACTAAAAAGATGAATTTAAACTTGAATTAAAATGAGATTATTTTTTATATTTTCTATCATCAGATAAGTTTCAGTTTTGAGTCCAGTTTGAATTTAAATGGAAAAGATTGTAAGATTAAATAACTGAAGTAAAAGAACAGATTTCATCTCTTCTGTTCATCTGGAAATCTAATAGTTTTAAATATTTCCCATAATTCAGAGGACACGTGTGTTTTTACTATTTGCAGTAAAAATCCATCAGATCTGAGTTTTATATACATTTTTATTTACATTTTTTCTCCAGAAGTTTCTTTAAACTTAATCCTCAGATTTATTCTGATAAAATTAAACAGGATGATGATTTATTTAAAAAATAAATCCTGTTTATTTTTTCTGAACTCTTTGTTTCTCTCGTATTTTCTTTGATCATATTTTATAAACGTCGATGTTTCTTCACTTTTTCTCTTTCAGATTAAAATCTATATTAAATGTTCAGAGTGAAAATATGTGTTGATTAAAATGCAGATGTGACATCATGTGATCAGATGATTCAACATCTGTCTCCACAGGTTGCAGAATCAGGATCCATCTATTACATATATTACATCTATTACACTCACACTCCAGGAAATAGACTGATTCCATGTTTACACACAAACTCCTGATATCAATTTATTTAATGATTAAAATATTAAAGAAACAGTTTCTGCTTCAAGACTCTGAATATTAATATTTAATTTATATTTATTCTGTCATGAACAAACATCACTTGACTGATTTGTCTGAAGGAAACATTTTATCCAACAAATCAATACAAACTAAAATAATAAAACTATAAATCTCCTGCAGAGTAAAGATTTATATCAGAGCTTAGATTTGTACATTTCATCATGATTGATAATAATCAATAAAATGTTTTGAATTTATTTTAAAAAGATGATTTAGAATTTTAACTTGATAAAATATTTTTAGATTTGACTCGTTCTGTTTAAACTTATTATTTCATCAGTTCTGCTTCATGTTTCATGTAAATGATTCATTTCACATGAACTCTGAAGGTTCAACATTTCTCTGTTTTATTTTCAGTTTGAATCCAGAAACGATCTGAAGAGAAAATCCTTCACGTTTCATCTTTGTTCAAATTCTCTTCATCTCAAACAAAACTTGATTTTTTGATTTGTAAACATTTTCCAGCTGCTGGAGACGATGGTCGTGTGATGATGACAAAGAGCTGCGGCCCTGAGACGCTGCCACGAGAGTTTGTGGTGAAATGATGATGTGATTCCTGCGTCTCCTGCTCAGAACAAACTGCTGCACGCACACGCACACACACACACACACACACACACACACACACACACACACACACACACACACACACACACACACACTCATGTTTCCTGTGACGCTGCTTTAATAAAGAAGCCAGACACTGTGAAATAGCTCAGAGTGATTCCTCCACACACAGCCGGGCTTACGTGTGTTGGCGAGGCCGCCGGCTGCAGCACACGCCTGTAATAACAATCCCCAGACTCAAATTGCTTGAACAGAAATGTTTGTTCTCCACTAACAAGATTGTGAATTATTAATAGGATCTAAAGCCGATTCTATAACCCGATTGTGGAGGTGGGATTCTTGGCGAGCGATGCTCCACCACACCATTTACTGTGATGTATGTGTCTGCACATCTTTATATCCAATTTAATGTGATTCAGATAGATTTCAGAGGGACATCATAAAAGGCATTGGACTGACCCCGGCTGCAGACTCTATACAACCTCCCTGTATACGCTCATTCAATTTGCTCCGCTTTACTTTTACCCTCCACTGATCTATACAAATGCAATGCAGGTACACTAAGTAAATATGAATACATTTCCAAATTGAATCCCAGTGAATGTAGTCCACAGAGGACATAATTTTAAATGACGCTGTGCTGGGAACCGAGCGCTCCGACCACTCACGGGCTAAATGACTGAGGCTCGCTCCAACGCTCGCCATTAGTCGCAGCGTAATGTCTTTAAATACGTTGTTGTGCGTCTGTTCGCTGCTGCAGCTGTGATATATGTGAGGCTGAGGAGCCGGGACGCAGCTCAGAGAGCACGATCGATACGGACAGAGCAGATCTACGCTGACCAGCAGCAGAACACCCACAATGCTCGGCTTCCTTTGTGGCCAGCGCCTGTGAAACGATCTGAGTGAGAACGTTTCCTCAGCTCGTCCTTCTTCTGCCTCCGGATTCGTTTCATCTGACGACTGGAGGATTAACAATCATCAATAATCATATAATAATAATCTTTGTTTCATACGAGTAGGATTCGTTTCTGAACTTCTCAGTTTCAATTAGATGATTGATCATAATCAATGAGATTCTGATGCTTCACATGAAAAGAGTTCAGAGAAAACCCGGCCCTCAGGAGGACCCGGCCCTCAGGAGGACCCCGGCCCTCAGGAGGACCCCGGCCCTCAGGAGGACCTGGCCCTCATGTTGGGAACCAGGTGATTCAACTCACAAATTAAAACTGTTTTATTTCTATTCATCACGTTTCAATGAGGATTCAGTCGCCGTCAAACAGGAGAAAACATTCACTTACAGTTCAAGTTAAAACCCGCTGGACAGAGAGAAAGTGAAATAAACACATTTGACCACAGAGAGAATATATTATATATTATATTATAATATTACAGGTTGTTATCTGGTTTTTATTCTAGTGAAATAAATAAAGCAGAAGTGACCTAAATGGACAGTTTGAGGTTGAGTGGAGATCTTAGTTCACATGTCACACACACGTCACAGCAGCTGCAGGTGAGTGGCTCTGACCAGGAGGGGGGGGTCTCACACCGATCTGTCCTCTCTGATCTACATACGCTAATGAAAGCTGCTATAATTGGTCAGAATTGATTTTTTTTTCCTGCTTTGATTGAGCTACGATTGAGTCTGAACTTCTTCAAGTGGAGAACTGATTGATTTGTGGTTAAATTCCAGTTTATTTAGTTTAGACAATAATTATGTCCTCGTGCTGCGATTGGACGGAAGAGGAAGAGTCGCTGACCTCCTCCTCCAATCGCGCGCCCCCGTCTCTTCCCTCCATTTGTGATGAGAAGAATCATTTTTGTCGTCGTCCACAATCTGTCCCAAACAACTGATTGTGTTGTACTGAGCGAGAAGGTGGAGTTACATGAAAAATGTCCTGCACAGAGGTACATGAAGGTGTGAAATTGCAGACTCCTCTTTGCCCTCGGCCCCGAGCCTCAGAAGGTATTTCTTCTTTTATTGACAGAGCGGCTGGATTTCAGGCTGATGGCGGCGGCTGGTGGCCCAGAGCTCCGACATCCTCCTCCAGCCCTGATTGCTTTTGTTTCCAGGTCACCTCCTATCTATTGCTGCAACTTTTCCAATTTCTCAGAGCTTGTTGTATGAAGACAGGAGGCGTCGGCTCCTCTCGGGGAAATGTACATAAACCTCCACAGAGACGACACAAAGGAAACACAGAAACCTTCTGAGACACTTCAGCACGACCTCATCAAACAAACCAGCAGATCAACGTCTCGCTTCATTAATATGAAATTATGTCAGCGCGCCGTTAATTGCATTAAAGTTGTGAAAGTGTGTTTTGTGTGGATCTGAGCTGAGGAAGTGATGGATGATGAGAGCGTTGTGATGAATGAACAACGCACAAGAACTAAATTGAAAGTGTACTCATCCGTTCTTCCCACACAACTAATGATAAATTGAGCGTGTCACATCGAAACAGTACACGCTAACGTTTAAACATGGCCTCCTCCATCCTCACGTTTAAACATGGCCTCCTGCACGTTAACGTGTAAACATGGCCTCCTCCATCCTCACGTTTAAACATGGCCTCCTCCATCCTCACGTTTAAACATGGCCTCCTCCATCCTCACGTTTAAACATGGCCTCCTCCATCCTCACGTTTAAACATGGCCTCCTCCATCCTCACGTTTAAACATGGCCTCCTCCATCCTCACGTTTAAACATGGCCTCCTCCATCCTCACGTTTAAACATGGCCTCCTGCACGTTAACGTGTAAACATGGCCTCCTGCACGTTAACGTGTAAACATGGCCTCCTGCACGTTAACGTGTAAACATGGCCTCCTGCACGTTAACGTGTAAACATGGCCTCCTGCACGTTAACGTGTAAACATGGCCTCCTCCATCGATTCCTCTTGTTCAGAACTACAGAAGCTCTTTTGTTCATCTGAGTTTCTGTATCTAATAATTTGGTTTAATCGTCTCCACGGTGATAAATAACTTTAATCATTTTTCTAAATAACTACTGGAAACATCTATGAGGATTGATTGCCAGGATTTTCTTTTTTTTTTTTACTTTTCCTCGTTTAAAAACCAAAACAACTGACACGCAGCCAAAGTTACAGATGATCAAACTCCTATTAAGATGGCGTCTGGCGCGGCTCCAGCTGACAGCCTCCATTGTAAATGATATCACCATCTGTGAGATCACAACAGTCGGGGAATGAAGACGAGGATCTCCATCAATCTGCACTCGGCCCATTCATATATTTATACTTAACTGGACTTTCTACCTTTCACAGTATTTCACTGAGGTACAAGCAGCTCACGTTGTTAATCTACTCGGGGGAAGTGGTTCGATGCTGCTCTAAACCTCCGGACTCATCAAACCATTAAGATACAAACCTGCTCACGACTTCACTCTTTACTCGTGTCATCTCCTGTCAGCTGCTAGCTTAGCATTAGCAACATCTGCCACGTTAGCTAACAACCATTTGAGTCCAGAATCCCAGTGGATCGATTCTACACCTTTGTCTTCGTCCACACGACTACGTTCACAAACTAAGACGACCTCTGTCCACGAGCGCTTTAACGTCGTATTGTTTTATTCCCCGTCCACAGTAACGCACCTGAACACACATGTCACATGACCACTCACGTACACTGTGGGTTCTGGTGTAAACAGGAAGTGCGTCGTGCTCAGGTCCCACTGGACATGGGATCGAATAACATCTGGTCTCCTCCATGTTAACAGCTGTATCACTGTAAAATACAGACAGAACAGCTGTTAGCAAGACAACAGGGTCAGTAGCCGCAGTAGTAATTATGAAGTACTTCTACTTCAGTAACACTTGTAGTTGATTCTCCGTGTTGTGTTCTTCTCTGGTAGCTGAGGCTGATGCTGGTGAAGGAGGTCACGTGACCAAAAGCACGTTTGCTAATATTCAACGTTAATATTTTCTTCAGATGTAAAAAATATAAAATTACCATTTAATCTACCGTCCAATGAAAACTGAACTTTCACGGCCTCACAGCTCGTTATGGGTTCGTCCCGTCTGAGGTTCTGAGGTTCGGGTGCGTTAAGCTCAACAGGATAATACGTGAGCAGAACTCGAAATACTGCAAAATATAATTAAATGTCACGAAAATAATGAAAAACTAAGAAGAGAATACAAGTGAAATCAGAGTCAATAGATTATTTTGTTAATAAAGTACAAACCATCTTGTTTCCTCTCATTTCACAGTTTAAAGATGGATTCTGTGCTTTTATTCTCTCATTGGTTCGCAGCCCCTCGGTGGATCCAGGCCACACTGTGGTCGGAGACATGTCGTGTGTTGTCAGTGTTTAGTTTCCTTGACACTAAACTGTGACACATCTTATCACACAAACTACTTTCAAAGAAAATTACGCAGCTTTGATTTTATTCCAACTTCATATTTGGCAAGTCCATGTTGACTGTCATCCATCATGGGCTGCACTGTCTGATCAGCGTCTCCGGGGAGACGAGGTTCATCTCTCCTCTTCCACCAACCAGAGCAAAAAGCAGCGCTGGCAGCCACGAGCCCACATCTCCAATTTCATTCTCAGCAGCTATGCAGAGGAAAAACATCAGTTCAGTGGAGCAGCGCGTTCGGCAACTTCTCTGCGAAATGAATACTTTTTAATTTCTGTGCCTGGGATGGCCTCGGGCCCCAGGACAATGTTGATGGATGATGTTTTAATGCTGCTGAATGTTATTTTTACTGAACAGGGAAAACTATAAATTTTTACTTCATTGGCAATGATTGTGCCCTATGCATAAAAGCGCGGCGGCTGAGCGTTGCCCATGAATAATCGCCCCTCGCAGCAGATGTTACTTTGCAGAAACCAATTCCTTGGATAAGATTTGCAGAAGATTAATTGTCTACAGCTGTTTCATGGCCCGCTGCAATCTTAATACATTTATGATAAGTTTAAAAGCTCACCAGAGGCAGCGGAGCCGCCCGAGTGAGGCTGCCGAGAGAAAGGGACGCTTTATTCTTACATCTGGATTCATATCCTCCGTCAGATTCATCATTAGCCTTTATGCAAGACGACTGAGGGGCCGGCCGTCATTACCGCACGACACGCAACAGTGTCGCCCTCCTCTTCCTTTATCCTCTCTTCAGGCCCATATTTTCATCTCTCCCGTTTTTGAGTGACTGAATTATTCAGATTTGTGCAAATGAGTTGTTTTCATTTTTCTCCGCTGGAAGTGGAAATTGAAAGTGACCCAGCGTGACCCCCATCTATTACTCAAGCTAAATTGCAGTGAATGTGCAGTCTGGATCATTTTAACCATGCAGGGCTTTGTTAACTGCCGAGCCGTGACCCTGCCCACACGCAGCATCTGTACCAGTTTGGAAGAATCGGCGTGTTACGACCTGCACTCCACGCCTTTTATCCCGCCCCATTTAAATATTCTTGACAGAACAAAAGCAATCATGTTCAGAGAGCGGCGGCGGGTCAGGGGCCGGCGCTCGGCAGGTCAGTACTTTAGGTGAGTTTTTGAAGAACCATGTGGCGTTTAAAAGTTCCTGACACCGACAGAGAGGACATGAATGCTCTGAGCTTTTCATTTGCTGAGCATTTAACCCTCCTCCTCGCTCATTGTGTGCGTTTCATCCCGGCTCAGATCATTTAACGCCGCAGAGCTTTCTCTCAGGACTCGGAGCGCTGCCAACAGATCGACCACATCTATTATTTATCATGTGAATCATCGCAGTGATTGAAAGAATCAGAGGAAAACCTGCAGCTGTCGATGGATTCCAGACGTTCTGAAAAATTAATAACACTAAACCAGAGATTACATCTTAAATACGATTAAATGGATAAATAAAAGAGTCATTACGTCTTCATGTACGATTATATTAATAAATAAATCATTTATTCAATCTGTAATATGATTATATGAATGAATAAATCATTTATTACATGTTTATATAGAAAAATAAAGTTATTATGTGTTTATATAGAATTATATGATAAGTAAACCAATCATTACATCTTATGTATGATTATATGGATAAATTTCACGATGACATTGTCAGCCACTAACAGTTATAATGGAAAGCTAACGTCAGTCGAAGCAAACACGTGGCTAACTCATTCTATATCTGGACTAAGAACTTCCCCGAGTTCAAATTAAACAGAGCTAACGTTCACTTCATCATTAATAAACTTAAATAAATACAGCTACTGAAACTCAAATGATGAATAAATAATAATCTTATATCTTTATTAAATAAATAAATAAAGATTTTCTGGGTATTTTTCCATATTTCACATTGAAAATGAAAGTAAACACATCATGTGGCTCGGGACGGAAGTTGTTCATGGTTTTTTCTTGACTCTCGATCTTTAACATAAAGATCAACATATGATGTGTAAAGAGATCATATGTTCTCAGTGATTCCAGCCACTCAGTGAGAAGTGGACATTTCAGACAGATTTTATCATCAATATCTCCATCACACACACACACACACACACACACACACACACACACACACACACACACACACACACACACACACACACACACACACACAGCTGTGTATCGGCTGACAGGAAGTGGCCATAAATAATCCCTCCTAACCACCATCATCTCGGCCTTTACCTCGTTCCTTCGACACCTCAGACATTGAACACGACATAATACGCTGTAATAAAACAAAACCTTCACTTCATAAATTTGCATGATTTATATGGAGGTATGGAATGAGTTCAGCGTCATAAATATGCAACAACATGAAAGCATTGCAGCGGCATAATTTTAATTTATTCTCATGTGATGGTGGCACTTAATTACTAATTGCTTTCTCTCTTCGCTCATTAAGAAATTTGTGTTAATGAAGTGAACGTTGTGCGTTTACCTTTTTATACAGTTTTTAATTCACAGAATATTGTGAAACCCAGTGTTTCACACGCGTGTTCCACTGGGTTCGTCTCTTGTGTTTAAACACAAGGTCCAACGCAGAGTTTAATATCAGGATAGAAGAGTCCTGTCACATCATCACTCACCCGCCTCCTCTTCCTCCTCACACATCTTCCCAGCTTTGTACAAACAGATACCTGTCACGTATGAAGAATAGCAGCGCTCCTTAACAAATGCCTCATTCTCTGTGGATTATTTACTTTTAATGGGCGGGGAGGGGATGAGAAAAGCACTTAATATGTGCTCTCACGAGGCGTGATGTATGGGGTCATCGTAACACCGGTGGCACCGCCCCGGGTTGCTCGCTGGAAATAAATCTACGCTCGGCTGCAGAGCTCAGCGCCGAGTTTTACTACAGGATGTGTTCATGTAGAAATGTGTGGAGTTCACGTCCCTCAGGAGTTTACAGTTCTGATTCTTTCATCATTACAGGGACCTGGAGTTCAGGAGACAGTCCTGCGCACCAGGCGTAACCATAGAGACACTGATGAGTTTTAAAACTAAAAAGGGTCAGTGTGGACGGAACCTAATGTTTATTTCACCCTCCACCGTTTTGAACCCAATTTACCAACGACAGACAAATCCAGGAATCCCAGATCCGACTGTGAATCGCTGATCGCTGTGCGTGAACTCGACAAAGACGACAACATGTCGCCTCCTCTGACCGATACAGAGACCACCCGGGATGAAGCCTGGTGTCGTGTGCGACCTGTTGTCAGTCAGGCGTTAAGTATGAACTTGACAGGAAGTCGTGTAGAGTGAACTCAGCATTAGGTCCCAAACCTTTTCACGTTGGGCCTTTACGTCCCCAGATGAGTGTGGACACTTGATCTGGATGTTCAGAGGACACAGTTGGACGAGGACGCCGTCCTGAACCTGTAAGAGCGAGCGGGGCGCAGCGTCTCCGGCGCTCAGGACTCCCTCGCTCGTGTGAAACTCGTCGTGGATGAAATATGTGGCCTCTCTTGGCGCAGCAGCTGCAGAGAAGACGTATACAGAGGAGGCCAGTGTGTTATTAATATTCATGATCAATCACCAGCAAAGAGCCTCTATGGCTCGTTGTTTCATGATGGTTATTAATGACGACCTGAGCGCTTACCTCTCCCACTCATACAGCTCTGAACTCTTAATGATCAAAAGTATTAATTCCCACAGTTTCCATTATTAATATCCTGGATGGAGATAAAAAGTAATATTAATGTAAGGCCGACATAAAGACAGAGTCATTATTTAAGTCCTGTCATCGTTTGTCTTATTTAAATACCTCGGTGATAAGGTTTTATTTTAATTTAAATACAGACATTAATTTCTCCAGTGCTGAGTAATCAAACCAATATTTAGCAGTTTAACTGAAAACCTTGTTAAATCCGTCATAAATCTTTCTCCGGGTTCGAGGATCAGCGATGATCTTGTCGTGTTATCAGACGTCGCAGAGCGAACACACAACTGATGCTGCGATTTCCTCGAGAGTCGTTAAAACACCAAGAGACCAGGTCAGATTTTAATTAAAGCTGCTTTTCATCAGAGAATCTGACGAACAATGAGACAAATTCTCTGAACGTGGAACGAGACTCTTACGAGATAAAGATGATCATTTCTGCCTTGGCTCAACCAGGAAGTTGTGTTTTAATACATGTTTGTAGAATTACTGTAGATTTTATTTTGTCAAATTCACAAAAAATACAACAGAAAACGAGCCTGAGAAAATAAATGAAACTGGAAAACGAATTTATAAAGATTAAAAGATAAATAAATAAAAGAGATGAATTCGTACAGAAAGATGACGATGATCATTATTAAAGTAGTTAAAGGTTTTATAATGTTCAGTTATGATCTAAATCTTCTTATACAAGAACTTGTTCTTAGGTTCTTGTCACAAAGGTTCATATCTTGTCTGCAGACGATTCTCAGATAACGACAGTGATCACATGTTGATGCCGTTTCTCTTCAACTGTCCTCATTTTGAAAATATAGTTTTCTCTAAGGTTGTGAAACTATTTCCTGTTTGGATGAGAGTCATTTTATTCTGTGTTTCTTTTATTTCTATTTTCATCTTTGGATGTTGTTTTTATTGATGATCTGAGGTGATTGTTAGAACCTGTGAGACGCAGCTTTGTGGTCTTTACATCCAACAGATTTTAGTTCAGAGGATTTAACGATTACCATTCATAGACAGAAAAAACTAAAATCCCTGTTTTCCTCTGACGTTTCTTTAAATGAAAAACCAGGATTAAAAATGTTCTGAGTGAAAATCTTATTTCTTCATTTTACCTCCATCTGGATCAGGTTTTATTATTTTGTTATAACGTTACAACGACATTTTGTTTTTAAATGATCAACATTTACGTTAATGTGTCGTCATTACACAACACGACAAATGTCATCGTTTGGTTTTCAACATGTTGTCTAATGGCGACACGTTAATGTTGTGTCGTCATCAGACAACATGTTAAAGAGTCGTCATCAGACAACATGTTAACCACATGTAACGTTAACGTGTTGATACAGCTGATACCTGAGGCTGCTCCTCAGTAAACAGCCCTTCATCATGGAGGAGGAGGAGGAGGCGGCGGCACTTGTTGACGGAGAGGGGTGAGGCGGTGGTGATGGCGGCGGATCACTAGATTATGCGGCGGGGGCCGTGCACTGGGAAAATGAGAAGCGAGGCCTCAGCCAACACACACCTGACTGCCTCCTGATCATCCTTTTAATAACGTGTAATATTGTGGCGGAGGTCTGTGGCGGCGGCGCCTGATTGATGGGCTCAGCGATGAGACGCTGCGAGCGCGGCGCAGATTGACCAAACAACCAAACATACAAATTATTAAAAAAGGAGGGGTTAGCCTCTGCACCCCGGGAGGAAAGTGAATCACCTTTAGTTAAGATGAAACCGTTCTCCAAGTGCAATTTATGGTCTATTGACTGGAGAAAGTGTCTTTTCACATCTGCGGAAATTGTCTCACATTGTAGATGAGATCTGTCGCTTGACACCGGATCCTGAGGCCAGAGAGACGGCAAATATCACATTAGCTGCTCAGGAGACGGAGAGATGCTATCAGTGCTGCACTCCGGACACACACACACACACACACACACACACACACACACACACACACACAGCAACATACAAACACACACACACACACACAGACACACACACACACAGACACAGACACACACAGACACAGACACACAGACACAGACAGACACACACACAGACACAGACACACACACACACACACACACACACACACACACACACAGACACACACACACACACACACACACAGACACACACAGACACACACACACAGTGTTTACACTCAGCTGGCGTTTCTCATTAT
The DNA here is from genome assembly GCA_026259375.1 of Verasper variegatus. Classification (NCBI taxonomy): domain Eukaryota; kingdom Metazoa; phylum Chordata; class Actinopteri; order Pleuronectiformes; family Pleuronectidae; genus Verasper; species Verasper variegatus. The sequence continues at coordinate 705,154 of CM048060.1, forward strand.
GTGTCAGTCAGGATGTTTTGACGGATCCTTCACTCAGGTCTATCAACGTCAGACACACACACACATATTTGGATTAAACAGTCAGAGTCATTACAGCCGACGTTATTGACCTTTTAAGATACAACTTTAATAGCTTTCCTCTCCTCTCTCTGCTTGTCTGCCTGTGAAACATGAGCGGCTGCCGTGCTGATGAAGTCCCCCTCAGGGTTTGCCTGGAATTGGAATCAAATACTTTAGATCCCCCTCTTCCTCGCAGGTAATGCCACGGCTTTGTGCAGAGAAAGGAGAAATTAGAGGAAAAGCACACAATGAGAATGAGGAGCAGGCGGCGAGGATTACAGGACTGGACACTCATTTTCCAGAGGCCGGCCAAGCTCGACGGAGCCTGAGACCCTCGCGTGGGATCTGGAGCCAGGACCAGAGGACGTGTGGGCTCACAAACTATAATTAATACATGAATGAGCCTGTGAATTAAATATAATAAAGATTTGTTTGTGTCAGTGAATTAAACGTCATCAATGTTTGAACATGAGGTTCCTTTAACATCGTGTGGACGCTGGTCAGATTGGTTCAGAGTCATCGAGTCTTTCCATCTATTTATCTATTTATTCATCTCACTGTGGAACAATGGAGCCAAACTGGCCAATTGGCGGCCATGTTACAGGTCACATGTTACATGTGACCTGGTGACATGACACTTTAGAAAAAGGCTTGAATGCAGAAGAGACGTTTCAAACTTTACGACAAACTGAAAAGAGAAAAACGTGAGAGTAAGAGTGAAACACGATAACGTTTATGTGTGTGTGTGTGTGTGTGTGTGTGTGTGTGTGAGGTTAATATCCTGCCTGTCTCTGCTCTTATCGTCTCAGTTGTGTTTTGTTGCGACAGGAAGTGATGGACGATGACTCGTGTGGTTTGTAAATCGCAGGTCGCAGCATCATCTCCTCTCACTTTATATAAGACCAAGATAATGACACAGAACTTTTGTGATCTCGTGACCTTTTATCACCTGCGGCCTCGTCCTCGCTCTCTCACCTGTCCACATCGCTCTTATTGTTTTCTGTGCTCGTACCTGCACCCCCGCCGCAGCAGCCGCAGCCGCCACCGCAGCCATGTCCTATTATTCACTGTCTGCAGCCATCAGCTTTTTCCAATCTCACCATCAGGGAAGTCACAGCTCTTTGTACAAGTGCCTTCAGTAATTGAATTTGCTGCAGAAATAGCGGCCTGGAAAATTTCATTTTCGCTCCCGGTGGATGTGTGTGTGTGTGTGTGTGTGTGTGTGTGTGTGTGTGTGTGTGTGTGTGTGTGTGTGTGTGTTGGATGCACAAGCAGGCGAAGCTCATCCCCTCCTTCTCCTTCCTAACTGATCTATTCTCTCTCCCCACAGACGCCCGTCTCACTCCATTTTGGACTCCACTGCCCGTCGTCATCCCTCCTCCGCTGCCTCCGACCCACTCAGCCGCGCCGGCAAACACAAACACCGACGTCCTGCTCAACCCATCAGCTATGTTCACTGATTTAAAACTGTCTGGTGAAAGGACACAATCATTTCAAATGACGACGGTTTCTGCAGCCTCAACGTTTCAGGAGAAACATTGTGAAATTTACACTGAGATGTTGAATTAAAAAAACTGAAATGAACAGAAATTCAAGAATCAAATTTCCAACAGTGAAAAATAAAGATTATTGTCATAAAATCTGTTTTTACACGTGAACTGAAAATAGAAACATTCAGACGAGAGGTGGAGCTAAAGTGTCTTCATCATTATCATGGTTACGTTGAGTCCCAGGTTCGTACGAAGGTTCACTTGTTTACGATCACATGTACGACACATAAAGACCGGACATCTTTATGAGGAGGCTGCAGGAGAAGTTCCAGAAAATGTCCAGAGACACTGACTCAGACGTTTGTGTTCTCACATCCAGAACCTCCAGAACATGTGAGGAACACGTCAGGAACATGTCAGAACTTCTAAAAACAGATACAGACTCTTACCTCATGTGGACATTTACGACTGAACCGGAACAAAAACTACAATCTGGGAAGCAAGAAGCTCTGCAGCTGCTCTGCCTCTCCTCCTCCTCCTGCTCCTCCTCCTCCTCCTCTTCAAACCCTGACCACAGTGATCTTTATCAGGATAACTCAGCTGTGTGTGTGTGTGTGTGTGTGTGTGTGTGTGTGTGTGGTTGTGTGTGTCTTGTCACGGTGGCAATTTTCTCCTAAATACCTTCCACAAATAATGGTTTTCAGAATGAGCATTAACAGGGTTGATTACACGAAATGGCCCTTTTAATTTACAGCGGGCTCCTATTGATCACAGGAGTGCAGATTAAAGCGTTCAATGAAGCCAGTGATGAGGTATTAACCAGCTGGAGCCCCGCGGGGCCCCGGGGGGACCGGGGAGGCCGGCCGGGGCTCTGCCTGTGTACAGTTATTCCCCTGTAATGAAGTGCCTCTATGCAGCGGCATGGAGCCCCGGCAGGAAAAATAGATTGAAGATGATGAGCTCTTCAAAGTCATTTCTCGCTCTCTCATTCCACCTCATGCCCGGTGTCTCTCGTCCCCCGGCCCCGCTCCCAAAATGCCTCGGATTTACTTAGCCGGCTGGACCGATGCAATTTTTATGACCTTATTGCTTTTTTACCATGGTAATAGTTTTGAATCAATTTATCAATCTGCAGGAGCCATCAGCCATGTTGCCCTCAAAGATCAAGTCCAGGTCATTCCATCATCGCACCGTGGAGCACTGAGATGGAAAGGCCCCCCCCCGCCGCCTTCCCTCCCCACGTACCCCATCACTGCCAGCGGCCATATGAGACTGCTCCTCAAACAGCTTAGCAAACATGCTCTCGCCAGTTTAACCCCTCATCCAGAACCCAGCACCCCCCCCCCCCCCCCCCCCCCCCCCCCCCCTTAAAGCAGAGAGCAGGGATTTCTTATTATCTATCACTGAGAGACGCCCCGCCACAATAAGAGCCTCTCCACTCTCACAAGTGTGTGGGCCACGTATTACTCATGTTATGGGGACCGGATTCTGTTTCCACAGTCACATCATAGGTTTAAGTTAAGTTTAGGTTTTTAGTTACGTTTAGATTTGTTCAGGTTAGGTACATTTATTTTGAGCATAGGTTGAATTAGGTTAGTTTAATGCTAAGCAGTTATGTTTAGGTTAAATTGAGGTTAGGTTAAGGTATAGGGGCGTGGGTCACAAAATAAATATAAGTTAATGTAATGTCCTCCGAAGATATGGTGACACAACTGTGTGTGTGTCTGTGTGTGTGTGTGTCTGTGTGCGTGTGTGTGTGTGCGTCTGTGCGTGTGTGTGTGTGTGTGTGTGTGTGTCTGTGCGTGCGTGTGTGTGTGCATGCTTTCTCCTAATCAAATGCTGCCGGCTTAAATAAATTCGCATAAATCTGGAGAAACGCTCGACTCAGTTTCTTTTTATTTCTCCTCCATTGATTCCACTCATTTTCTAATCAATAACAGATTGAAGAGAACAATTTATTCTGGATATTAATACATTTAAATGAGCGTTACAGCTCCACTGTCCTTTGTTTGGCTTCAGCAAATGTCAATTAATGCTCCATATCCATTCTGAGATCAGGCCTGAGAGCTTTCATTCAATTAGGCTGAATTATCTGAGGCTCTGTCTACTGTCCGCCACATAACGCTCAATCAGGAACGTGATAATGGCGGCGAGGCTGCAGAGCTCGCTCCCTGCAGACGACTCAGCCCGACACGTTGAGGATCTTCACATCAGGATCAGGATCTTTACATGGGGGGGGGGGCAGACTGCAGCTGAATCCAGGCTCCGCTTATTAAATCACTTTAAAGCTTTATGTTGTGATCAATAGAAATGTGTTTATTCTGCAGCACAGTGTTATTCATTAGAAACCCAGAGAACCTTAAAGAGGCTCATTACAGTGAGATGTGTGTCGGGTCCTCGCAGACGGAGAGACGTCCTCAGAGCGCCGGAGCAGAAAGACAACAGGAAACTACATCTAGAGTCAGTGTTTAACTCCGCCCCTCTAACGTGCAGGTTTTCAGCTTCATGAGCAGCGTCGCTCTGTGATTGGTTCAGTTAATCCACCATTTAATAATGTGACTCCTCTTTTCTACTGGTTTTATAGTGAATTCATATAAACCAGTTTAATAATCAGTCACAAGCTAAACAAACCAGCTGTGCCTTAAAGGAATTAAGGCTTTATTTTTTTTGTACAAACTCGTTCAAAATCCATAAAAACGTACGTAAATATCTGTACTAACGTTAAAGTACTGAACAGATTCATGTGAGGATGTAAATGCTGTGACGCACCTCGTGCAGCCTCCTGTGGTCAGAATCAGAGGTCATGACCTCACACAGCAAAATTAATCCACTTCCTGTTACAGATGCTCAACATGTCGTCACTTTTAATTCAACTGTAATATATTAAAATACTATACAACACACTTCCTGTTTGAGAGAGAGAGTGAGTGTGTGTGTGTGTGTGTGTGTGTGTGTGTGTGTGTGTGTGTGTGTGTCTTCAGGAGGCCTCATGTGATGAATATTGAAAACGTGTCGAGGACAAAGACTAAATGATGAGTTTAGTCGCAGATTTGAGTTTATAAACAAATACATTTTCTCTTTTATTGGATGATTTGTAAAATGTGAATAATTAATATTACATGAATCACCTGGTTCACATCACAGATTTAAAATAAACATGGACGACATGACGGCTCCCAACAGTGAAGCTAAATCGTCTGGATCGCCCCCTGGTGGCTGGCTGCAGTAGAAACCCCTCCTCCTCCATGTTAGCAGATGGGACATAAAAGATAAAAGTAGACGTTAAATAAATGTTTGTCAAAGATGGTTTCTGTCGTTCTTATCACAGGCTGAGACGTCATGATTGACAGCTGAGACTGGTCAAGCGTGTATGGGCGGGACCTCGATGAACAGTACTGCAAAGACTTTGACTGCAACTACATCATCACCACAAGATGGCAGCGTTCGTATCTGAGAGAGAATCATCATGTCGTCTGTTTCACGCAGGTCACGTGATGCAAACGATTTAATACTGACTTTAAAAGAACAAAGAAAAACACGACTTAAAACAACAAAAACACAACGAATGAAATCATGTGTCTGAGATAAAGAGTCTCGATTAAACTTCATCCGCGGGTCGTGAACGTCCGTCCTCCGAATCCCGCAGGAGTAAACAATGACAGGATGAGGTCTCTGGGATTACAAGAGCCAATCAGGAGTCAGCGTCCGGAGTTCTCCGGCTGCCCTGACCTACACGTTTCCCAGAAAGAGGCTCTGTCTTCTGGCCAATATTGGACTAATCCCCCCTCGATCTGCCTGCTCCTGGAGGTCAGCCTTAACAAAAGCATTAAGCAAACAGCTAATGGAATTAAGGCTATAATAATATAGGGATATAGTGAGACAATTCTATTAACAAGATATAAATCATGTTGAGTGTGAGGTAAGTGTTTTTTAATTGATTGATGGAAACGGCGATCCATAGGTTTTCTGGAGACTAACGGCCATTTACCGTCTCCTGCCGAGTAAAAGAGGCAAAAAGGGAGAGATAAGAAAATTACGTCGGGCGGAGGAATAAATTATTCAGAAAAGATAATCACTCTGTGCTGACGTTACTAATGTGAAGAAGCATTTAATCTGCGTCCTGAGGGACCAGGAGCCGGAGGAAGGTTTTATAAAGATTAAAACTGCACCAGAACCAAGAGCGCTCATATGACACACACACACACACACACACACACACACACACACACACACACTGCTGTTCTATAATAACACATATGATGTGATATATAAAATTGTATATATATAAATGTGTGTGTGATTATATATATATACAGATGATCAGTTATGTTTCCTCCACAGTAAATTTTACATATACAGTAAATGTGATTTTTAAGACGTGTCGTGTTCGTACGTCTTATTTTAGTCGTAGTTATCAGACGTCAGCTCCTCGTGTTTTCACGTCTTCAGAAGAATAAATGGCTGAAGATGTAAGAGCGGCGAGCGGCGAGCGGCGAGCGGCGCTCTGACAGATTATGAGAGTTACAAACCGCGGTGACAAACGGGCGGTTGAGCAGGAAGTTAACGGGAGCGTGATGGTCGGCGGCGGCCGGTGTTATCTCCCCCTCATGTTTATTACAGCCTGTTGTTGGGCCCCGGGTCGAGCTGACAGTGATGGACAGCTCCTATTAGGAGCCTCAGTGGCCGGCAGCTGGCAGGAGCAGATACATTAAATACAGATCCTATTACTTCTCATTGGCTCGCTCATAAAACACAGTCACTAAATAGTTGCTGCCATCAGATGCAGTTTGATACAAGATTTTAATTTGAGAGACGTCTCCATCACCGCTGCTATCGACACGGGTCTTTGTCCGGGGACAGTAACGATGGTGTTCATGCTCAGTATTGATGCTCTGTCTCCTCAGGGCTTTGTTTGCCTGTTATATATGTCCCTGCTTGTCAGGGGCCCCTGAGGTCCGGCCCCTGAGCGACACCTTATCAGAGCTGCCTCTCCTGTATCCTCCCCCCTCGTCTTCTCTCACCCACAGATCATGTCTGCTTATCACAGCATGTAGCAACACACACACACACACACACACACACACACACACACACACACACACACACACACACACACACGTGTTCTGCTCAGAATAACAATGACCTGATGGAGGCGCTGTTTGAAACGTCAGAGCATCAGAGTTCATCCTGAGGGGAACATGAACGTCTGAGGCATCGACTGTAAATAAAGATGGACGACATGACAGCTCCGGACAGCCCAAGCGTCTCTATCGTCCCCTGGTGGCTGGCCGCAGTATAAGTGATAAACCCCCACCTCCTCCATGTTATTAAATGGCACATGGACCAAACTATAAGACATCACAGAACATTTCAACACAAAAGTAAACGCAGACGTAGAGACTTTTCTCAAAATACGAAATGGAAAATCCTTCTTTTCTAAATTACCTTTCTTGTATCTGACCCTGATCTTTACTTTCTACTTCTTCTCTTTGTTTGATTTTAATCTCTTTTCGTCTTTTACGTCTCACATCAAACTCTGAATCTAACCTCTTTGTGAGAAGCTGCTCTGAAGATTAACTTGTCTTGTGTTACAAGATAAGACTGTGTGTGTGTGTGTGTGTGTGTGTGTGTGTGTGTGTGTGTGTGTGTGTGTGTGTGTGTGTGTGTGCTGAGTTCACACAACAATAGAAAGATGTGTCAGCTGATATCCGTTCTCTGAAATGGGCCCTAAACACTCGTCTAATAATGATGCATTGGAAACGTGAGCGTCCAATAACAGCGTGGCCTGTGTCTCCGTGGTGACGGCAGGACATCTGCATGTTGGCTGGTGGCGAGGGTCCGTGTCACGCCCCCCCCGCTCTGTGAGCTGCATATTAAAAGCTTTATCGGAGCAATTAAATGTGGGCGTAATGGCCAGGAGTTGGCAGAATGATTGTGCGATTGAATTAGCAGTTATGATGGGGACACATTACAAGATGAAGTAAATGCAATTAGCTCGGGCGTTTCCCGCCCCCCCCCCCCCGCCAGCTCCAGCCGCATGATGTGACTTAATTAGCTCTTGCTCTTGTCACATACACTTTCCTCCTGATCTAATTCTCCGACAGCTCCGAGTGGATCTGAGGGCGACCCCCCCCCCCCCCCGGTATGTCTGACCATTTTACACTCGGATGCTTCGGAGCTGACTCATCCCATAATAACAGTCAGAATAAATAGTCAAGTCCTGGAGCAGCCAAACTAATCTGATGAAGATGAGAGCTGCTTCCTCCAGAAGCAACAGCAGTCGAACTTCAGGTTTTAGAAACTGGGATCTGTTTTAAAACGTGAAGCTGGAGAAGAACCAGGATTCTGACGCTCTGCTCAAGTTCTTTTAAATCACATTGTTTTAAATCTAAATTTACATCAGGACAGAAACATTGTAAAGTTCTAATTATTATTATGCAATTAACTGTAAAAGTTAATTTAAAACTACTAAAAAGTTTTTCAGTATTAAAAAACACAGTTTTTATATGAATAAACTGCAAAAGCAAATTCAAAGGAAACTTTTTCAACAATAAAATCTATTTACTTAAAGTTCAGGCTCAACTTTGCACCGACGCCTCGTTCACACCTTGTTTGGTTCAGATCTCTGTGAAAGGTTCCTCGACCAACGCACCCACATTTAGTTCTTTGTTCCTGGTGGAGCAGATGAAGAGATCGGCTCCTGAAGAACACGTCATGGTTCTCAGCTCTGAGAACAGAGCGGAGGCGTTTGAGTCACTGCAGCACGTGAACGTCTGTGAAGCGTCCGTGTAGATTCAGACGGAGGAGAAGGCCTCAGGTCTCTGTGGAGCGCCGCCGCTCTCCCTCCTCTCTCGAACATTGATTAGCGCCGAGCTCTTAGCCGTGGTCATTTGCCAGTGATGGAGGCCGAGTCCGTGTGAATGTGGTGTCCTTGCAGATTTAGTGGTCACTTCTCTCAACTTTGCCCATTAACCTGAGTGCAGCAGGCAGTTTGCCCCCCCCTCATTCGGAGCGCCGCAGGACCATTTATTACCCGGGGACGCTCTAATGGATCCCAGTTAAGGTGTGTTAACAATTTTTCTATTGATTAATTGAAAGAGAATCATAGGCAGACTAACTTAGCCCAGAAGATTTAGTGGCTTTTAAGGTAGTAGCAATGAATATAATGCTTTACAAAGAGCTTCTGTACATTATATATATGACACCTGCTACATTAAGGTTTCATACGTCTTCATTACTGGCGCTCTGCCCAACCCCTTCAAGGTTGAAATAGAGATCCACCTTTCATTACGGCCGCCATGACGGCTCTGCGGAGAGAGATCAAATAATAATGGAACTGTTGAAACAGTTCTGCCTCAGTTGTTAATGTTAATCGATGTATTAAATATTAAAGATTTCCATAACAAGACTTTGAACCGCGGCCACGCTTCCCCCATCACCAGCGTTCAAACTGCCAAACTGCCGTCCCCCTGTAATCAGGTAAAGTAGAGGATGATGACGACCCGCTGACCTCTGACCCCCCCGCTGCTGAAACAAGGAGAACTCAAAGACGCTTCTCAACAGGCCACATCCGGAACAACTGTATTTAAACACTGTCACAAAATGAGCACTGCAATCAGACCCAAGACTGTAAAGAAAGATGGCTCCCAAAAGTGGAGACAAATCACTGTGATCGCCCCCTGGTGGCTGGCTGCAGTTTGAGTCATAGGTCACATGACCATTCACGTACTCTGGTAGTTGAGTCATGTGACTGATGAGAACCAATCAGGAAGAGAACGTGAGCATCGAAACAAACACACTTAATGTGTAAAGACTAATTTAACTTTGGATAGGTACATTTAATTAAAAATCATTTTTTTGTTTTTTTGTTTTAATGTAATGAGAATCTTGACCTTTGTGGCACAGTTCTCCTCTGAGGCCTTTACTGACTTAATAAATTCATAATCATATTAAATGTCGAGATGTTTGTTTGAGCTCGTCTGTGTTTCTGCGACATGGTGTGTTTTTGAACGTGTGAGTTCTCCTCTGACTCAACACGCAGCGGTTTGATCCGTGTCCAGACCTCAGCTCGGGACGGACAACACTCTGGATGAAAGAGAGAAATTCGGTCTGCCGCACACGACGCAGCACAAATAAACGTCTCGCAGCGAGCTAACGTCAGACTGGCGAGGAGCGGAGGCGTGCTCGGTGCCCAGTGTGTGGAGAGAAAACAGCTTCCTCTGCAGGACGCCCCCGCCGCCCACATTCAGCCCCGGACCCTCTGTTTCTTTTTCCCTCCGAGCATCCAAAGCCTTACTCATGTTTGCTTTTCAGATCTTTTGATGACAGCGAGCGTCGCAGCGTTCCAGAGTCAGCAAATGATTCTTTCATAATGTCTCATCATCCAGTCACAGGTCACACTCTGAGGTTTTTATTTCATATTCAACATTTTCACATCACAGAGACTAAAAGAGGCTTCAGAGGACAAACAGGGAATCTGGAGAATAAAGATTAATACGAGTTTGTGTTCGGAGAAGGATAAAAACGCTGAAATCTGATTTACATTCAGTTCAGTACCAGTCGTCTCCCTCTGCAGCAGATTTCTTAAACGTCATGTAAACAAGAAAACTGGTCTGAGTGAGCGCAGGATCAGAGACGCCTGATTTCCCAAGATACATTTCTCCTGGAGGACACAGAATATTTCATTCCTGTGCTTCTGATCAGTTTTATACGAGAACGAGTGATCGGGACAAAGTCTTCAGATTATTTACACGTCTAAACAGGAAGTCAGGAAAGAGAAAACACGCTGCCATGAATGTGACGATCGACCTGCCGCAGGTACACAAAGTGGAGTCAGTGTTTATGAAGCAGCAGCAGGTTGTTGGGTCCGACTCGTTCACACCAACAGGAGCATGTGGGAACATCCAGGCGAGGGGCGGAGCCTGTAGAGCAGCAGGAGGCGGGACATGACGTATAAACTCTGCTGTGGAAAGATCAGTGTTGTTGTTTACAGCTCGTCCACACCGGCGTCGGCCCTCATCACCAAAAGATCTGGAACCTCAGTTAATTCAGATGCTTTTATTTTGACACGTTTAATGAATGTGAACATTGAACCTATTGGGGTTAACGTTGGGGGTTGTTTACAGGGAGTCTGACCTGACGGGGCCCACAGTGTTACACTGTGACTCCCCTGTGCTAAGCTAAGCTAACACACTTAATTTTCACCAGCCGAGCGTTGGACAGAAAGAGAAGAAGCTTTAAAGTGAAGCACTCGGAGCGTACGTGTGATAAACGCGTCAGTAACGACCTCCTCACTGGATCCGATGTGCAGTTTGTGGTTTATAGATTTAAAAAACGAGCAGAACCAGGAGCGTGCAGCTGCTGACTCTGACGGCTTGAAGAAATTACTGAAGGAACAGCGTTTTCCTCCATTTATTGTTTAATGCCACATTAGCAATCTGCAGCGTTTCGGAGTCGCTGCCAGTGGCGGCGGCTCCGGGCAGATGGGCCGCTCTGTAAGACAGATCCACTGCCACATAAATTCCCCGCTTCCATCAAAAGCCAAAGGAGAAACAGCACTAACGGCGTGTTATGGTGGGTTGGATGCCGCTGCCAAGAGCAACAGTTCATGCTTTTTCCCTATTCAGACATTTGAGGGATAGATTCAGATGTTACCTCTCATTAGTGTCACTGCATAGCAGAAACAGTGTCCAGGAAACATCATCAGCTGCAGATGTGCTGACGTTTCTGTTCTTTGTCTGAATCAGAACAACAATAAAGTTTTAATCACACACACGAATCAGCCGAGGTCGTTACTGAGCCCGAACGTTTTACACCTGAAATGACCTGCGGAGCCTCAAGTGTCTCTGACAGCTGAGTCACAGTCAGACTACAACACGAGCTACACCTTAGTAACACCTTAGTAACAACCTTAGTAACAACCTTAGTAACACCTTAGTAACACCTTAGTAACAGCCTTAGTAACAACCTTAGTAACACCTTAGTAACACCTTAGTAACAACCTTAGTAACACCTTAGTAACACCTTAGTAACAACCTTAGTAACACCTTAGTAACAACCTTAGTAACACCTTAGTAACAACCTTAGTAACACCTTAGTAACAACCTTAGTAACACCTTAGTAACACCTTAGTAACACCTTAGTAACAACCTTAGTAACACCTTAGTAACACCTTAGTAACACCTGATCAATGCTGCGTAAACGATGATTCAACTAAATACAACTTTATTTTCTTTATGAGGTTAATGATTTTGTTTTGTTGAGTTTTACTGTGAAGTTTGTAAAACTCAAATTTTTGACTCTATAAATACAATGTACTTCAAAATAATTAATTTCCAATCAATAACTGAAAATAACTATAAAATAATATATAAATAAATGATGAGCTGATGAGATCACCTGTCGATCCTATTGGTCCATTAAAGTCATGTGATGGTTCAGGTTTATTACAATAATCTGAACATAAAACAAGACGTGTCACGATTGAACAACTGAAAAAAATATTATTTTTTCATTTAGAAAATAATTAAGTGATAATAAAATGAATGATGAGCTGCAGATTCCCACAGAACAAATACATTAATAACAGATCTGCTAATGCTGACATATTACAAAGTATTTAACAAGAAAACCATTAAAAATAATACAATCATCAGAATTAAAGAGTTATAGAGAATATTTAATTTAAAGTAAAATCTGAAAGGTTTCTTAAAAAGGAGGAAAGAGGAAAAAGATCTTCTTGTATTTTTTAAGAGGTGAAACTTATTTAATCTCCAGTGATTATTTTCATCATCATCACATTTTTTTAAATGTTTCTCATCATTTCATCGTCACAAGAGTCAAAGAATAAGAACACAAATCATAATCAGAAAGTAAAAATCTATTAATCTGAACCTTTCATTCATCGTGTACTTGAATCAGTTTCTTTGATTCTCTGATTTTATAAAACAACATTTTTAATAATCAAAGTGCTGAGTGATATTGATCAGTGGAGGATTTTTATGTCCCTGGTTCAAACATTATCTGGCGGCGCAGTGGCCCAGCGGGCAGCGGGACAAGTGTATCTGTGGCGAGCAGACAGTTGTCGGAGCTGTCGTTTCATTCTCTCTCCTCAGACGCCACAATTGACTTGTCATGTATTTTCCAGCTAATTAGCTCTTTTAAATCGGAGGTTATGTGCGGCGGTCGTTGATAAGAGCGCGGCGGTAAATTGACCGTGTGATGCTGCCATTCACTCGGGGACAATGACCTCCTGTAGCCATAATCAGGATTAATTAAACACTGTTAAGGAAGAGTGATGGCGTGGCAGCAGGCATGCTGGGTAGATAGCAGGGCTCTCTCTTTAACTGCGCTCTGATTGGTCGGTTGCTGTGAATGCGTCGGGGTTAACCAGCGGGGGGGGTGTAGCTCTGAAAAGACGAGGGAGCACTTCAACAAAAGGTCGTAACAAAGTCTCAGTTTCTCCTTTCAGTCCAAACATTTACACACAGCGAGGGCGAGCGGAGCTCAGGGCGCCGGCGCCTCAGGACGAGAACAGACTCAAACGTTCGGAGTAGATTTACATCACTTTTCACTCCGGCTGAAAATAAAGTTCAAGTAACGGACGTTTCTCATAATGTGACAGAAACATGAAGCTGCCTCGTTCACACCTTGTTTCAGAGCTTCAGACTCGGTGTGAACGGTTCCTCGCACTCGGTCCAGAATGTTTTCTGACTTGTTATAAAATCTGATTATATTTTTGCTGCTGTAGTTCCATTTAGTTTCTTGTTGTTGTTCTGCAGCTCTCATCTCTTTATTCACTGCTCTTCATCTCGTCTTCATAAACACGACTCTCCTGCTCAGGTCTCTCACCTCCTCTTCGTCATAATGGCGTCCTCTGGTTCTCTCTCCCTCTCTGGCAGCTGACGACGATGGGACACGAAGCATGGCGTTCTCCCGGGAGCGGCGAGCTCTGCTCTCCTGTGAGCACAGAAAGGACTTGTCTGTGCTGATTGTGGGGGTGTGACAGGTAATAGGTGTGTGTGGGGGGGCGCTCTGCTGCAGCCTGCAGAGGCTGGCGTCTTAATTCACTGACCATTAGCCAGGAGATTTGTTATTGCTCACGGTGAAAGGCAGTGACAGAAGGTGTTTCAGCCGCCGCTCGGCTCCTCCACAGGGAATCACAGCAGAGGATTCGACTCGTGTTCTGACTCGAGTCTCAGCTTCCACTCGCTCGCCTCATCCTTCAAACATCATCTTCATTCTCCTGCTCGCCACGTGTCACGTCCTCAGGGAGCACGAGGCTGGGAACTGGCTGAAGGTTTTCCCAGTCATGGAGCTCCTGATTTGTCGATCACTTTTCAATTAGCAAATGAGCTCCGCCGCCAAGGTAGCTCATGGTCAATCAGAGGCGGGAAGAGCTGAGGCAGCAGGAATTACCCCCCCCCTTCACATACGCCAATGAAATTAACCCAACATAATATAATTACCATCATGCAATTGATCAGAGGGTCTGATTTTGAAAGCAGGGGCCACAGAGGGGCCACCGAGGGGCCACTCACTGACTTCATCCTGGGAACAGCAGAGATGCATGATGGTAGATATATGGGTCAGTCAGTGACCATCAGTTGTCCAATACTCTGATGATGCATTGTGGGAAACCATGAGTGAACTATAAAAAAAAACTAAACATTCAGACACCACGACAAAAATAAAGATGGAAAACAGACTTGAACCAAAGTAAAACATAAAGTAGACGTTAAATAAATGTTTAAAGATGTTTCTGTCATTTCAGGTCGTTTGTTTGTGATCAGTTTGGATTTAATTAGTCATTTGAAGATTTAAAGAAACTGACTCTTTCTCCAAATGACGTCATCACCACAAGATGGCAGCGTTCATATCTGATATAGTTTGGCTTCATTTCTGGAAGAAGAGATGTGTTTCCATCTTTATTTACAGTCTGTGATATAGATATATATTAATATTTTAATATTATAATCTATTCGACGTCTTGACTGTAAATATTCAAACTAAAATAATTTTTTATTGGGACGTTGAACTGGACATAAATAAGTGGACAGAGACAGTTTGACGTCCACATCAAGTCAAAGGTAAAGTGATGGCAGGTTAAAGACTGTGGCAGGAGCAGATGGATCATCGGTTTCATTTCCACACACGATGAAAACATCAGTTCTTCTTGTTTCCAGTTTGATGTTGGAGCCTCTCACCAGAGACGCCTCAGAGGGATTGATTATCAATAATCTGGTTGATGTAGCGGCGCGATGTGATCGAAGGCGGCGCCGCCTCTCCTCCATCACGCAGACGGACGTTTGATCTCCTCCTCAGGTGGAAATGGGAAATGAAGTGATCTGTTTTTTCTCCTTCCTCCTCTGTCAGCAGTTCTGACCTTCTCTCTCTCTCCCTCTCTGCTGAAGGACGTCCCGATCAGCTGACACTGCACTTCCTGTCCGCCGTCAGCGCGCTGGTCGCTGCCAAGGTGTGAGAGGTCCGGCTGCAGCGTGGGCACTTGATGAAGCAGAGGAATCGATGGAGCGAGGAATGATGAAGAAATGAGCAGCAGAGACGGACAGGCCGCAAAAATGAGTGTGTCACATTTTCTGTGTGTGTGTGTGTGTGTGTGTGTGTGTGTGTGTGTGTGTGTGTGTGTGTGTGTGTGTGTGTGTGTGTGTGTGTTGATCAATAATGAGATGAAACCATCAGCAGCTGCTCCTGTTGAAACCGAGTCTACGTCCACTCCACTACGTTTTACTTTGAAACCTCATCAGCTCTGCTACAGACGCGTCCACACGACTTCGACACTGAATCAGAGAAGTTTGAAAACTGCTGCGTTTTCATCTGGACGAACAGAAACTGAGATTAGTTAGACTTAGTTTGAAATGAAGACGTAGAAGTGTGGAAGGAGCCTGAACCATTGAGTCTTTGATGGAAGCTTTCAGTCTCTTCCCTGAGCTTCATCTGAGAGTCGGAACAACAACGAGCAGTCGGACACATGATTGATGAACGAGTGGAATCTCAAACGTCTCTCTGGTCGGTTTCCAGACGCTGGAGGTTTATTTGTCTTGGTGTTGGGGCGAGTGGGTGTTTATGTTGCGTCTCTGGAGGAGCCACATGTCCTGAGAAACAAGCCGCTGCACCACAGAGAGCTCGAATATGAAGTTCATCCTCAGTCTGAACTCTGAGATCTCACTGAAAACTATTACAATCCCCCGTCTTTGATTTTATATCCGTTAGTCAGAGAAGAACATTTTGTTTTCGGTCTTGTGACATGTTGCATTTCAGATCCAGGAAGTGAGTCTGATCAGCTGATCTGAACCAGGCCGTCTCCTCTGTTTCCAGGCTGATTGATTTATTTCACATTATTAATGAACTTTGCTGCAGCTCCACTTGTCAGACTTCGGCCCCCGAGGGTCAATAACCAGAGGAAACCTGATGTTAGTGGATCCAGCTTAAGTGATTCTGTCGCGCTAACGATTCAACGTATCAGGACAAACGTCAGCTGCTTGTAATACGTGGATTCTCCGACCTCATCTGCATAAGCACTGTGTTCACGTGGGGGGGAGCACGACTCAAAATGACTAAATTAAAATTCCTTTAGCTTTTAATAAATATTTCATGCAGAAGTGAATCAATCAGAGCGACAGGAAGCAGAAAGAGAGACCTGCTCATTGGATAAACTAAAGCCGGGGGGGTTGTATGTTCTGCAGTGTGTGTGTGTGTGTGTGTGTGTGTGTGTGTGTGTGTGTGTGTGTGTGTGTGTGTGTGACTAACTAAACTGCTGGCTCGTGGTTTCTGCAGGAATCAGTGCGATGGATCGGACGGGAGAGATTTAGTTGCAGGTGGCAGAGGTCGCTGGATTGTGTATTCTGTGCAGTCAATAATAAAGTTAGGACTTATGCCCACAGAAAGTTAATGAGCAATCACAAGGACCTTGGAAAGTCATTTGCATCCGGGCACGGGCTCCTCACTTTGGCTGGGAGGGGGCCCCGGGGACACGGAGGAACAGTGATACTGCAGAGTAGCAGAGTCACAGAGGAGGCGCTGAACATCACAACTGAAGTTTAACAACATTAAAATCACTAAATAATAAATAATACAACAGAACGCTCCAGGATGTTCATCCAATCAAAGATGGCTCCATTCAAATAAATTCTAAAAAACAGCAGGACAATGTGTGGAAGCTTCCCAGAGAGCGAGAGGACGTGTTGACGAGGTTTCTAACACGTGACGGACGTGAAACTGGAAGAACACAAACATCTCAGGATGAAGAAGAGGAGCCGTACACGTAGAAGACGAAGACGTTGGAAACACGAGGAGGTTCCAGATCTTCTGGTGATGAGGGCCGACGCCGGTGTGGACGAGCTGTAAACAACAACACTGATCTTGAACGAGTCGGACCCGACAACCTGCTGCTGCTTCACAGACACTAAGTTCAGGACAACATTTTACAGAGCTCATAAACGTGTAGCTTCACCACTAGATGTCTCTAAATACCTCACATGACATCTTCAGTCCACTCGTCTTCGTTCACATGTACGACACCTGATGATGTCACTCAATTCTTCACGCTGTAACTTAGCTTCTTTAAATTATAATAAGATCGTGAGCGCCAGACCACGCCCCCTGTGACGGCAAAACTCCACAACCCTGAATTAGATTAAACCCCTCCCCTCTGGAGCTGTTTCCTTTTAAATCATGAACATGAACCTCTCTCCGCTCTCGGTTCCCAACATGCACTTCTGCTCTGAGGACACGCCTCACATGCAGGGAGGATTTACCTTCATCATGAGGTCACACTCGGGCGCACCACGCCAGCCGTGTAATCACCTCATCTGCTTTCACCGCCACAACCTCCCGGCTGTAATCTGTCCCTGCACACTGATGCAGGAGGCTGCTGCTCTCCCCGGGGCCCCGCTGGCCCCCTGGTGTGGCCCCCTGTGTGGCCCCCTGTGTGGCCCCTCTCAGCCTCCAGACACAAACACAGGCGGATTCATTTGTACCGTCGTACCTGTGTACGCTGATGATTTGTCATGAAGTGTGGGGGTGTCCATGGTGAGGTGCATCAATTTATATTACAACTTATACAGTGGACTCAGTTTCCCACAATGCATTGTGAACTGTAGTGTAACTAACCCAAGACATATAGACCATCATGCATTGCTCTCGCATGAAATGTTGTAATGATGGACAGAAGAGAGAAAACTGTTAATAATAAAATAAACACGTTCGAGAGAAGAAAATAAAAATCAGCTCAAATAAAAGGCTTCAGATGTGAGTTAATAAAAGAGACAAACCATCGTCTGTTTCCTCCTGTGAACAAATGTTTTAAATCTTCAGCTCTGACATGTAACAATATAAATATCATATAAATGATAATATTCTGTTCATCAGGAGATAAAGTTCATATTTTAAATGAAAACACAAAAAGATAAATGTTTCCTGAAGGAGAGGAAAAAGAAAACGGAGGAATAATAAAACTAAAAGAGGAAGCCGAGCGACCACACGTGATGAAACGTGTCGGACACGTCGAGGACAGCGCCTCCTGCTGCCTCCTCAAACACACATTTCATTACTTTGCTTTGTGGCATTTTTTCCACGTCATTACGGAGCGGTAATGTGCGATCGCAGGCGGAAACAGATTGTTCTGCTGCTCACATCCAACAGGCCTCATTTTAATGTGCCACCATTACACGACTCACTGCTTTGTTACAGTCGCTCCCTCCTCCCCGCTCCTCAGTGTCTGCACGGAGACGCTGCTCTGTTCTGACACCAGACAAATGTTTCATTCAAATGTTGCTTTCGCATATTGTGGAGGAAGTAATGAATTCCTGTGCGGCGCTGGCGGTGGCGGCAGGCCCGGTTCACCGTGTCAAGCCTGAGCGCGGTGCAGGCACGGCTCCACAGCAGCAAAATTAAATTTAATGTTCCATTCGCCGCGGGAAAGGTGCATAAATCAAAGCTTTTGATTTGCATGGACTGTGGCGAGCGACCTCATCCCATGCAAAAATAAAGCGGGGCAGAATATGATGTCACGGGGAAAACAATGTAATCTCACACTTCCTAATAAAAACAAGCAACAGGCAGGAAGGTTTAATTCAGAGCGCTGCTCCCGTGTCAAGTGTATTATTAAAACCAGGCCTCGCTGCGCTTTCATTTAAAGAAAATGTGATGTTGTTTCCTCTGCAGGAAAATGAAAGTTTCAAGATGTAAAACCAGGAAGCTGCTCCGTGACTCTGACCAATCAGAGCTCCTGATTCATTTTAACATGGCTGACCTGATGATGAAGATGAAGATTACACACATGACTGTTTAATCATGACCTCATCTCACTGTTTCTCTGATAGATGTCAGCTGACAGGTGGGATTCACCTGTGTCACTCAAAGAAAACTTTTCATTTTATTTCATTTTAAATCTGACTTATAAAAAGGTATTTAAAATCTATTCTGAATGAATTCCAGTGCGTTTTGTGCTTTAACAGATTAACTGAATCCTGGATCAGACACGGATCCGGTGTAAAGAGGCTGAACCAGGTGATTCCAGGTAGAAGACACACTGTGCAAATAAAATCACACCTTCTCTGGTTTCAAATTAAATCATAGTTATTCATAAATCATCAATACACGTCCAGAGGAACATCTGCAGACTGAGGAGGGTCTTGATCATTTATCCAGTGAACAGAACAAACGTTAATTACACTTCAAACATTTAAATGTTTGAACCACAATGATGGAAATAATGAAAAATCATTATCTGTTCGTCTTATCTGGGATGTTTCCATTCCTGTTAGCTAACGCTAAAATGCTCTGCATGCCACACACACACACACACACACACACACACACACACACACACACACACACACACACACACACACAAGCCCCATTAGGAATCAGCCTTGATCAATAGCCAGTGAATTAGAGTGCCACTGATCTGATTAACTCCCCATTATTTTGTACAGGCTCTTATTTACGATGCAGAAGGAGAAAATATCCCACGTTGTTTTTCTTTAAATGAAACGGGGGGGGGGGGGGGGGGGTGACTGCAGACATCACAGTTCAGAGGTTTCAGGAGGAGAAGAATCAGAGGAAGAAACAGAACGAGAACAAAAGCCCTGAAACGTCTCTTTAAGACCCCCCCCCCTCCTGAGGAAGCCCAGTCTGCTCTGATTGGTCGGCTGCTCCACTCTGTTGTGATTGGACAACTGCTTCGAACTCGTGTAGGAAATGTCGGCCTAGCTGCTACAACTTTATAATATTACGACTTAATTCTTGTCTGTGCTCTTTCAAAATAAAACTGACAAGAGGAAAGAAACGTTTCTTCTAAAGTTCAGATTCAGTTGAACCAGAAACCAAAGATCCTTTTATTTCACTGTCACTAAAAACTATATCAGAGCTGTCGTCACTGTGGGTGTGCACGTACATGCAGCCGTCACTGTGGGTGTGCACGTACATGCAGCCGTCACTGTGGGTGTGCACGTACATGCAGCCGTCACTGTGGGTGTGCACGTACATGCAGCCGTCACTGTGGGTGTGCACGTACATGCAGTCTGGCACCAAAGTGCCCACAGTGAGTTTCCCGTGGCCTCTGCTCCTCGGAGGCCGCAGGGCGGATGCAGGTTATTGAAATGAAATGGATCTGCTCTAAATCTGCTTTGCTTTAATATCACAGAGGAGGAGGAAGACGAGGAGGAGATGGAGGAAGAGGGGAGAAGCCAAGTCGCCCTGAGGCATGATGGGATTAGTGCTGGGGGCTATAGAGCGATTGCTGCGGCCCTGGATGGAGCGGTTCAGGTGTAGCGGCTCACCCCTGCAGTTAAAGAGATTATCAACAATGAAGATAATCTAAAGAAAAGTTCCTGCGTCCGCACTCCACACACAAACTCTCTGCATCTTTCCAACAAATTCCCAGAAAAGGCTTTTTATTGTATAAGTGTTGTGGAGGCGGGCGGAGATACAGGTGGCGGCGCTCACCCTGTGATCCCTGCAGCTCCGCCCGCCTCCACAAACCTAATAACACGCAGGAGGACCACAGGCTTTTATATTAAAAGCCATATATTCTGATTAATTCTTCTCCTCGTGAATTCTACGCTTTGAGGGAGAAAACAGACGATGGACTCGTCTCAGAGGAAGAGACGAATAAATCCAAACAGGAAATCATGTTTTCCTTTCACATGAATTCATCACATCCACAACGTTTTCTTTAAAAACTGTATTTCCTTTAAATAATATTCTGAAAATGTCTGTTTTTCTATGATGTTAAAACCTATTTGTGAAAAATTGTGTTGGAGAATTTTAATATTTTCCTCTAAATACCTACAAAAGATGTAAAGATATAAAACAATACTTATATTTTCTCAATATGATATAATATTCACAACAGTAGTTTATTCAAACAAATTCTACACAAAATAGTAAAAAGATCAGCCAGTAATGAATTTGTAAAAAATTGCAGCATTTTAAAATTACAAATCAAAATGTACTTTAAATGTTTTGATTAAATTCAGAAAACATTTTCTTTCTTCATGTATTAATAGATATTATATGACAGCTTTACTTTGAAATACATTTTATGAAATTCAGCTTCATTTATGTTTACAATTTTAGTTTTTTATTTTGAATTTCTATTAAAATCACAATCACACGTTTTTTTATCTGCCACTTTATCTTCAGATAATCGATGAAGGATCTTCCTCAGTGTCACTGATCAGTTAACAGCAGACTGATCCTTTAGATGAGTTAATATTCACGTCACTGATCCGGTTCGTCCTGAGCTGATGAGGAATCAGAAACACTCGTAAAGTGGCAGCTGCTCCACGATCAAAGTGGCTCATTTAGCTTTTTATGAAGCAGACGAGAACTGTGGTTTCAGATTATGAGGGAGGCTGTGAAGGCGTCATGAAACATCTGTGACGATCCCTGTGCTGCGGAAAATAATTCTTTATGTCCATATGTCTCTGTGTGTGTGTGTGTGTGTGTGTGTGTGTGTGTGTGTGTGTGTGTGTGTGTGTGTGTGTGTGTGTGTGTGTGCGCGCATGATGAGGAAATGACTTGTCATCATCAGAAATATTAAAGTGTCAGTTTCACACATTAACTGTTCAAACAAACTGGTCATGCCCCCCCCCCCCCCCCCCCACACACACACACACACAGACCAATCACAGCTGACGTTATCAGTTGATTGACAGAAGGTCGATAATTGACTCGTCGTCAGTTTAAATCATTTTAAAGGAAAATTACCAAAAATTACGGATGTGAATTTTTTCCACGTTTTTGTATGAAAGAAATTAATTGTCAGATGTTTTAGTGTAAAATGTTTTCAGACATGAACTCAGTAAAATGTGTCGAGACCTTTTCTGGAGTTTGTCTTTAACATATGAAGAAAACAGATTTAATGTTCTTTTGATCTTCTGCTGTTCACACAAGTAAAAATTAAATCTGAGAAAAAATCCCTGAAACATCACAGAAATCTTTCCTCAGGAGCTTCTACGTGTTTTATCTGCGTTTTGTTAATCCAGCACCAAAAAAGTACTAGACATGAAAGTTGTTCCCATGTTTTTTGATATGTAAAAATTAATTTACTTGTTACTAAAAAATGCTTGTTTTGTATTTAGACTCATCAGTTCTAAATGAATAATTTCTTTGTTGTCGTTATCACTGAGAAATAAAATCCAAATGAACGTCTACAATCAACGTCCACAGCTCAAACATCTGACACAACAACATCCTTTATATATTTTATCAGTGAAAACTGTTTATGCCCACATGTCTGTAGATATAAGTTTTATAACCAGGAACAAGCTGCTGCTTCACATAAATGTAAAACACAGTTTAAAAAGTCATTTGTAAGTTTGCTGGAAGTTTTCAGTGTGTGAGGGAGGGGGGGAGGAGGAGGAGGAGGAGCGGGGGGGGGGGGGGGACGGACGACTGTGAGAAAAACACACAAGCTCATACAACAGCGATTCAAATCAATTTCAAAGCAGAGCTGGAAGAAATTTGTGTACGAGCGAGCTCAGGCTTCCTGGTTCGGAGAAGAACGAGTTCACGGAGGGGGGCGGGGGGGGGGGGGGGGGACAACCCCTCAAAAAAAAAACTTCTCCAGATTCCGACTCGCAAATAAAAAAAGCAAAGCAATCAATCATGTCGGAGAGCCCTCATTCCTCGCTGCTCCTTCCAGGCAGCGGCAGAATGAAATCGGACAAGACCAGAATATGCAAACTTATTCTCTCTGGACAGCGAGAGAGAGGCGGGGGGGTGATGGAGGGGGGGGCCACAAAGATAAATGGGCATTCCAGGGGACGACACAGGGGCCCGTTAAAAGTTTACTGTCACAAACACTAATTAATCACCACGGCAGCGGCAGCTATTAATCATATATTAATGATATGGTCTCTTTACTTTGGCCCGCCCAGGCCTCCTCTCGGCCCCGTGGCCCCTGGAAGCCTCGCTGAGCAGAAAGCATCCTGGACTCAATTAATCTTCTCGCACCTCCGCCGCCGCCACCGCAGACAGAGAGCGTCAGCAAGAGCAGGCAAACAGCGAGGACATTTAAACTGTCCACGGCTCAGACGAGGGGTTTCAGGGCGGTTAATCACCTGAGTGGGGGGGGCGGCGATGTTTCTTTGACGGTTGGAATTTCACCGTGGAAACAAACTCACCGACGTCACACGGACGCTCGTG
Organism: Verasper variegatus; assembly: GCA_026259375.1. Taxonomy (NCBI): domain Eukaryota; kingdom Metazoa; phylum Chordata; class Actinopteri; order Pleuronectiformes; family Pleuronectidae; genus Verasper; species Verasper variegatus. The sequence continues at coordinate 728,376 of CM048060.1, forward strand.
TTGTGGTGAATCGGGCCTTCGCGGTGCCGACTCTCAGACTCATAGGAAACACTGAACAGGCTCAAAGTATTTCATCACCAGTTCTAAATCCTGCTCAAGTTCAGGATCAACACAACTGAAGTGTCCCAGTGAGACGTCCTGTCGTCCAGGAAACACACGACGCCGTACGACCACGACACGTCTCCAGCAGAAGCTGCTGCTCACGCTCACGTTGGATGTAGACTGTGAGCTAGCTGGCTAGGCTAACAGTGTGCCCCTGATTCCAGTCTTTATGCTAAGCTAATATATATCATCATATTATGGGGGAGGTCGGTGGTTCGATCCCAGTCTTCCCCATCTGCATGAAGAAAGTGTCCTTCGGTATACTGATACCGCCCATAGATGCACTGTGTGTGTGTGTGTGTGTGTGTGTGTGTGTGAATAAACTACAATAAAGCACTGTGTGTCATCACGACTAGAAAAGATCTGTATGAACACAGAGCATTTATTAAATATTATTGATAATCTATCAGCTGACTGTAGCGCAGGTTGACGTGAGGTGAGTGTGTCGTGATGTAAAAGCTGCCGCGGCTCGGTGGTCGATCACCGCTCGCCGCCACAGACGGCGCCTCATTAAGGAGAATGGAGCTAAATGAAGCGCGGCGTCACTTTACACCTGCAGCACCGGCCGCTCAGGAGAATGAACCAAATGGAGCGTGAAGTTAGAGAGCGGCGTCCGCACAGGTTTAACACACAGGCTGACAGACTGCAGCACTCACAGCCTCGAGTAATGAGCCCTGACAGAGCTCAATGATTTTACATCCACAGTTTAAAAACAGTCCCATCATACACCTCCGACCAGCCGCCGACCCGACGCCCTGATGTTTGTGTTCCCTCTTCATCCTGATGTTTCTCCAGAGAAATGAAGAACGTCTCACTTCATCATGCTTTGGTTTTAGAGCCGTGATGAGTTCACGTGCACGGCTCTGCAAACTCCTGCTGTTTGATTACGTTTTAAACACATGTTCGACTCAGGGTCAGACACCAGGAGGTCGTTTCTGAAACAGACCAGTGGCGTTCGTACGACACGAAGCATCAGCTCGATGGACGAAGATCGACAGAGGGATGAGACACGAGAAACTTCTCAGGAAACTCACAGACGAAAACCACATCGTGAACCTGAAGAGAAACAGGGCCGAACAAACTGACTCAATATATCATCATTTATCTCTAAATAAGGTTTCATGTGTAACTAGACGTTGTTATATCTGTAGCTGAGTTGTTTTTGACTGACAACGATCAAAAACATCATCCACATCTTCTCCATTGTGACTTTGAGTTGCTCTGACTTCACCTTGGGTCTCCCCCAACACACACACACACACTCTCTCACACACACTCACACTCACACTCACACACACACACACACACACACACACACACACTGTTTGTTAATACCCTTTTAAACTGATCAGTAATGGTCGGGAATCAAAGTGCGATTGGAGACCAATGATCATAATGAAGCACTCAGGCGACCATCAGAATAATCAGAGCGTGTAGAACCACAACAGAAAGCGTTTCCATCAGCGACCTCCACTCTGTGACACTGATCGCTCATAACGGCCCCCGAGTGCAGCCATGACATAATAAACATGCGACCCTGTGGCCAGGTTTGTCACGGAGACGTCCTTTAACTGCAGAGACACTCTCTAATTGGTTTGCCTCCCTCATGGCGAGAGCACCCCCCCCCTGTAATTACCCACCTAAGAAAGGCGTGGAGCGTGTGGCGTGCAGGTCCGAGCTGATGGCTGCACTCGCTGTGCTTCAGTACATTACCCAGAGATCACCTGGGGAGGGTGACACAGATAGATCTCCCTCATGCGCCCCATGGGGAAGAGAGATGGCTTAAAAGCAAGAACGCCACAAGAGACCCGTTGACCTGAGGACGAGGACGAGGGGGGGAGGTGATGGTGCAGGGGATGATGGGGGATAGAGGACAGGGGAGTGGGGGGGTGATGATGGGGGATAGAGGACGAAGGGGGGGTAATCTGTGCTCTGTCTCTGCTGCTTTAATGAAGGACACGCTGCTGCAGGATGACAACTACATACGCTTATATAAAGTTAAATAACAGTGCTGTGACATATACTTTATATATATTATACATCATATACTAACATGATGTTCATTTATGTATCTGACCAGCTGTAGTATCGTGTATAAAGGAAATCAATACCCAGTCAGTGACGGTATATACAGAGGGTCAGTGACTATGTGAAATATTTACTTAATGTGTACTTTCACTTTATTCTTTGGCCCATGTCCCATCAGTTTACATGGAGGAGGTGGGTTTATGACCTATGCTGCAGCCAGCCACCAGGGGGCGAGCCAGATTATTTGGCTTTAGTTTTGTGACCTTGTGATCATGTATTTCTGCTGTTTCCTGTTGTCGTTGTTGTCGTTGTCGTCATGTGACTCCACATCAGAGGAACCACAGACTCAGACTCTGTGATGTAACAGTAACAATAATGTTGTGATTGGTCGGCTCCAGGCTCTTTGATGACACGCTTAATGAGACGTCTGAGAGGGAGCGGCTCAGCGGGGGGGAGACCTCCCACATCAAACAGACTCTGACCCCCCCCCCCCACCCCTGAAGACTTCACCCTGGACTGTGTGAAGACGATAGAACAGAAAACAGAAAACTTCTGTCCCAGCTGTAAACTGCTGCTCTGTTCTCTTAATATATTAGATTAGATTATATAGTAAAGGTGTGTGTGTGTTCTCTTGTCCTGTACTTCAGGATTATTCCTCCTCATTAGTGAGTCGTCCTCAAACTCTTCCACAATATTCTGTCTGAGTGAAGTTTGACAACTTTGTGTTCATCCTCTGGTTTATCTACACTGAGGATTTTATACTCAATGAAACTGAATTGTCTTTATCACGCGTGTGGTTTAAATATAAGTTTGAATGATTCACTGAACTGATGATATTTTTTCATACCTCACATATCGACTGTTTCAGAGTTAAACAACCGACACAATCTTCAGACCCAAGTTCACAACTTTTCAAAATAAAAGCTGTGTAATTCAGGGCAATATGAAGCACAAAATGTTGTGTATTTACTTTGAAGACAAAATGCCAGACAGGAAATGATTCTGTGAATGTTGTTGCCATGACGAAGGGCAGCACCTTCCTGTGAACGTGTCTCAGTCCGATACCGTGAAATGAAAAAAGAATCAAACTGACCCGAGGTTTGACCCAGTGGTTAATCTGAGGACCTAGAAGAAGACACTCGGTCCACAGACTGAAGACACGCTGCCCCGCCCCCAATGACTAATTTATTCAATTCTTATTAATATTGAACAAATCACGTGTCGAAATCGCACAAAACAACAACACACATGACAAGAATGAGATCGATGACATGAGTTCTGGAGACGTAGGAAACGACTTCATTATTTCTTAATTGATTGTGTCTCAGCTGCACAGAAATAAATGATAAAATTAATGTTCCACGTTTTCTCTTCATTCACAGTCGAGATCTAAAGGAAGTTAAATGTCAACTTTAATGATGGATGTTCACACGAGTCAAATAAACTGTCAGCGCTGCACGTTACTGCAAGAACAAACACAGCCGTGCATGTGTGTGTGTGTGTGTGTGTGTGTGAGACTGGGTGTGTGAGTGTGTGTGTCAGTTTACTCAGCTTGGGAACTCCATGTTACAGATGTCTGCTTCTCGAGGGGGGGGCTCATGTCACAGGAGGAAAATATTATTTCAGCACTGACCTCCGTTTGAAAACGCTCTGACTGAGTCGTGACCTCGCAGGACATCGGCAGCCTCATCAAAGACGCCACCGCCATCACGCGTCACTCTCAGAGAACCTCTCCACACCCACACACACACACACACACACACACACACACACACACACACACACACACACACACACACCTGAGTGTTTACTGAGTTTGTGCATGAAGTCGTTTTCTCTTTTTGTCAGAGACGTTCAGCGTCTGTTTGAGTCGACATGAAACGGCGGCGTGTTTTCTCAGAGAGCTTGAATCCCGGTGGTATTTACTTTAGACGTCTGAACATCTCTTCACACATTCACATCAAAGCAGGAAGTATATTTTAAAACTCAGTGTGACTTCACTCTCCTGCCATCAGCTGCAGGAGGCAGAGCTTCTCACCGAGCAACTTCCACTTCAGTTCATGTCGTCTTCACACACGGCGGCCTGCACCAGTAATGACATCATTTCCACAGCATAGTTACGACTGGTTGCACACCTGTCAACTTTTGAAACGTGGTGCGTACAGCGAGCACAACATGGAGGAGCTACAGGAGAGTCTGAACAGGTTCCTCTCTACAGACATGACCGGTTGTTAATGTCACATCAGCGTGAACCTGTGACTCTGGATTCACTTCAGATTCTCAGAGAAACAGATTTAATCTAAAGGACTAAACACGTCTCACCCCACTGAACTCTGGGAAAAGTTCCTCACGTCTGTCAATCAATTATCTTCACGTGCTGCGTGTTGACCCTCGACCTCATGTTTCCTGTACGATGAATGAATCACTTTGTGTCAACGAACGTCTGCAGGTTTTCTTTTCACCAACGTCTGAGAAGTTATATAGAATCTTTTACCAGTTACCATGACGACACAACAACCTGCAGAGGTTAGAGGTCACTGTTACGACCTTGGAGCCACTTCCAGAGACCCGTGGGCCTCATGTATAAAACATGCGTAGGATTCATACTAAAAGCCGATATCGAGGTGTTTTAGTTTAGTTAGTTAAGGTGAAGAGACACAAAACTTTCAGTGTCTTCATCCCGTCTCTGTCACGTCATCGTCCCATGAGCCATGGAGACCTGTGTGTAACCTGCTGCCTCCAAACAGCCAATAGCAGCCGTCGTAGGAGCGAGATGTGACGAGCGGCTCATTCACCGTGAACGTGTGGAACAGAGGACGAGCTGTTGAAGAGACGAGTCCCCACAGGTCGGCCGGGAGCGACCTCACTGACGATGAACGACTGTATGAAGATGGACGACTCCGATACGAACGCTGCCATCTTGTGGTGATGACGTCAATTGCAGTCAGCGTCTGTTTAGTCGTGATCATGGAGTGGAGTGGTTGTATCGAAGTCCCGCCCATTTATTTCACGTCTACTTTCATTTTCTAGTTTGGTCCGTGTCCCATCTGCTAACATGGAGGAGTTTATGAGCTATACTGCAGCCAGACACCAGGGGGCGATAGAGACGATCACTCTGCTGATTAAACTGAAGGTTTATTTCATTTCACTGAATCAACTAATTAAAGTAATTTATATGATGGACGTGTAGCAGCTGGTCAGTCATTGGTCAACTTCACCTGTCACTTTGACGGCTTTTGTCTTTTCTGCTTGTCCCCCAAAAAACGGGGGCAGATGTCAGTGACCCCCCCCCAACACAACAACACACACACACACACACACAGAGGACGAGTTACCTAAACGCTGCAGTGTTGATCCCGTTTGACAGAGAAGTTTTAGATTTCTCTCTGGAGTTGATCCATTAATATTTTGGCTCCGGACGTTATTTGTTTCCTTTGTTCTCTTCACAAACAGAACGATCCTCATTTCATCACAGGACGATGATTTATCTTCTTCTCTCTCGCGGCTCAGTGTCTCATCATCAAACCTTCATTCACTGAGAAGACAAAAGCTCAGTGTTTCCATCCACAGACTCCAAACACCAAATATTCACTGGACAGCGTGTGAGACCCGGCGGCAGATCACTGCAGGAGGACGTCACTGACGAGGGTTTCAAATGGAATTAACTGGTTTTGTTAAAAGGTTTTGAGTCACGTACCAACATAAAACTGATGATGTGGTTTATTCTGTATTTGACTAATTGTGTTGTGATAATAATGTGCAGATGAAAACATGGAAACTATTTAAAGTCAAATACTAATAAAAACACAAAGATAATGAAGAAACATTAAGATATTGAAATATGATATTTCTGTTTTTATATTTAACGTCACTGGTTCTGAAAAACTGTTTGATTATTGGTCGTCAGTTTCAAACTGAAATGTTTCAGTATTTTAAATATGAGGTTTTATCCCTACTGGTACTCTGTTACACACACATACACACGTACACACACATACACACGTACACACACACACACACATACACACACATACACACGTACACACACATACACACGTACACACATACACACACATACACACACGTTACTGAAAATGGGAGTCAAGCGTCCTGTGATGTCACAGATCCCAGCTGTATGAACTTCCTGTGAACTCCAAACTGAGAGGGTGTACCTGCTGACGACTCGTCTTCTGGGTGGGTGGTCCCTGACGGTGGGGGGGGGGGGTGTCAGGGGGTCGGGGGTGGAGCAGCAGCCATTGTTTCCAGACAAAGACGACGCTGATGTCGTTCATTAAGTAAATTAACATCTTCACCTCCATCAGCCTCCATCTTTCTCTCTGGTCCTGAGACAGTTTACACCTGAGGACACACATCACTGAACTGTCACCAGGACCAGGACTCACCCAGGACCTGGACCGAACCAGGACTAAACCAGAACCAGGACTGAACAAGGACCTGGACTAAACAAGGACCAAAACTAACCCAGGACCAGACCGAAAACAGGACTAAACCAGTCCAGACTGAGTGGAGCCAGTCCAGCGTGTCGTCCTGTGAGAACAGGTTGTTTTATTATGGTCTGTGCAGCTGTTCAGGGAGACGTAGTAAAGGTTCTGATGAATTCACTGCTCTGTTACTGCGTCATATAAAAACTAACTATGAAAACATGGTGTAAAAGTGTCTGTTTTATTGGAACGAGTGTGAACATGATGCTGAGGGACGTTATTCTAACGAGGAGACGTTCAGATGATCTTTATCACACGTCTGTGATCACACACACACACACACACACACACACACACACACACACACACACACACACAGTTTAACTGAGCCACTGTTTGTTCTGCAGCAGTTTAATAAAGACGACAGGTTCAGTTTAACATCACATGTGAACAACAGAGCTCAACATGCTCATCACAGACTGATGTTTCGTCTCAGGGGAAAAGAATCGTCCAGGTTCTGAAGGACATTTAGGAAAAGAGACTGAAAACAAAATCAATGCAGATGAATATGTGGAATGTTTTGAGTTTAAACTGTCAGCATCTAACAAGAAGTTTTCATTGTATTAGGACCAAGGATCAAACCTCACTGTGACGTGAACCATCGCTTTGTGAGCCTCCACCCAACGGGAGTTTTTCTTTCCCGCTCGTTTCACTGATAAACACAAGTTCAAACCTCTTCTGTTTGACTTTAAACACGAGGTCGCTGCTGTTTCCTGCTTTTGAATATTTCAGTATATTTCAAACCCAACGTGCTCATAGCTTCAGGACATTAGCTCCATCCCTCTCTGATCAGCCACACGTCCGTCTTTAATAAAAACACTCTGATGAGTATGGTGTCACGTGCAGATATGAGGTCGAGCTGGACGTGTGCGTTCAGCGACACCTCGTTAACATACCAGCTGAAGTAAACCTCCGTTTGTGTTGGATGATAAGAATCAATCGACCTCGGCGTCGGATTCACCCACACAGACTAATATTATTGTTACACATGAGATTGTGATGTGACGAGACGCTCGTGTCAGAGAACGACTGAAGAAACAACAGTCACGTCTTTATACAGTGAAGCTGCTCAGCTGCTTCTATAATATATACTAATCATTAATACAATAATAATCATCATCATAATAATACAGCTTTACAGTATAATGAGATTATTCAGGGTCAGTTTGTTCTGAGGAATAAACACAGTAAATGTACCTGATGTTATAAAATCTGTCAAACATCTGGAACATGTGTCGTCTCAGTAACATTAAAACTCAAGAATCAAACAAGAAGAACTTGTTAATATGCAAATAAAATGAATCTGTTTTAAAAAAGACACATCTGAGGCCAGGACACGATGAAGACGAAGAAGACTAAGCAGAAGAAGAAGATGATAAAAAAAATTAGAGGAGACTACCAAGAGAAAGAAGAAGAGGAAGATGAAAAAGATGATGATGAAGAAGAAGACTAACATGAGGAAGAAGACAAGAAAGCAGAGGAAGAAAAACGAAGGAGAAGAAGATGAAGAAGAGGCACAGAAATCAGCTGATGAATTTATGAGTCGATTAGTTTTTCATAGAGTTGTTCATTTTTCTATGTTGCACAAACAACACAGTGTGTGTGTGTGTGTGTGTGTGTGTGTGTGTGTGTGTGTGTGTGTGTGTGTGTGTGTGTGTGTGTGTGTGTCTGACCTGTTGAAAATGAAGCTGTTTAATTAAGTCACTAACAAAATACAAATCTCAGAAGCTCGGGAAATAATTGTGCGACGTTCATTAAACATTTTCCATCTGGAGCCAATTAGCTTCTCTTTAGCCTGTGGGGGGGGGGGAGGGGGGGTGTTATAAATGAGCGGCGGCTAATTGAAGCTAACAGGCCGAGCCTGAGATGAACTGAATTACACCACATCATTAAAATAAATACATCAAATCATTATCTGACAGAAAATAAATGGAGTGAACGAGTGTCATTGTTCTTCTGAATTAGTTCCTCCACCACTCTGAGGACACCGCTCACCGGCGCCCCCTGCAGGACCTCGTTTACTGCGTCGTTCAGCTTCACGTAGCGACACAGAGAGCGGAGGTGGACTGAACTATGGAATAAAATCTCATTTCTGTTTGTCAGACGGTCACGTGACTCGCTCGGAGACGCGTCCTCGTCCTCTCTGACAGATTACCTCCCTGATTTGGTGAAAAGGGGGAATCCTTCCTTTTTTTACCTTGAACTCTGCAGACGAGCGTGTGCGTGAAACATTTCCAGCTGAATTGATAGTGACCTGATTTATGGGCCTTATTGCGCTGTATAATTAATTTTATGCATATGACTTCCTTTACAATTACCATGCGGGCCGATTGGAGAAGTTCACTGCTTATATGAAGACATCAATAATTGCAAATTCATCAGCGGCAGATTGAACATCTGCATGAGGGAGAGATTCAGTAAAAGGGCAAAGGCATCGAGTCGACTGAACGCCACGAAGAAGAGAGCGGAACAAACGGAAAGGACGTTTACAGAGTCAGCGTTTTGTCCTCGGCTCAAAATAACAACGTCCTCATTCAGATTCTGATGTTTTATTTAGTAAAACCAGCTGAAGAGTTTCCTCAGATACTCAATGATTCAGACAAAACCACTAAAACTGATGAACAGAAATAAAATGAGAATTATAAGATGAAACCTTTTGTCTGAAACAGTCACTGAAGATACAGTTTAAATGGAGCAGATGAAGAACTTTTCAATCAATTATATTTTATAAGTTAAGGTTTTATTCAAGGAAAGCATATGTTAAATATTAAAATTATCTCCACCTTTAAAACTACAAATTTAAATGATGAATTATTAATCATAATTTAATAATTGATTATCTACCTGCTGATGATGAAATTACAATAAAGTTGTTGAATCTTGAATTTAATATCAGACACATGATAAAAATCGAACAGATCAGTATCAGCCTAAATGATGTTTTACAGAATAAACGTAGATTCACATATAAAATAATTATAATTCTTGATTCAATTTCAAAGTATTTGTGTTTTTTTATTTATAATAAAGTTAATGGTTAAACTGTAAAATATCAAACCTCAACAAACATTTCTTTATCAAAAGGGTTTGAAGACGACATCTTAAGAATCAATGACAACTGAAAAACAAATCAGACTCATTAACAAACCAACATCACTGGAATTAAAGGAAAGTTGATCCATCACAGTCAGGAAGCCTCTGAACTCTGACCTCCTGACCTTGGACTTATTTCAGACCGAGGCTTCCAAAGGATGTTGAAAAGCAAACAACTAAATAACCTACAAACACCAGATGAGATAGAAACGATATAAAAGATGTGAAGCCACAGCAGCGACACGTCCGCTGGTGGAGAGAAGACAAAGATGAGATGGAGGTTAAACAGCAGACGGACAGGGGGGAGTGATGCAGGAGTGTTTCCTCTCAGGCGTCCGTCAAGTGCAGCTCAGCCTGCGATTGGACGTGAAGGCTGGGTCATGTCCAACCCCATGACCACAGAGAGGTCAGACATAATGAAGAGCGCAGCCAGCGAGGACAACGGCCTGATGGGAATCTGAAATCTATTTCTGTTCATTCAGCCTCAATCTGATCAATTACAAAAACGTTCACATCGATTAAAAACTGATTTACATTCTCAAATATTCAAACAAGACGTGGCCCTAGTTTCTGTAAATGAGCATTTCTGTCATCGTCAATTAATCTGTCAATTTAATTTGACTTAAGACTCAAGACAGAAAACCCCTAACCCAGAAAATCCTTCACAGATTTAGCATCACAAAGATTTTTATATAAAACCGACCGCATGTCACTGATTCACATTGTAGGAGGAGTTTGTTAAAGTACAACCCCTCCAACGCCAACATTACACATTGGCGACTTCCTGTTGTCTTCAACCAGCTGATCATTGATCCATGTTTGAAGATGAGGCCTGAAAGACGCCAACACTTCCTGTTGTACCACATGACCTCATCCTGTACTGACAAATAAACATGTAGGATCCCGCAGCTCGTGCTCCGCCCCCTCAGCTCTGTGACCTGACATCATCATGTTTAGTTCACATAATTGAAAACCTTTACGCTGTATATACATCAGCTCCTGATGCTGCAAGACAATGAGTCTCAGTGTAAACCAACACGTTCCCGTTAAACACGCTCAGTGTCATCAGCAGCTCTTTATTAAAATCTGATGAAAAAAACCTGCGGTGGGAAACACGTTGGCACAGAACTGATCTGGATGACATGAATAATTTAGCTGACACTAAAGGAGGTAATATAAATGCACACATATATTCTAATCTTTTCGCTGGCGATGCGTGGATGCTGTGTTTCCCGCCGCCTCCGTCTCTCTCATGTGGAAACGCAGCAGATGCCCTCGGAGCTGAATTAATCCAGAATGTATCTCCGCCTCAGAATTATTCACATACCGGCGCATGATAATGATTCGCAGATTAATCCGTGACGAGAGCTGCTGCCTGCCGTCTCTTTTTTTGTGAGACTGAAGGTAACTTTTTTTCCCCGCTGACCTTTAGCTCGACAGCGGTCTCCCGTCGGCGTTAATACCCTGATGGACGCTGACACCTGAGCGGCGCTCGTTCCTGCAGCCTGTCACACAGGAATCCCAGTGTCCCTGGAAGACGGCACTCTGGGAACTGGTGTCCTACGTTTGTCCTCGTCTCGACCGAAGTTAAATCTTCAGAGTTTCCTGAGTCTGTGCTGCAGGAAACTCACATGGTTTTATATATAACATTAAATAAAATACTCATAAAATATTTAACATACTTAGTCATACTTATTTGTTTTTATTGTTATTTACATTGTTATATTTACACTTCTTATTTATCGATTCCTTTTTTTGTTGAATGAAACAAGCAAACGATCTTCAACAAAAAAATAGTTTTGTCCCATCTGCTTACATGGAGGAGGTTAATGGCCTGTACTGCAGCCAGCCACCAGGGGGTGATCAAAATGTGTTGGCTTCACTTTAGTGAGCTGTCATGTCCATCTTTAGTCCTGATGGAGGTTTTGGACTCAGTGTGGGTCGTCGTCCTCTGGGGATCAGGGATATTTAAAGCCTGTGGTTGTGGTGTGAGGAGAGACTCACCTGGACAGAGGTGTGAATGCTGCGGTGTGAACGCTGCAGTGCAGTTGCACCGACGCTCTCCTGTGCTGCGGAGACCAGGGAGCTGGTGCTTTGCCAAACGGCAGCAGTCACTGTGGTCGTGTGAGTCTCTGAGGCGATGGCACCAACAGATGGTCGGAGGAAAACAGCTCATTTGGACACTAACAAAGAGCCACCAATGATTTAATGATCATTTCTCATTCAGCCATTATTTATATGGGCATATAATCAACTGACACACAATCTTTCATTTGTGCGCAGGCTCTTGTGTGGACAGACGGCCACGTCACCGAGACGTTGTCCCTGTGAGGAGGAGAGAAGCCTCTGTTGAAGCATCAGCGCTCCACATATTCATGACGTGAATCATTATGCTGATGATGAGCTGTTTTTATGACACACCTCGTTCAATTAAATGGGTGATAATGAATGCGTCCCCCGACGGGTGTTTTTGTTGTCGCTGGAATTGCGCCGCTCTGATTTACATGGCAGACTAATTTGGTTGAGAGGCGGATATAAAGAAGGTCAGCCCCCCTGTGGTGAGGGCGGCGTGTAGAGTCCTGCTCCGACGATGTTCGCTACAACACAACAGGAGGCAGGTGACGGAGCCGCCGCTCCAAACGAGCAGGTAATGAGTTGTACAGGTGTGCGGCTGCGTGCGACCCCAGGTTGGGGTTAATTAATGAAGTGATCGGGGCCCAGGGAGGAGGACACGAGGCTTCCTGCGCCCCCCAGCAGCAGGTCACAGCACTGACAGATGCCCTATTACGATGTTAATGATCACAGGCCGCGGGTCAGATAATCATATTCAAAGCTTTTCTACCAGATAACAATCAGAAGCCACTGATGGGCGCCCTGACGACGACGAGCGCTTTTACAGCATATGTGGCACACACACACAGCCCCCCCCCACCTCACCCCCTCCACTGTTTAAACTGGTTTGTGTTTTATTCTGGTTCAGTCACCAAGGGGTGGGGTGGGGGGGTCCAGGCCCTGAGGACCGATCAATGTGATCAACACCTGATACGATCTTTTCTACTTGGCTGGATGTCACAGCACGCGCCGCACACGCTCACCAGGGAGCCACACACACAAACTTTATCTTAACCCTAAACTTACCATAAACACTAACTTTAACCTCAACCTGAACCTAACCTGGAGCTAAACTATCCTCTTTAACCTTGAACTAAGATGTTAACAGAACCTTATTGGAACTTTAAACTGTGTAATCACAACATGAGTAACACCTGCACCACACACACACACACACACACACACACACACACACACACACACACACACACACACACACACACACACACACACACACACACACACACACACACACACACACACACACACACACAAACAAATGCACATTCCAGCTGAAACAGTGAGTCGATCACTGATCATCGATCACTGATTGATGAATCTTTGCTGACGACAGCGTTTCCAAAGTATTTGCAACAAAGATCTTTGACTTTGGGACTGATGGTTGAATTATTACTGATCTGCAGATTATTAGAGTTTATATTAATTATTATTATATTTATTTGAATCAATATTTTGACCAGATCCTGATGTTTTTCAGTTTGGGGTGAAAATACTCTGAAACTACATGACCCATCGTGGGATTCAACAGAAAGTATAATGTTGACATGTAGATGCTGTATTTTCTCCCTTGTTATATTTAACAAGTGGTTTATATACACGGAGCCTTGAGGAAACTATCCCATAATGCATCACATATTAATTCAAACAGTCATGTGACTGCTGATAAAGTGAAAAATGTGTTTGTTTAACCACTGAACCGCTGATTGGCCTGCGGTGTGTAAAAAATGTGAAATAACTCACGATGAGCACACGGAGGCGTCGGAGAGGGGGGGGGACGGGGGGGGGAGGCAAGCAGCGGACCGTGATGTTGAAAAAATGAAGAGAGCGGCGTGGAGGCCAAGAGGCAAACGGGGTGAAATTTATTTTTCAACCTCTGTCACGAAGGTGCATTAATCTAAGAACATCGTCCAACGTGTGAGCGTGTGATTTCTCCATCAGCGGCCACTCCCCTGCTCCCTCATCCCAAACATTAAATATCACCTGCCGTGATTAATCCCAACTTAATTAAATCCATCAGCCAGACAATGGCCAGCCAATGAGCTGTGTAATCATTCACACAGTAAATTAAAAGAAGTAAAGGCGGCTCTGTGTTCTCCGCTGACAGAGATGGAGAGGATGGAGCACAGGGTCCCAGAAACTCAGCTGGAGCTGGGGGGTCGGCCTCCACCCAGCACAGCTCATCCACCACACACACAATCACACACAACATACATGTGCTCTGTGTGACCGAAGACAAGGAGAAGAAACGTGCTTTGAGTGAAAGTACAAATATTCGGCTCATTTCAGATGTTATTTTGGAACTAGAGCGTGAACAATATGTCAATGATGATATCAATATTAAAATATCATAAAAATACATCTACAAAAATCACTGGTAGAGATGAGCCTTTTTATATTTAAAAAAAATAGTTTATTGTTTTGTTTGATTGAATTACTGAGCATGATCTTGGTATTGTATTATTTACCATCTTACAATATATCTTATGAAGCACCTTATATGAAATTAAGTTTATTATTATCATTACTTTTATTATTATTATAACTAAAAAGAAACCACAAATATATATAGAACTCAAATTAAGAGAATACAGTTATTTGTTTTAAAATATAAGCATTAATTTAAAGGAATATAAAATAAAATAAAATAGAAGATTAAATTGTCCTTCAATATTGTCATCAGAGAAATCTGAAATAATATATTAATTCCTGAGATAATGTGTCATTTCAAACAAATTAGAAAAAACGTAACAAATAGGACTGCGTTTATAAAGGGCCCGCGTTGGCCCTGTGTCGGCCCCGCGTTGGCCCTGTGTCGGCCCCGCGTTGGCCCTGTGTCGGCCTGACAATCTGAACGTGATGTCCCCAACAAGATTAATTAAAATAAAACTATATTCTAAAATGAAACTGTATTTGCAGCTGCTGAGTGTGAGAAACGTCACGTGACTGCACCTTCACACGAGGGTTAACAAGTGAGGCAGCAAGCGATTTATTTCTGCCAACACACACACATGAGCTGCGTGTAGACACAGACACACACTCTGCAGCACTGATCTTCACACTGTGAGAAGGTCAGAGCGAGTGTCGGCCTGCAGCAGCAGGAGAACAGATGTTAGTGAGAGGATGATCCTGCACACACACAGACACACACACACACACAGCTGGGATGTTAATGCCAGCAAACAGGATTATCCTCAGAAAGGATTTCTCTGCTAAGCATTTCCTCTTAATTAGATTTCTCCATCTCAGGGAAGAATTGCCTTTTAGCGGCGAGCGCTGCCACTGAGGAGCTGTTAGCTGCTTATAACTGAATTAAACGCATAATTAGTGACACAATTACATTAGCACGTGTGAGTGAAGGGGATGGAGAGTGAGGGGGCGGGGGGGAGCAGATACTTTCAGGAGAGTGATCGCTGCCAACAGGTGAGTTGGTGACCAGAGCTCAGGTGAGAGAGACTGCAGGTGTGACACATGACCACCAGGTGACGCTCAGAATCATGTGACCGGTAAACTGCCTGTGAACAGGTGAGAGACCAGAAATCGAACGTTACATCCACACTACAACGTTTTAACATCGTTTCTACGGTAACGCCTGACGCCCACATGACGCCTGATGTTTCAGAAGCGCTGCTCGTCTCGTTTTAGTTTGAAAACTCTGGGTTGTGTTTTAGTCTGGACGAACAGAAACCGAGACTTTTATAAACGATGAGGCAGACGCCCACGTTCTCTTCCTGATTGGTTCTTATCAGTCACATGAAATCCCTGCTGTCACTTTTCACCATCACTGAGTATTTTCTGTAACTAAGCAACCGACTGCAAAGGAGACGTCTTGAAGCCGTCACCACATCGGGGAACAGATATTTTATCATGACTCATCACACTCGACTCAGGTCTTCAGTATCAAAGTCCATCACATGATCCAGACAAAAAATTAATTTCCTGCAAAACAAACGGCACAAACACAGCGTCCAGCAGATGACCAATCACAGCGCAGCATCTCTCTCCTCACGTATGTGGTGAACATTTGAAAGTCAGGTTCCGTGTTCGGTGTTCACATTAACCCCTGACGTCCACGATCTGGTCAATTCATCATTAGTCGTCCTCTAACACACACACACACACACACACACACATGGCCTGAACATACACTGAGCACACGCCCTGCTCCCACCTCTCCCCTCCATCCTCGGCATGTATCCCTGAACCATTCATCACCAGGCGGCCGCTGACAGTGACGGATGGGTCAGCCCGCCACTGGCACTATCCCAGCCTGAGACTCATACGGCAGCAGCAGCAGACTGACAGCTGGAGCAACATGTCAAGTGGTGGAGAGACTGCAGCCATTAATAACCTCCATCACATGACCGCCGTGGCGTGGGGGCCTGCGCGGGCTCAGGGGCGTCCACAGGAGATGTCACCGCGAGCGGGGAGGGGTGACAGTCATGGACGCCTGATCTTTAATCAAGTGTGCGGGGATGATGGGTAATGAATATATCGCTCACAAATTGGAAGGTGTGCGGCAGGCGGGGGGGTGTGATGGTCCATCTGTAGATTCCTGTGACCCTGGGGACGAGTTCCACTTAAAGACGAGTCGGCTGCTCTTGCCTCAAGTGAGCACGAGTAACGTGTCCTTCATTCAGTGACACGAGGCCCCACACAGCAGACCTGGAGTCAGTCACTTCACAGATCTCAGGTTTTCATCATCAAATAATTCACACAAGGCTGTTTCAAACCAGCTGTTAACCAGGAAACACAGGTAGCAGCAGCTAGCAGCCGTTAACCAGGAAACACAGGTAGCAGCAGCTAGCAGCCGTTAACCAGGAAACACAGGTAGCAGCAGCTAGCAGCCGTTAGCCAGGAAGCACAGGTAGCAGCAGCTAGCAGCTGTTAACCAGGAAACACAGGTAGCAGCAGCTAGCAGCCGTTAGCCAGGAAGCACAGGTAGCAGCAGCTAGCAGCCGTTAGCCAGGAAACACAGGTAGCAGCAGCTAGCAGCCGTTAGCCAGGAAGCACAGGTAGCAGCAGCTAGCAGAATTTAGTATGGCTCCTCTTTTTTCATTCTGAGATATTGGTATTCTCTCCGTTTCACGTCCGTCACGTGTCAGGAACATGTGAGGAACATGTGAGGAACACTTCAGACTTCAGGTCAGGTCTGAAAACAGACGTCAGAGCTTCAGCTCGTGACTCAAAGACGATAAAATCCAGAATTGGTTGAATCTAAAGAAGCTGAAGGTGAAGAGGAGTCGAGCTCTGAAGTTAATCAGTGAAATCTCTACAACTGCCTGGAGCTCAGTGCTGAGAGGCTGATAGCATCTCCTCTCTTTGAATTAGAGCATTAATGCAACAGAAGCATTCATGTTTAATTGACTTTCACCTCTCCTTGTGCACTGAGCTGATGTATGTAAAGCAGCAGGAAACTGCAACTGTCCACACGAGTAAACCGTTTATTTCTGAGCGGCCTTAAAGAGCCGGGATGATCCTTTAATCCAATTCTACACAGCAATCAAAGATCCATGAATCAGGCCCATTATGAGCGGACCTGTGGCCGAGCGCAGCGTTTTGCATGTCATTACTTGGGGGGTGCGCCTTAACAAAGCTGCTTTTAATGAGATTCCACAAAGCTCCAAATCAGGCCGTCCCACCATGCATCCTGGATAATTCACTTAAAAATAATTCATTCCCAAAGACAATCGCTGAAGGTTTGTCCTCCTGGCGACCACGCTTCACGTTCAACCTTCACAGCGAAGAGGAGGCCTGTTCCCCGATGAAGAAATATCATTATCCGGGCGAGGGACATTAGAGAAGGGGGTCACAGAGTGATTAACTCAGATGTCCTCAGTGTCCCCGACTCACAGATGCAGATTTGGCAGAAAGAGGCAGAGCGTCCGTCTTCCCATGGAAAGCTAATAAAATCAGATGAGGCAGGGCTAACGCTAGCAGCGCTAACTCCTTTATGAATAGGAAAATAAATATGATATTCAATTACTACTTTATACACACAGAGAATTGAATTAGCAAGACTCTGCAGGACAAACAGAGAAATGAGAATCTAAGAGCAGCATCGTTCTGAGAGACGCAGCTTTAACGTGGCGTTCTGTCAGCCGCCGAGCGTCTGCTGAGGTGTTCACACTCACATCTACACGCCTTCAATTACCTCCGAGCGCTTTACTGTCACCGCCGCTCGATACATCTCCTCCAGGTGAGCGCACGAGCGTGCACGAGACAGATGAACATATTGTGGCTCACATCTTTGCCGGTTCATCCGTTATAGTTGTGAAATTATAAATTGGATTTGGTTTGTATGATCGAGTGCAGAGAAACATCCATCAGGCTGCTGTACATGTGGCTTAATAATGATGTTGTTTAACTGACACACACACACACACACACACACACACACACACACACACACAGATCTAGGGTTAGATTCTAATGATTCACTCTTTAGTGTTTGTGCAGCTTCACTTTACTCGTGCTTTTATTTTATTCTGCTTCCCTTCGCTGCAGAGGGAAACTTTACTTTTTACTGTATCTGACTGACGGATACAGATACTTAAGTAAACGTTACTTTACAGGATTAAACTGATAAAACCATGAAATTACAAATTGTTTTACAGTTTATCTGATCAGATACAACATCAAAACACAGACGATCCACTCGTCTCCTGATTCGATACCAACACGATGCAGTTTGATATTTAATGCGACTCAACATTATGATTTATTGCGGATGTGTTTTCCTTTTGAAGAATGACAGTGTTTCATTAAATATCTAGACTGTGGCGGCGACATATTTAATTTGTCCCTTCACAGTTTCATAATGAAGCAAACACAACATTTTTTATATTTCTCATAAGAGATCTCTGACTTGGTGTTTTGCTCCGTTGCTGATTTGTTTATCTGTGCACGGCGCCATTTACTGCGAGCTCGCTGGTGCTATCACCATGAGAAGATTTCACAATAAAGACAAACAAGTTCAAAATGATGAGAAACTAGTTTAAAACATAGGAAACTACTTTTAAAATATAATAAAGAACTTTCTGAAATGTCCCCAGTTGTTTCTTTGATGTAGAACTGATTTATAAATCATCAGTAAATGATTTGTGACTCATTAAGACTGTGGATTTCATGTCATGAATTCTGTGTGAAGTTTGACTCTGACCAGCCTCAGGTTTTCAAAGAGCTCGTCTCAGAGACCTGACGCTCTCCTGCTCCAAGTCAAAGTTTCATGAAGCGACAGATGGGACGTTTTCCTCCTCAGATCACTGCAGGATTACCAGGAGACGAATATCGACTCTTGTTGAAAGCTGGCGGACATCAAGGCCTGCTCGTCCGGCGGCAAAGCGGCTCAGACACACCCCCGAGAGCCGGACAAAGTGGCACAAGCCTGAGCAACGGCGCTGAGATGAGACCACCTGTCAGAGCGGCTCTGACTGGGATGTGTGGGCGGCGTGTTCCTTAACCAAAGCTCCCACTTTCTTTAACTAAACTCTCCCATCTGTTGAGAGGCTATTGTGAGCAGAGTAATGCAGCTGCAGAGGAGCAGCTTCTCTTTCATTAACACTGAACAACACGTATTCACCCTCCTCCTCCTCTTGCTGTTATTCAAATACTGTTACTAACCACTGATTTATTCATTGGCTTTACACACACACACACACACACACACACACACACACACACACACACACACACACACACACACACACACACACACACACACACCACGACCTTTTCCCCCACACCCCCGGCCGACACTCCACACTCATCCTTTCACTCCTCGACACGTCTCGTCCTCCTCTTTCTTTCTGTCCACTCAGACCTCCCAGCGTCCAGCTGTCACTCTCACCAACAGGAAGTGTGGGCGTCAGGTTTTCAGTGCACGCACTCAGACGCCACCTTTAATACGATAACTTCAAAACTGTTAGAAATATCAAGAAATACACACTGACCCTGAAACAGCTGTATGTTTTATCTATGAATTTCGAATAAAGGGCGAAAACAAAGCAGGTCGTGACCTCTGGACTTATGTTATTGGATCCATGCTGTTTAATTTATTCCATTGGCCTGTTTGTTAATCTTTTTTTTTATTATCTGTTTTAGTTTGTTTTTCTTGCAATTAGTTTTTAAATCTATTTAACTGTTCTTGCATCTTAATGTGTTTTATCTTGTCTTCTATTTGTTCTACTTAACATGAACCGAACACT
This sequence comes from Verasper variegatus, assembly GCA_026259375.1. NCBI lineage: Eukaryota > Metazoa > Chordata > Actinopteri > Pleuronectiformes > Pleuronectidae > Verasper > Verasper variegatus. The sequence goes on from CM048060.1 coordinate 748,438, forward strand.
AAAGTAAATTCATTGTATGTTGAAAAACCTACATAATCCTGATTCTATTGTTCGGTGATAAATCTGCTGGATGTTTTCTTAATTAACTGATGGTTTATTAAAAAGTCAGAGAAATTCAGGTTTCATCTTTCAAGAGACAAAGACTTGATGGAGGTTTGTCGACGGGATGAACATATGTGATACGAGTCAGAGAAGAACTTATTATATTATTATTAGTTTGTGTGAGTTTATTTAATTTCAGCTCTAACAGAACGATAATTCTGGATTAAACATTTCACACCTGAACTAAGCCTCATGTCTTTGTTACATTAACATTTGATTAATTCTGCAGCTGCTTCCTCCTCTTCTTCCTCTTCTTCTTCTTCTACTGTCCAAACTCTCCAACAAAGTGTTTTCACTGCAAACCAACAGAACCAGGTTCAGTTTGATCCAGAACCAGAACACCTCTTCTGCTCTGAGGAACCTTTCACACCTGATGTGTGTCCTGAAACACAACCTCTGATCTGAGTGACAGTTACAGGACCGACGTGACGACTTGTGCAGGCTCCATCGTCACGGTAACGTCCTGATGAGGTTGTTACAGCAGACGACAGGACATCCCGTCTCTGTGTGTGATCTGCTTCCTGCCGTCGGCCTCTTTGTGGCTGATTTCACGGCACGTTCCCGGCCGTGCTGAGGTCTGTGCTGAGGTCTGTGCTCTGACAGCAGGGGCCTGACAGCCTGTCGTCCTCTATGGCAGACAGATAGCGCCACTTAACGCAGCCACCGGAGGGAAATATGGCCTCTTTTATGACGAAGGATTTAAGTGATGAGTTAGCGTCAGCGGCCATGAAGCTGTCAGGCCGGCCGGGGTCACACCCGACAACGTGGTGGGAATCAGCCGTCAGAGTGGGCAGTGGAGGGGGGGGACGAGCAGCCCACCCACAGTCCTTTGCAGGTTTTAATTCCAGGCTGATTTTTGTTATGCAACCACCCCTCCAGAACACTTTTACAAGCCCCCCCCCCCCCCCCCCCCCCCCCCCCCCCACCCCTGAAGCTGCTGTCTGACTGCACTCGGCTCGCTGTAATAAAGTGACCATTCATCCCGAGCCCCCTTTCACCAGCTCACTGGGGGCGGGGGGGGGGCACTCAGGCTGCGCTGGTCGTGCATGCAGAGCCGAGCTCGTCCGGCTGCATCTATTTTAATTGATCTTCAGATCCGAGGACGTTTCCTGCGACTTCCTTTGTGGCGACATGAGATTATGACGAGGACGAGTGGCGTCGAGTGGCGGACACTTCAGGACGTCACGGGACATTTAACTCAAAATTTAAACTTCATCTTTATGCATCAAAACTTCTACTTATTGTTATTTTTATAAGTGAAAACCTGCTGACGTTTTATTTATGGTTTCAAAAACTGGATAAAAAAAAAAGTAAAACCTGCACATTCAATATGAATCGAACTTTCTATGGAGCAGCTTTATTTCATGTCTGTGACTAATCCTGAATCGTCTAAACAATCTACCTGCTGATGAAAGTACGATAAATACTGTTTTCCTCGTGCTCCGTCTCCAGCCGACAGTCGTACAGACGTGGTTATCGTCCTGGTGGCTGCAGCACCGTTTAAACAGCGGCTCGTCACTGCAGTCAGTCTCTCTGTTCATTTCCTTAATTAGGAGTTTTAGTTGTTGGGCTAAATGTCTTTTTAATTCATTAGTAATATCTTTGTAATTAGTGACTATTAGTGTGATCGGCTGAGGACAACTTTCAGGTGGCTTATCAAAAGCAAATTAAACATCATCAACAGACTAATGTGGGTTTGATGGTGCCGCGTTCGGAGTCTTAACTAATGACGGCGCTCGGCTCTCAGGCTGAGTGGCCCCATTAAATCAGTCTGCCCAACTTAATGTTCAGAGGTGTTAACAGATTGATTCGCTTAATCTGTTCAACTACATCAACAGCCAGCATGGGCCAGTGTGTGTGTGTGTGTGTGTGTGTGTTTGTGTTTTAACCAATTTCACAGTTCGTAGTCACGCACAGTTAAACTCCGTTTTGGGCCGAGCGAGCCCGTGATGAAGCAGGGTGAGGGGGTGGGGGGGAGCTGGTGGTCGGTGTCGGGCAGAATGAAAACCTTCAAGTTCATTCAGCTTGATTAAACCCGAACGGGGACTTTTCTTCCCGGCTAATTATGTGGAAATTACAAAGACAATAAAGCATCTGGGAGTCATTCTTCCTCTTTCACGTTTTTCTCAATATTGTGACAGGCTGATGCATTGTGGGAGATCCTCGCCTCGCCCCCCCCCCCCCCCCCCCCGCCGCCACCGAGCCGGCGCGGAGCTGAGGTCAGCAGAGAGCAAATAGATGAATTTATAACTTTGGCTTTTCACGGCCGAGGAGCAGGGATCATTGTCCCTGTCTGCCCCCCCGCCCCTCTGCTGTTCCACCCCAGAGACCACCACTTATTCTGAGGACGTCCAAAAAACTCAGCCTGGCTCAGTAATACCCCCCCACCCCCCCATCTGAATGACACAAAGAGGAAAACAGTGAGAAAGGCTGCGAGGGCCACCCTGGTAATGGCGCCATGTTTTCTAATTCTCGTGGAAACTAACAAGTCACAGTGACGACGCTCACAATGAGCAGGAAGTCACGTCCGACCATCACAGCCTCAACTCCGCCCACAGAGGGAACGTTTACAACCAGGTGATGGAACATGTTCTCCTTCTCGTATTGCAACATATCAAATATAAATATAAATATGAATATAAACGGGCAGCAACCTGCGAAAAGATGCAGAGCGAACGTGCAAACCAGTGTAGGTGACGTCGATTCTCACACTCGACGCTTCGCGAGTATGAATAAGCCTTGAATCGCATAACAACAGTTTTATTTATCCATATGATTGTATATATACGGTATCTGAATTATTGTTTAACATTAAAAGACACTAAATAAAACATGAAGATGATGAATCAAGTCCCAGAAACTAAAATTAACCTGAAGTAAAGTGAGTGCGTTAATAATTCCAGGGTTTATTCTATATAAATAAAGTAAAAGAGTATAACTATATATATCACGAGGGAGCAAACGCTTTATCAGATCGTTTGTCTTTCAGTCGATTGAACCTGTTTTCTGTTCTTCTCCGTTCTCTTCCCACCTCGGATCCACCTGGTGTTCAACATGTCTTCTTCTTCAGCTCTGCTTTAATTAAATGTGCACTTCATTAATGTAAATTGTGGTGCTGGTGCTGGTGGGGGGGAGGGGTTAATGCCCTTGTTGAAATTCTGAAGAAAGTGCAGTGGCCTCGCGAAATGCTCCAGCATCGTTGCAAATTAGATTAGGGAGCAAGAAAGGCAGTAAAATTAGAATGATAATGGTTGATATGGCTCCCTGACAGGCATGACTATTCAAGGATCAATGGGATGTTGAATGCTTTGGCGGAGCCCACTTCTCAAAGGCCGGGGGACAAACGTCAGCCTACAGATGTGCCTTTTGGAAGCACTTGAAATTAGTTTAATTTGGTAAATGGTAGGGATTTAGAAGCTTTTAGTCCGACTATAACAAGACAAGAATACATTGAAATGTTTTGCCGTTTCCTCATTAGCATAAAACGGGGCAGGGCCCATTTGCATTCCCAACAAGTCCACTTTTTTCCTCCTCTATGAGATTACATTTGCATTCGCTGCTCAGCTGCGCCTCAGAATGAACACTGGTTTTTAACCTGCCCTAATCCCTTTAAAGGGGCGGGGACGGCTTGATTTTATTCTTGCTAATCTAATCAAAGACACCAATTACACAGTCATTTTGATTAAAGTCCAATAAGTCTAACGAGGATGAGGAGATCGCGGCTCCCGATAAGATCTGAGCTCTTCTCAGGTTCTGGAGAAATGATCATGTCTGACGAGCTCTGAAGCTAAAATAGGAGCTGATGATGAAGACTCTGTCTTACTCAGCCTCCCGCAGGCTGACATCTCTGACCTCGTGGCATTGTGGGTAAACAGACGGAACTGGGTGGGGGGGACGTGAAGAGGAGGGGGGGTTATATATAGACAGCAAAGACGGAGGAAGTGATTTTACGTCTCTGAACCAAACAAGACAAACAGATGTTTAAATATCTGCAGAAAGACACAGATTCTCCTAAACTAAGAAAAGGACTTTGTTAGATTATTAAAAACTATAAAAAAATATATATAATTATAATATGTAAAATCTATTATAATGATATGTTTACATTTATAAATGAACCTTAAAACTCGGTGTCGCCTCCTTCAGAGGACGTGAGGACGTGAAGGACGTGAAGGATGAGACGTCTGGTGTGAAGAGGATTTCCTTGATCAGTGTCACCAGCTTGGCCCGCCCTTATTGCCGTTGCCTAGCAACAGAGCTAAAGTTGGACATGACATTAAAGTTTTAATGGCCCTTGTTTTTTAACATGTGTACTGTTGGCTGCTTGGTTGAGTTGAAGCCTGATTCTCAAGCATTGAACATCAAGCCACTAACACCATGACACCATGAGTCCTGGGACAAGTGGGACCAGGAAGGAGCTTCACTTCTCTGGGATGGAAGGAAGCAAGTGTCGGCCAATCGGCCTTCAAATGCAGACTTTGAATTGAGAAGCATCCTCAGGAGATACAGACCCTCACGACACACACACACACACACACACACACACACACACACACACACACACACACACACACACACACACACACACACACACACACACACACACACACACACACCTCAAAAAGAGCTATAACTATATTTTCAGACAGATTATTTTTAATTTAACTTTTTAAACTCTAATTAAATGCTGGTCATTGAAGGTCTGACATTCACATGATGCTCCTTTTTTCTTTTCCTTTGGGGGGGGGGGCAGGAAACAGGTCATGGCAAAGTGGCAACTGGCAGCCCCATAATTAATCAGCTTCCACTGTAATTAAGGTGTCCATCAACAAGCCAGGCACCAGCGTTCACCCCCCCAGAGCCACGGAGGCCTCAGGAAATCAACCTGCAGGAATAATGAGTTCACCTTTAACTGGCTTAGTAACAGATAAACACCATGTTACAGGCTGAATGCACAATTCATCACATGGATCACCAGGAGGAGCCGGTTGGGACGTTCACCTCCAAGCTGTAAGAAATGTGGACTGACAGCTGCTCGTCGGACCGACTAACAAAGTCGTCGTTGTTAATACGGCTTTTAAATCTTGAGGGTTTTAATTTTGTTGTCATGAGCAGCTGTTTCTTCCAAACGAAAACCACTGGACTAATAACTGTACAGACATTCATGGTCTGAGAGGATGAATCCTACTGCCTCTGTTGTCCTGACTTCTTCTCTAGCACCATCATGAGGCACTGGAGACAGAACCTAGTGAGTAAACAAATAAAGTTTGATGATACATTTCTCAGATTGGTCAGTGAACAGCTGCTAATGCTAACGTTAGCTATAGCGAGATGGCAAAATCGTACATATATCGTTTAACGACATCTCGCTCAAGTTAGAGAACATCAGTCTTTTCATTAACTTGACCAAAACCTGATTCTACAATCAAGGGACAGCGCCCCCTAGTGGCCGCAATAGTTACGATGCAAACAAAGAAATAAACTTGTTGAGTTTGTCAAAAGACGCCATGTGTTTCCAAAAGACAATCCACAATGTTTCCTTTAATTCAAACCACAATCTGTCAATAAACTGTGTTCATTAGAGTTTTATCAATTAATCAATTAGGTTTTTAAAAATATGTTTGGACCCACTTCAGCTGCACCCGTCCGTTAACACCCACCTGCCAGAGTGCTGTTGAGCAAGACACTAAATCCCACCCAGCTGCTGGGTTGTTGTCACGTGACCTTTGACCTTTCTGATCAAGAAAACCAATGAATTTCTCCTCCCGTCGATCAATAACTACTTAGTAAATTAAAATGTCCTATTTGCATCCTGTGTTTTCTCCTCAGATCTTTCCACACATTCAGTTTGAAGACGTCGGACATCCTCTCACTTCTCACTTGTATTTCTCGGTCGCTCTTTAACCTTGAGCGTCTCCTCATTGCTAAAAGCGAGCGGTCTCTAAATGCAGCCATTCTTCGGTGAGGATGCCCCCCCCCCCCCCCCCGCAGCCACGGATCAATGGTAAAAAGTGGAATTAGTCATTCTAAATCATGCAGCTGTGGTCGAAGAGAGCTCCTCCAAAAATCATTAAACAATCATGTATTCCCATTGATTTATTCTAAATACCTGAGGAGAGAGCAGATTAAAGCAGGGAAGAGGCGGCTAATGCAGATGAAGCAGCTGAAGGATGGGGGGTCCTCAGGGAACGCTTTTGTCCTAATCACAAGGAAACAATACTGCTGCAATTACCAGCCTAAGCAGGTCTATTAAGGCTCCTTCACTTGACATATTTATGTATTTCAGATACTGCAGGCCACATTAAATGGAGTTTACTCAGGCACTTTTACATTTCTGCAGTAAACAGTGGAAACACCAGGGAACGACCATCTGCTCTGTGACGTGGACAACATCAGAAACCATGAACCACATCAAACTGGGCTCTGACCACGACACCACGGATCAGACCAACGCTTCCAAACCAACAATTCATCGTATTGATCTGATTATTTATTTCATTAGTCAAACTTTTTTTTCGGTCCAATATGAGACGGTGGTGAAAACTGTCAAATCGACATCTTTCAGACTTCAAATGTTCAGAATTCTAAACCGAGACACAGAGAGCGATCCTGTGGTTTTCAACAAGTTACATTCAGAGTGTTTACGATGTAAAGTCCTGTGATATGAAGGAATATCAGAGTCAGGAGGTGAAGTAGAGAACATCCCTGGAAACACCACGTCATCTCTCAGACTACCACAGACAGAAAGAATCAGATTACCACAGACAAGCGGAGATCTATTCTGAGTGTCGATGGTCAGTTAACAGTTCACGTTGGTTTGTCTGTAGTTTAATTACAATATCTCGATCACTTTCCTGTTTGTGGCGTCTTGTCCTCGTCATCAGCACATCGCTGCTCCTTCCTCAGATTATAGTCTGCTGACCCTGTTTTTTATTTTCCTTACGTATTTTATTATTTGTATTTATTAATCTGTAAATCATGTCTTCAGTTCAAAATTCTAAAACCAAAAAATTACTAACTATTAACTGATATAAAGAGTTAAAATCAGGGTTAGGGTTAAATCAACCGACGATTAATTCCCAAACTGTCTCAGCTTGATTCGTATGTTTCTTTATGTTTCATGAACAAAGTCCTCAGTTAAATATTAATAAAGATGAGCTTTTTCAAAGAGGTGTCACTGATGTAGAGATGATCAAATAATAATGAAATAATTATTGTAAGTATTGAAAAGTGAAGCGATGCTCAGACAAACATCAGGAGAATCATTTCTTGTCTTTATCCACTAAACCTGTTTAAATATATTCACCACACATACATTTACATGTAATAAGATTATTTCATTTACAGCAGCCTGATAAAATACAGATTAATAGAAAATATCAGTTTAATTCAGAGGCATGAATATGATGAAAATCTAAAACTATAAATCTAACCACAACTCATTTCTGGTGAGACTTTAAAGCCTTGTAACTTATTCCCAGAGAGAAACTATTAATCAGGGCAGATTAAGCACTCGGCACATTTGCTTAATATCTCTGAGGAGACGGAGCCGAGCATATTTTAAATTACACATCTATAACAAAGCTTTTACATCTGAGCTGAAGTCGTCTGAGAGCTTTACTCAAATCCTGCAGCAGAAATAAGGAGCGAGGCGACACTGAGCTGAAAGAGACGCACAACAGGAGGATTTCAAGAGATTAAACAGATTCAAGTTTCCACAGTGAAGTGTTGCAGTCGCACTGAGTAAAGACTCTGAGATATTGTTTCCAGAGGTCAAACGCAGCGTTTGATTGGCCGTGTGGACAGAACGAGGATCCTGTGTTCAGCTGAGTAAAGACTCTTTGTGTCGGAGCTGATGTTTGAACAGCTGAGAGTCGACTGGTCCGAGGCCTTTGACAATGATTCCTGCACATCTCTGAAAACAAGCACGTCTCTGTACAACGTCTTTATCTGCTCCAACACTTAGAGCGACACAGACACGACCACTGTTTCATCACTGACAAATCATTTAGTCTCTGAAGTGTCAGGAAATAACCAGTCGAAACCTGCTGCTGATGCATCTTATCTGAAACTTATTCAACTCAAACTTAGCAATGATGAACATCACTATTCTTGGTACGTACATTTAAAGCTGTTTTCAGACATGAACTGAAGTCGACACATGTTCCTGACGTGTTCCTGACGTGTTCCTGACGTGTTCCTCACATGTTCTGCATGTTCTGTCTGTGAGAACAAATGTGTGAGTCAGTGTCTGGACATGTTCTGGATCTTCTCCTGCAGCCTCCTGGTAAAATGTGTGTAACGTGTCAGAGTGAGTCCATGTGAGGAAACAGCAGGACAATGTGTGGAAGCTTCCCAGTGAGCGAGTGGACGTGTTGATGAGGTTTCTAACACGTGACGGACGTGAAACTGGAAGAACACAAACATCTCAGGATGAAGAAGAGGAGCCGTACACATAGAAGACGAAGACGTCAACTTGGAAACACGAGGAGGTTCCAGAGCTTCTGGTGATGAGGGCCGACGCCGGTGTGGACGAGCTGTAAACAACAACACTGATCTTTCCACAGCAGAGTTTATACGTCATGTCCCGCCTCCTGCTGCTCTACAGGCTCCGCCCCTCGCCTGGATGTCCCCACATGTTCCTGTTGGTGTGAACGGGTCGGACCCGACAACCTGCTGCTGCTGCTTCACAAACACTAACTACAGGAAATGAACAGACAACATTTCACTCAGTTCAGGTGTGAAAACAATCCAGAAATATTCACAGCCGCACCACAAACAGCTGCTCGCTACATCCTTCAGGAAACAAGACATTCAGTTGCATTGTGGGAAATAGGCACCTGTGTCACACAAATCCAGTGACAAGATAGAGGTTGAATTAACTGCTGGAGTATTAAACATGAAGATGACGGTAAATCAGATGTGACTGAATAATAAGAAGTTGTGTTCATCCACCTTCTCCTTTCTCACTCTGAGCAGCAGCAACAAAAACTAAAGTCAATTCAACTCTGATGAAACGAAAAACAGTGTGTGTGTGTGTGTGTGTGTGTGTGTGTGTGTGTGTGTGTGTGTGTGTGTGTGTGTGTGTGTGTGAGAACAGTATCTTGATGTAGAGCAGTTATGCTGAAGATCGACTGGGCACAAACTTGTTGAGTGGAGCCGAGGAGCCGGTCGATATTTCTTTAGCACAAACACAGAAAATGAAAGCACTTTTAAAGGCTGAGGCGACTGTTCTGCCACAGCAATCTGCATCCAGCGCAGGATTGACTGCTCCAGCGGCTTTAGTATGTGGGTAATCAATGAGGGTAGGGGTTGGGATGTAATGATTAACTCTATATGTAGGTTCCTTAGGCTGCCTAGAGGATGACTGGGGACACACAGGCTGAGGAAGACAAAAGATCCATACCTTCACATTAGTCACCATTTACCACATTACAATATTACACCGTTTGTCTGCAGCCGTCACAGACAGAACAGAAACTCTGCTGCATCGCTCATATTCATTCATCATGTTACATTGATCAGTAACAAAGACAGAACACAGCTGGAGGAAGAAGAAGAAGAAGAAGAACAAGTGAATATATGGAAACTAAGCGATGACTGAAAACAAATGAAGAATGTTTAGTTGATAAATGACTTAAAACAGCTTCACTGAGAAGAATCTGATTAAGTTGAGGAAAGAAAAGTGTTTCTACAGAACATCAGGATGTCACAGACAAGCTGACCTTTGACCTTTTGGTCAGACATTTGCGTTAAATCTGGTCACGATTAGATTGTGAAGTCTGGGTTGGTAAGGTTAGCTACTAAAAGAAGCTAAGTTAATGTAAAAAAGGTAAGCTAACATATAACGTAAGCTAACATAAAAGATTAGCTAACATAATGTTAGCTGGCCTACTGTAAAAAGTTAAGCTAACATGAAAACATAGAGTAACATGTAACGTAAACTAGCATAAACATAAACTAACGTAATAGCTTAAGCTAACATAAGCCAACATTAAAGGTCAGTCAATGTGAAATTATCACAATGAAGCGAACACGTGTGTGTTACTGAATTTATCTTCATATCTTAATACACAACAACAATAAGTCAAATGTGGAACAACAACAATGAATCTGACGCATGCGACAGACGTGATGATGATGTAACAACAATGTTAGCTGTTTAAGTCAAACATGAGCTATAACGTGTGCGTGTGCGTGTCAGCTCTGCAGCATTAATGTGTCTCTTGTGGCCTCATGTTGACAAAAGCTAACTGATGACAGCACAGCGGACACAGCAGTCGGCCATATTGGAGGAAAAAACTGTGTTGACCCTGCTCAGATTGGATTTACCGCACGGCTGGATCCAACCACTGGTCGACATGATGGATTATTGTAATGGCCACCTCAATGGCCCCTTTGTCATGTTTAAATGGCAATACATTTTATCTGTGGGGGGTTAACCACGCCAGGCTGAGGAGGCAGATGATGTGTTTGAGGTGTAAATAAAGAAGTGTCACAGTCGGACTTTGTGCTGACGAGCTGCAGGTGAGACGACGTGTCTCCATCGCGCTGCGTCTGCCTCTCAACCCGCCGCACGTTATTACTATTGATCCTCCTTCATCATGTGCATTAATCAGACGCCATTAAAACACATTATTATATGAGGCTGGAGCAGCGCCAGGCTGCACGCACGCACGCACGCACGCACGCACGCACACACACACACACACACACACACACACACACACACACACACACACACACACACACACACACACACACACACACACACACACACACACACACACACACACACTCTGCTGGTATTTATCCCATCGTCCATCTACGACCACAATCAACTGGTTTATTGACGACATGTTGATATGTTTATACGGTGCAACATATATCAGACCTGAGGCCATGACACACACACTCACAGTAAACATGCACACACACTATTTCTCACACGTGCACTGTTGAGTTGTCCAGCTGCACCCTGACCACTGCCATTCATTCGTGTGTATTTTACTTCCTTCTAACATTGTCATGTTGTGTTTTTACAGTTTTTATGTGTAATGTTTTTAGTTTTGTTTAGATCTGAACAATGTTCCAGAGTTCATGTGTAAAAACAGCTCACGTTAGTTACATCTAAAGATAAGAAGTTGTTTCAAGTCAAGCCGTCGGCTCATTTCCATCGTTCTCGTGTTGTCACTGTCGTCAACCTTCAAATTGAGACAGAGACAGAAACAACATGAGACCTGTGTTTTTAATTCTCTATTCATGTAAACTGTCAAACTAAAAGCAGCTGAATGGACTGATCCGCTCCTGTTTGCACTGACCTCAGTGATCACTGTGATATTGATGGAAACTTAAACACATGAAGTTCTGCAGCGAGAAGAAGAATCGGTTTCCAAGCTTCATGAACATTACAGCAGAATGTAACTCGTGATTAAACGTCATGATTCAGGAAGCAGACTAACGAGTGAACTTCCTGCAGATAAAAGTGGTGAGAAACTCTGCAGTTGTTGTTGGTAAAGACACTGATAGAGACTCGGTCATGCCAGTTTCCAGCTGTATTATCTACAGCATCTTCTCACCCAGCAGTCATTAAGAGTGTGACTCTGTGAACTCACAGGCCAATCATTACACTCTTATCAGCAGCAGTGTCTGTGACGCTGTGTTCCCATGAAAAACTGCTTCAACACTCGAAGAACCAAACCGTCAAAGTTCACTTCCTACATTCCACAAGCTTCCCATCGATTTCAGCGTCTGTGAAGTTTTACTCACAGAGGTCGTTGTTTCTGCTCGTTTGGATCCTCATCCTGCTGAAAACGTCTCATCCTGCTGAATTTACAACGCTGCTCAAGTTACACTAATATTTTAATAACCTCAGAATCAGTTTTCTTCTATTCCCTTCCTGTTCGTTGACGTTAGCAACAAACATGTGTTCAAGTTCCAGGATGTTTTCTTATCTGAGTCTGAAGTACAGTTCTCCTGAGTACTCCAGTACTCCACAGTACTCCACAGTACTACAATACTCCACAGTACCCTACAGTACTCCACACAAGTTCAAATGCACCAAATGAACGTCCTCGTCGTTCAAACATTAAATCGTTGGAGAGTCCTGATTGGTTCAAATCCCATTCAAACTGAACTTATATACTGGTTCAAAGTTAAACTGAAACATGTGATGGAAATTGACTTAGTAACCACTCTGCTTGTGCCTACAGCAGAAGTTTCCATCTAGTGAACTTTAATCATATAGCATGTGCACTTCTGTCTGAACACATAAAAGTTGGTCCTGCGGTTAAACTGTCCTCGATTTGAACTCAGTCGTGAACTCAGCTGAACTCTGTTTGAGGAACTCAGCTAAATTTGTGTCTCGTTTCATTTGTGCCTGTTAGACCCCACGGGGCGTAGGCTCGTCTGTTCTACATGATAAAACCCAGCTTGTATCACTGTTTCTTCAGCACAAGCCTCTCAAGCCTGTGATGGCTGTTTGTGCTGTGATCCTTTCAAACTGTCTCAGAACATCGTATATTTCCAGATTTCCACAACACTAATAAATCAGTACGGACTCGGGGGATGCTCGTCTGCTCTCATCTCATTTACAGAAGTTACAGCTGCTGCTGGTGAAGAGAAGTAAAATATCATTTTAAGAGTTCTATCATGTTGTCAGTTTGTGGTGTGTAGCTCGTCTCTGTGTTCTTTGTATGTTTGTTGTTAATTTCATCATTTTGCAAGATTTTCCTCATATTCAAAAGAATAAAATAAAGTGGCCCTCAGTCGTCTCGGAGCTCATAAAGGCCTCAGACGGGCTGCGGAGCGCTGCAGTGCACAGCTCCCTGTCCTCTGACACAGCCAGGTGGGTCTGTGCAGATGTTTGAGGAGTTGTGCAGCGAGCGACATGACTGGATGACAGCGGAGAGGAGTGAGCAGGACAGGTTCATCTATTTGGAGATAGACAGAGCTCCCACGCTGCAGCAAACAGTCTATAACAGAATGTAAATGAAGTAGCCTGAGCCAACAGACACTACTTTCTCTCTATCATGAATAAATATTAGTAGTTCTCACTCTCCGGCCGAGCTGCTTGTTCTCCCACAAAGCCCCGAGAGCGGCGTCACATTCCTCCCTTCCTGTTGCTACACCGGGCGGCTTCATCGTCCTCGGCGGTGGAGACACGGAGGGAGGGGGGAGGCGGCCTTGTTATCAAAGAGCCTGTTGGATGGTAAACACAAAGTCATTAACCTGCGACCGGGCTGGGTGGGGAGGGGGGGGTCGGACTGTTTGGAGAGGAGATTCCCTCGAGTCTCGGGGGGTGGAGGGGGTGTCAGGACGAGATGGACTCATCAAATTGGCTTTGGCTCCAGAGTGAAAGCGAAGCCGGTTAAACTGTTTAAATCTCCATTCATGTTTGCATCGTCCTCAGGAGACACTGCTCAGTGAGGACGAAACCCAGGAACGTCTGAAGACTCATCTCCGAGGATTAACCAGGGTTAATCCCAGATTACGTTCACTGTCAGGATGTTTTATCATTTCACTTCCTGAAATATTACAACAGGGTTGTATTCAGGTAAAAAACATGAAGTCACGTCAACCTCCAGATTTATAGTTTATTGAATATCCTGGACATAAATAATTTAAATACAAACACTGAGAACAAGACATTTGTTTAATCACATATTGACTCTGTTTAGTTTGACTCATTTATTCCATTTCCACTTAAAAACATAAAACCTATCCTGCCCCAGGTCGAGTTCGACCAAGTGAGATAAACACCCCGCCCAGTAGATCCAGACCAGTCCAGGCAGGTGTTTATCCCAGTTACACATGACCACTGCAGGTGAAGAGTCATGTGATGTGTGTTTTCAGGTGAGTTAGTGTGGACAGAGACTATTATTAAAAACACTCATCTTAACAGATGCTTCAGATAAATAAAAACCAAGGTCTCAGATATTTAAATGTCTTCTTCACTGTTTCCTTGTTGTTGTAATAAATATGAATGAGCGTTTAAAGACAGATTCCCGTCGGTTCTAAAAGACGACGGCTGCCAGCAGGAAGCAGAAAGTTGCAGCAGCAGCTTGTGAAGACTTGATGCGAGCGCTGTCTCTGGTGACAGACGGCTGTCTCCTCGGCGGCCGGCAGCGTTAAATGGTTTCTCTGTCAGGGAGAATGGAGGGGATAAACTGCACTCTCCAATCCCCAGACCCATTACAGCGAGCAGATGAAAAGGCGGACGGACAGGCTATACATGTTCCTCCACTTTTATTTAGCGGCAGCAGCTGATAAACAAAACAGCAAATATCCACTGCATTTTTTGACAGCCACTTTTCTCCTGCCACTCCACATAAAGACGCCGCCGCCCCTTCTCCCTGTCACACGGTCTCCGATATCACATTAATCCCAAGCAGCTGGAAATATTGACGGCATGATGGGAACTGTAGTCATTATGTAGAAGATGATTACATGTTTCTGTGTCTATTGACTCACGTCTGTGGTTTATTCATTTGTTTAGTCAATAGTGTTGTTCAAATGATGTTGTTAATTATGTATGAAGAGTCCAGGAGCTCCATCCTCCTCCTCTTCCTCCTCCTCTTCGTCCTGACAGATGTAGGAGGAGGAGTTTGGGGAATTGCTTGGTCTCTTCTCCATGTTTACGCTCTTTTTATCCTTTATTCTTGGTCCCTCTGCCTCCCTCTCACTTCATGAACCTTCAGCCCTCAGCTGAAGATTATTTTCTTCTTCATCCTCTCGTCTGAAAAGGTGAAAACAAGCTGGCATGACTTTTGAAGAAGGTGAAGGTTCAGCTAACCGAGTCAGATTCCTTCTCTGTTATTGGAGGGAGGATGAATACGAACGGTGTCAGAGACGTTCACGCTTCTTATCTGAAAATAATCATTTGTCGTCGGCGAAGAAAAGTCTCAAAGATTTCAGTCAAAACCAGAATAATTATTTTCTCCACACTCACAACTGAGACATTGATTTGTTTCCATTGATTCTTAGGGGCACCATGTTGGCTCAGTGGTCATGAGAAAGACGGGTCGTCCGCTGATCTGAAGGTCGGTGGTTTGATCCCTGGCTCTTACATTCCGCATGTTGAAGTGCCTTTAGGCAAGATGGACCCCAAACTGCCCCTGGTGTATAATCAGACTTCCTCTCCTTCACAAGGATTTTAACATTTAGTTTCTTTCACTAGTTTTTCTTCTGTATCTTATTGTCATTGATGTTTTCTGCTCAGTTTGTTGGACGCATGTTAAAATGGGCCAGACGTTGGATGAACGTTCCTCTGGAGGCCCAGCGCTCCAGAATGACAATGAAAAAATTAACTAAATGTAATTATTGTCTATGATAAAGTCAGTTACTTTATTATAACATAACTTTATAATAACAATTCTTTATTATAACAGGTAGAAGACTTTGACATTTAAGCCCTTCAGACTTGACAGTTTTTTTAATGAGTCATTATGTACTGAACAAAGTTAATAAAAAATACTTTAATCATTTTATCTAATCAGAATATTTGTAGATTCACAATATATATTTTAAATCATGTTAGAATCAGGTGAATCAACTCCAACAAACATCTCAGTGTCTCTCTCTGAGGAGTCATGCTCTGAGGTCAAAGGTCAACCAGCGTTTCCTTGTCAACTCCCCCCTGAGCAATTTCCATTTTAATGTCACACTTCCAATCTATCAGAGCTGTGACGGACGTCAAACACCGGCTTTAAGTCGTCGTCCCCTGGGTTCAGCTCCTGCTCTAAACCCACCGCTCAGGGTTTGGATCAGACGACGCAGCTGCTGCTCAGTCACAGGAAACACGGATTCTTCTACTGTACATAAATATTAATTTAACTTTATTAGACGTGTGGATTCAGACTAAACCTCTGTACAGCATGAGAAACAAATACAACAAATATCACTCAGTAGATCTCACACCTTCACCAACAGTCTCTTAGATTAGTGACAAACTGGCTAACTGACTAATTAGAAATAGAACATCAATCTACAACTCTCACACAGAAATGTGTCTCAGTGGTTCACACTCGATGTGAGCGTCTGATCCTTTTCTCTTCAGCTGTTGGTCGGGAGTGATTCTGAATGTACGACGAGTCAAACAGAGTAAAGACCTGCAGATCGTCAGCAGAGACACGGAGAAAATAAGCTAATTCTCTCATTACATCACACATGATGTTATATTTGATCTATATATATATATATCAAAACCTTCTTTGTCATAAGGGTTTGATAAAGACATCTGAGGCATCATTGACCGATTCATTTCATATACATCAGCTGATATATACATTTCTTTACTCTCCATAATAAAGAGGCTGTATTTGTGACGTGGGAATTGAACTGAATCTTTGAACAATTAAAAGAAATCTAAAAAAGCTTGAGCATTGTTTTTGAAACAGGACACAGACGTGTTGATATTATTTTAAACCTGAGACGATAAAAAAACAAATATCCACACATGGAATCTTCATCTTCATCAGCTTCATTCTTCACTGTGAACCACTGAGGTTTTAATGACTTTACATTGAGATGAAGATGGGTCGCATGCACAGCGTGTGTGTGTGTTTCATATTTCACAAACAGAATGATGTTTTCCAGCGTTGGTGCGAGATGCTGGTTCCAGTCGCTGCGTCCCCCTCATGCCTGACTCGGGATATTAATGCGCTCCAGTAACTGTTAATTTCACTTTGGAGAAGTGATTTATGGGTAGACGGCGAGCGGAGCCGTAATCTAATTGAGATCAGAATGGCTGTTTCTCACACAGTCACGCCTGCACCTTCCAGATGGGGCACCATGATTAATGCATAATGAGCAAATAATTCATGGAATTAATAAAAAAAACTATTCTTGTGTCTTCATGGAGAAAAGAATAAATACAAACAGGAATCCAAGTGTTTTTGTCGTTTGTGCGTCTGACTGCGTTTCTCTGCCGTGAGGGGGCGGGGCACAGATCGATGGAGAGAAGCAGCGTAATCAATCAGAGATCAGAGTCTCTGTGAAACAATGAGGAGCAGGAGGGAGGAGCCTCCTTCACGTCCGCAGCGCTCAAATCATGTGACGGAGACGAGATCTGCAGATCCGCCACGTTAGAGGAGTGTGATCAGTAAACAGATTCTAAAGGTTAAAGATCAATGAAGTGACGCAGCAGAAGATCTGAGTGTGAATCTGAATAATCATTTTCATTATTGATCAACCTGCTGATCTTCATCTTATCTTTCAAACTTCCCACAATGCAATGTGGCTGCTTCGAATGTCTGGTTTTGTTTTAGATTAACAACATGTGACAAAACGAACATCAGGTCCCAACAATTAAATATTAAAAGACTCTTGATTATCAAAACAGCAGCTGATCAATTTCCTGTGGATCAGTTTCCTCAAACACTGAAATGTAAAGGAGCAGTCTGCTGTTTTACTTTGTGCCTCACAAACACAACCAGGAAACCTTTGTCTCAGATGTTCGGTGACGATAAAGTTTTTTAATCTGTTTTATTTTACATTGAAGTCATTAACTGTAAACGTGAGCGCGTTTCTCAGACTGAACCTTAAGGTTCCTTCTGAAGGCGAAGCAGCTTCAATCCTCTCGATTAGCAGTAAAAGGATAAACGTGATTTAGCGTCGTCTTTAGAAATACCTGCGACCTGGACATTAGCCGTGTGAGTGTACTTGAGAAGACGGATGCTGCGTGAGAAGTGACGATGGAGAAAGAAGTGGTTTGTTAATCGATTGACCGAACGTTAACGTTTTCATCTTAAAACAGCAGCTGCTCTCTGACGCTTCACTCAGCGCCGACACAAACTCCTCTATTGATTTTTACATCAGGATCCATCTTTCTGCATTAGAACACATTTACAACAACGACCAATCAGGTGCATTCATCATTATCTGATTTATGTATCGTCATCGAGCGACGGCCGTTTGACGTGTCCGCCGGGTTCAAGTGTCTCCGAGGTAATGAACTATGTCTTAAATGTGTGTGTTACTGTGTGTCACTGTGTGTGTGTGTCCTCAACGACGAGGTGCAACTGTTACTGACAGGAAGTGCTAGCAACGCTTTGTATTCACTGCTGGTCGTCGCGTCATGTGACTGATGAGAACCAATCAGGAACAGAACGTTTCTGTTCGTCCAGACTAAAACACAACCCCAGAGATTTCAAACTAAAACGAGACACGAGTCTCTGACTTAGGGCTGGACACCAGCTGTAACCATAGCAACAGTCACAACACAGTAACGTCTGTTTACTGAGTAAAGACGATTAGGATATAGGATTAAACGGGACTGAGGGGCCCAACAGGGGCCTCACTGATCAGTTTCCACCTGTTCAATTGATTAATGATCATTTATACAAATAAACTAAAACTAATACGATATTCACAGAGTGAAGATTTTCATAAATTCAGTTGATTGAGATTTCTTTAGTTTAAGCTTTAGTGGATTTAGAGTGTGGTCACGTTTTGATTTTCACAGAAACGACAGATTAATGTGAAGCAGCAGAATTTAACTGAGACCTTTAAATAAATATCACAGGATTTATTGTGTTAATGTGGTTTCTACCGTCCAATCACACGTCTTGTGATTCACATTTTACACACACACGCTGCTCAGCCACATTATAACCTCTCTATAAAGTCATGTGACCTCACAGTTTCTCTCGTTTACGACCAATGATTGTAAGTGTGTCCGATCCTCAGGTATTTATCCAGAGTGAACAGCTGCTCTCTAAGGAAAGTGAAGTCGCTGTCAAACCGTGGGACCTGATTCAGCCGTCACGAGGGGGGGCGGGGCCTGTGTGGACTGGATCACATGGTTATATGTACAGATCACTGATGATGTTCACATTCATTAAATCGATAAAGACGCGAGTGTGTAACTCTGACTTTATAAACTGGTCGTTTGTCGAGTCTGAAGCTGTGAAGATGAAGACGAGTCCACTTCCTGCCTCGTGCTTCACGACAGAGTCACAGCGTCTCATCACGACCATGAAAACATCAGTGAAAACTCCATGGACACAGATTCTGTTTGAAACTGTTGATCTGACGCTGACGCCCATTGAGTGTCAAACTTCATATTTCATTCATGTGAACCAAAGCTCGACAGGGATTTCTGGAGCAGACACTGATATTAGAAATCAAAATGTCTGAAGCTGTTAGTGTGTCTCCGTCGTTTTCTTTCAGAGACAACTGAAGCTACAGAGTCCAAACAGGAAGTCGACAGGGACTAGAAAACAAACTGCAGTCCAGGTACTCTTTCATTTAAAGGGTTAATGTCCTACGAGCCGTGTGTGTGTGTGTGTGTGTGTGTGTGTGTGTGTGTGTGTGTGTGTGTGTGTGTGTGTGTTTAGAAAGACAGATGAAGAATTTCTAATTTAATGATAAATTCTAATGATAATGGAACAGAGAGCAGAGAGATGGACTGTTCTAAAGGAAACATCATGGAATTAAATACGTAAACATCGATCCACTGTCAAGCACACACACACACACACACACACACACACACACACACACACACACACACACACACAGATGAAATGATTGATGACTGTTCTGATCAATATCTGGAGGAAAGTAGTGACTGAATATTACATATTTACTGGTGAGAGTTTCATGCTTATTGTGAACGAGGGACTTTTTCCACCGACAGCCGACGCTCGTTACCAACAAATATAATATTATATACAGAATACATATTTTATTAGTGTGCAAATGCTTTGAGTTTGAGTCTGAATATGAAGAAATACAAAGGGGTGTGTGTGTGTGTGTGTGTGTGTGTGTGTGTGTGTGTGTGTGTGTGTGTGTGTGTGTGTGTGTGTGTCAGGGAGACGGAGGAGGTTTACTCAGCTTCTACATTAAGTTGAATCTTCTCTTCATTACTGAAGAACAACAGGACGTTTTCGGACGGACTCGACCTGGCTCGGCTCCTAATCACTGGCCACTGAGCATTAATGGCGTTCGGACTGTTTACCTCATCGTATGTGAGAGGAATGAGGAAGTTAGTGGCTCCGGCTCGCACCATCACTGAGAGAGAAGTTCATTAGTGTGTGTAGGTCAATTACAAATCTGTAAAAATGTTTTAACGTGTGAACTGAGTGAAATGTTGTCTGGACATGTTGTGTAGTTGGTGTTTGTGAAGCAGCAGCAGCAGGTTGTCGGGTCCGACTCCTTCAAACAGGAACATGTGGGGAACATCCAGGCGAGGGGCGGAGCCTGTAGAGCAGCAGGAGGCGGGACATGACGTATAAACTCTGCTGAGGAAAGATCAGTGTTGTTGTTTACAGCTCGTCCACACCGGCGTCGGCCCTCATCACCAGAAGATCTGGAACCTCCTTGTGTTTCCAAGTTGACGTCTTCGTCTTCTATGTGTACGGCTCCTCTTCTTCATCCTGAGATATTTGTGTTCTTCACATTTCACGTCCGTCACGTGAGGAACATGTCCAGACCTCAGTTAAGGTCTGAAAACAGACAGGGGGCGCCCTCCTCAGCTGCTCGCGGTGACATGACTAAAGAGGTTCTAACACCTGGTTGTGACATCATGAAACCACCAGGGCCTTGTGAACATGGGAAACAGCATTATAGTGCTGCAGAGAGTTCACAGTTTGAGCCGAGTCACTATCTGAGCTGACAACTTTCTATTTGTGCTCTAACTTTCCCAGGCAGCCATGAAAGGACCTTTTCCTCCATCTGAGCTCATAAATCAGAGCGGCAGGGTCGAGGCTTCAGCCGACTCAGCATGTTGACACTGGTTGTGACGGTCCTCGTCTGCGCAGCGAGAGGAAACCACTGATCACGTCTCTCACATTCACTGTTTAATCGATTACACAAAAGATCCTTCAGATAGTCAGAGAGCGGCCGAGGCGAGAGTTATGATAATTGTTATCGTTTATCAGAGACAATGAAAGTGTCTGAGCTGAAGCTGTTTAACGGCTTCATGGGAAAAGCTCTTGAAAAGACGACTGTGGTTAATTTTTAATCTCAGAGACAGAGTTCGTCCTGAAAACATCCAGAGAATCTAAATGCTGCTCAGATCAGTTTCATCAAAAAAAGAATTATAATAATCATCATCATCATCATCATCATCACCGACGTCCATTAAAAGAAGCAGCTGCAGCTCTTCCATTAACAAAGTTATCAATAATCTCATGTATTGATGGACGTGTCCAGATAACATGCAAGCTGAGTTTTAGCGCAGACTCGCTCTTTAAGGCCGACGCCGGGGCGTGAACCCTCGTTTCATCTGGCGCTAATGTTCCAAACGCTTCTTATGACCTACTCATGAAGTCGGCCTCCGAGAGTCTATTGATCCGAACGCCACATGATGTGATGCGTCTGTGTCCAATCAGAGAGGCCCAGAAGAAAAGAGGGGCTTAAGTGCATGGGGGTCTGTACCTCCCTTTACTTTCCTTATGACCAGACGCTCCCGGGGTTCAGAGGTCAGAGATCGTCGACCCACCAAAGGTCACCCCACATTAACATTGCAGCAGAGTTAATTTAATTTCCAGACAACACAGCTTCTACACAAAAATGAAATCCTTTTAAACGGCGGTAGATTTTGAACGGCGGCCGAGGGAAAGCTAATCGAATCAACGTCTGATTTAACTGCCAAAGTATTTTCCTCTGCGTATTTAATCAATACTTAAGACTCATAACGGCCCAGGTCAGCGGCGGAGAGATTTCCATAATCAATGGGAAGAGGCTCTGAAGTTCAGCAGGTTATTGTGCTCTCCCTCCCTCTTCATTCTTCATAGAGTTATTTATCGTCAGGGCGTCTGTCACATGGGGGAAATGGAGCAGGATGGCGGCGGCTCTTCTCCTGGTCAAAGCACTCAGTCTGAGGAGCGCTGTCCACCTGAGGTCATCGTCTGAGCGCCACCGAGCGACTGTGAAGATCTGTTCTCACCTTTTTATACAGTCGCCGATCACCTGTACATACAGACGCTGATCATGCCTATACACAGTCACCGATCGTCTATATATATATATATATAGTCATTACAGTTTGTCCCCCACATACAAACTGATTTTAAATACAAGTCAGAAGCTTCAGACTCCTCAGGATGTGTTTGGTCGACTAAATATAACGTAAAAGGTTCCTTGCGTCTCGGTTGATCTCGACTCTGATCATGAACAAACCACATCCTCAGTTTCGTCTGAATCCTCGACTTGTTTTCTGCTGATCGCAGCTCGCCACGTTCCATCTTCTCTCTCGTCGTTGGATTTTACGAGAGCTTGTAAAACACATTTTGATACCTGGAGCTGTTAACGTGTAAAGAGCCGGGACAGAACAGCCCTGTCACCGGCCTGCCAATAAAAAATGAAAACCCATTTAAGCCAATGGAGGTTCAGCGCCGTGTCTGCGGTCAGTCAATAAACCAAACAACGGGCCGGGCAGGTCGCATCAGGCTGAGTGAGACAACAAGGTCACACAAGAATCTAAACCAGAGCTTCAACACACAAAGAACAATCCAATTCAAATGTCAATACTCAGTGTTATTAGTTAAAGTTACAAGAGTGACCTCTGTCGGACTCACTGTAACTGTAACTAACATTTTAGATACTTTAAAGATACATTAAAGGTCGAAGTTGAGACAAAGCGAAAACTAAAACGAGAGCAACGGAGGCACCAGGCGTAACCATAGCAACAGTGATGCTTTAAAATGAATGACTCCTCGTGGAGCTCAGGTGTGTTCACGCCAACAGTCAACGACTAACATCGGTAAAGAGAAGGTGAACTTACCGTCGTGTTTCATGTAGAGACGCAGGAGTCGGAGACGAGGAGCAGCCGGACCTGACGACATCGTTCCACCTCACAACATCTAAACAAAATACAACACAAGACTTTTGATTTAACGACTCAGGTATTTATGACAACGTGTATTGATCAATGAGGCTTTAACTGGGCCGGTGTGAACCTGCCACTGTCCCCAGTGCAATGACTGGAAAGCAGTTAGGTCGAAAATGACTAACAAAGTTTAATTAGCTGATTAACGGTCGAAAGACAAGGAAGCAAAAAGTCCATGTTTCTTCAGTCTGTGGTGAAAAGTCACAGACATGGTTCAGAACTTTATTATCTGTGATGTCCATCTTTTATTAACAACCTGCAGATCCACAGACACTTTCTATAAAGTCATTATACTTAACAATCAGCACTGCTAACAGGAGCCATGACAGTGAACTGAATGCTAAGCTAATGCGGTTGAGCCCCAGCTCAGTGAAAACACAGGATGATAAAAGGATTATAATGAAAAAGCTGATTATTGATTATTGATTCGACACACACAGATGATCAGTAACATACTGATTCATAACTGATCACTGATCAAATGTTAATATTATTAATGAACACAGTTTTAATAACTCACCTGAGGCTCCTCCATCCCTCCCACTGCGCTGTTAGCATCTTAGCTTAGCACTAAGCATCCCTCCTCGGCCGTTAGCTTAGCGGCTAACACGACAACTTCCGGACTGATGAACCGACATGAAGCGACTCAAACCCCGCAGGAGCTCCGTCCACCTGCCGCTGCGTCTGCGGCTCCTTCAGCAGCTTCTCACCGGAGGACGTGCTGCGGTGACCGGGTCAGTACCGGACATCACCCGGGTCTCTATCCGGGTCAGTACCGGACATCACCTGCTGCTAATCCCACAGGTGAGACTGACCAATCAGACCCTGAGGTCACAGGTCAGCACAAAGGTCTAATCTGTGTTATGTTAGTCTGAGATTCATTATGGTCCCTAAACATGTTTATCTATTATTATATATGATAGTAAATTATTAGAGATAAACTTGTCCTTCACCTCTGACTTCACTTCAACACACAAAAGAACCTTTGATAAAAACCTTTTGAAGATGATAAACTTGTTCTGAGTGGTTGATGCAGGGGATGTGATCCTCTCCTCTGAGCGGAGCAGCTTCCACACAGGAACCTGCAGCACGTGGTGAACAGAAGAACCTACAACACAATCCAGAGTTAAGACCTGATAACGTCTCGTGATGTTCATCTTTACTTCATTTTTCATCCCTCTGCATTATATTTAATGTTGTTTCAGTCACAGTGAGGAGCTCGTCGATGAGGAGCTGGTCACATGTGTCATACGGTCGGCTGTAATGGAGTGACGGACACCCCCACAAACACATTTGGGTAATGTGACGGGTGGTGGTGGTGGTGGGGGGGGCACATTGTGTGCATAATTCACCAGCTGCATTTGTCAAAACAGGGATCTGTATGGAGGCTAATGATCCACGTGAAATTAATGACTCCATAAAATAGAAAAATCCACCGTTCACACAAGCATGACAGGATCCTGTGACTTTGATAAACCGTTAAATGACAGATAATCAGGAGGGAGGGGGCTCATCAGTCCCTGCACCACTGGAGGTGACGTCTCTATGAGGGGGAACCATTACATTACTGTCTCTGTTCTACTGGGTCACGTGGAGAGGAATTATTAAATATATACGTCTGGTTTTATTCTATATCAATACTGTGACTGTCTCTGAGTCTTATACATGTTTTAAATCACCTCACACACATGTTCCTTCATCACCATCAACACACACACCTCAAATACTCACTAACACAATGATGATTAATCCTGAACATTGTCCCAACAAGCAGCTGTTTGAGGAAATGACTGAACCTTTTTAAAACTTAAACTGTTCATACGTGTCCTTAACAAACACTCTGACATCATGTGAACGTATCCTCTTCATTCATCATCTAAAACGTTTGTCAAGATAACTTGGATGTTAACTTATTACTTATTCTTATTTACAAAGAAGTAAACTCCCACATGTCTGTCTGTAGTTAACCAGCTACGGTCAACTCAGGTCAGTTTATTATAAGACATTATTGTGATGTCCTGTTATCTCTGTTCAGTCCTGCCTTCGTCTCTTCTCTGTGTTTATTTGCATCTTTTAAGTCCAGCATCTTTACATTGAAATTTTATACTGATGCTCGTTAACATGCTCCGTATCACACGTTGTATCACATGTTGTATCACATGTTGTCTGACACGCTGTATCACATGTTGTATCACATGTTGTATCACATGTTGTCTGACACGCTGTATCACATGTTGTATCACATGTTGTATCACATGTTGTACCACATGTTGTGTAGCAGGTGTATTAATGAGTTCAGCTCAGTTCACGTCTCATCAGTGAGTGAATCTGTCTCCATTGTTTTAATTTCATTAAAGGCCTAAATGCAGTTTATTACCTTTTTAGTGTCTCAATTTATGAGACTGACGCACTCTGTGCTGGCACTGTGTGTGTGTGTGTGTGTGTGTGTGTGTGTGTGTAAATGAATGTATAATCAGGCTTTGATTTTTTAGGTCTGCATCAGCCTGGGCACCATCTATTACTTGGGTGCCATTGGCTAAGTGTTTGCTCCGCAGCGTGACCCTGCCACTTTATCTGTTGGTTTTATTTTCCGAGTGCATGCTGTCCATATGTTACACTAATAGTTGCTATAATTCTTGTGCAGCAGGGTTCGTGTTTTATTAGTCCTGAGTACGAAGAGAGTGGCGAAGAATGCATTTTAATAAAACCCCTGTAGCAACTGGCTAATGGGCTGACAGCGAGGTATTTGTATAGAGATGAATTACGCGCGGCCGCCTTGACGTGACTTTTAAAATATGATTGAGGAGGTTATTATTGCTGCACTATGATACGTGTTAACAGGTTATTTTAGCGTGGCTAGTGCTAATAAAATTCAGAAGAAAAGACTGGGGTGATGGGGGCAGGGTGTTTCACTGCCAGAGTCACTGACGGTGCTCATTCTGTCATTACTTAGCTCCGCCTCGCCTCCCCCTCCCCCCGCTCCTTCACCAAGGCCACGACCGACTTCAGCCTCATAATTAATCACAACACTTTGTGTTTTATTCTGAGACACTTAAAGGTCCCAGTCTGCTGTCGGACGCTGGGACAGAAGAATAATTAGAATCAATTGTTCACTGAATGAGACACAATGTGATTATTATTATTATTATTATTAAGACGGACGTGAAACCAACATCTTGTATTCTTTCTAACAACAGACGAACTCTGAACGTCACATTAACTCTGAACGTCCTCTGTCCAAACGCTGCTGTGAACATGAAGTTTGTCTCTGTCTAGAAACAAGATTCATGTCAATGTATCCGATTTATTAAAACTGTGTTTGGTTAAGTTCATATTTTAGTTAGGTTAGTTTTGATTTGTTGTTTAGTTTCACTTTCAGTCAAGTTAAGTTTGGTTTGATTTATATTTTAGTTAAGTTTAATATTTTATTTTAATATCCTCAATCTGAACTACATGTTATGTGATGCTATCACACACACACACACACACACACACACACACACACACACACACACACACACACACACACACACACACACACACACACACACACACACACACACACTGTTTGATAAAGTCAGAGTTTGTTTCCTTTTCTCTGTTTCACTCCTCAGGCCTGGGCTCAGTGTTCAGGTGGTAGTATGTGTGTTTGTGTGTGTGTGTGTGTGTTTGTGTGTGTGTGTGTGTGTGTCACTGGTGAGCAGCAGTTTACAGCAGACAGAGGAGAGAGGTGAAACATCATTAAAGGAGATTATCTCTGAATAAATACTTGAGCGAGGTGAGGGAGCTGCAGATAACACAGATGATATCTGGTCCATCAGATGATCCGTGTTCAGAGTCACTGTTCACACCTGTTCTGAGGCCTCACGCTCGCTCACACACTCACACACTCGTCATTAAGCTGCTGAAGACGACACATCAATTAACAGGGACTTTCTCCCAGGACCCTGCGGCGGCTGATGATTCCACTCAGCGAGCAGCGAGACGCCTCAGGGAGGAATTATCTTGTGTGAGTGAGGTGCAGCTCGTACAATGTTCCCACTCAACCGTGAATGTGTGGTTACAGCGCGGCTGCGAGAGGCCTGTTAGCTTCTCATAATGGAGGATCCCAGGACGCTGCTTATCACAGGCCTGCAGGCGGCTCCCGGAGATAAGACCCCCCCACCCGACACATGTCCTTGTGTGTAATCTCTTGTACGACATGGTCAACTGAGAGCCGTCAATGGCTCTTTATACACAGCGGCTAACGCTAACACATCACTCACACCGGCAAAGATTTAGTGGAAGTCCACAGGTGGCGCTGTGGAGCCGACACGCAGCCCACAGGTGGATTCATTTTCTGTCTCAGTTATCTCAGAGGTAACTGGTTACTGGTAACTGGTTACTGGTTACTGGTAACTGGTAACTGGTTAGTGGTGAAACAGGTCTGAGGGAGAAGACAATGGGGACACGATATATATTATTTATATCACACTTTCAATGCCAAAGAATAACTAAACTAAAACCACAAAAAACTAACTAAGTTATTGAATAAATACAATGAGAACATATTTAATTAAATAATCATAAATACAGAACTTACATTAAATTAGATAAACAAAAAGCAGCAGCTGAGGATCAAACGTCTTCACATGAACACGTCACATCTCATCTCTCATCAGACGTCTGTAGAAACTGAGCTGAGCAGCTTTAATGATTTTACTCAGTAATGTAAAGGAAATATTCAAGTCCTATAAATAAAAAATGTTCAGAGCGGTTTCATCCTTCCAATGATTGACAGTCTTTTGATGAGGCCCTGGTTTGGGGCCCCTGGCCCTCAGGGGCCTCGGGGCCTATGTCTGAAGACCCACCTGGAGTCTGTGACAGAGGCTGGTGTCTGTCATGGCTTCAGTTTCATTCTGTTGAAAGAAGTAGTCGTGTATCTCACACCAGTAAAAGTACAAACACCACAGAGTAGATATACTCTATTACTCTATTACTGTTACAAGTAAAAGTCCTGAGTTCAATGTGTACAGACTAACCTGTGAAATACTTTGACATCATCTGTGTATTAGTATGACATCATCTATAAATTGAATGACATCATCTCTATGTTAATATGATGTCACCTGTGTGTTATTGTGACATCATCTATTTACTTGTATAACATAATATTATGATGTCACCTGTAGCATAATCTGTATGCTAGTATGACATGCATGTTATTATGACATCATCTGTGGACCCATATTATTATAACATGTATTTACCAGTGTGACATCATCTATATATTTGTATGAAAATTAATGAATTCTTGTCGTAAAAATAAAAACAATGTTATATTTTTGTTCTATTATTTTTCAATACAAATCTTGTTTAAGATCCTGATTTAAAGTGAATCTGTTCAAGCTGCAGACTCGTTTAATGTGTTGTATTATTTACCTTGTTTATTTATATCTATGTGAGAGGAGACGTCATCGATCAACGATCATCACTTCACATTTATGTTTCAAACTTCATTCACTCACATGAAATCAATTACATCTGATTGATGGATTATTATTTCATTCATAATGAGTTGGAATGAGTTTGTTTGTGTGATAATGTGAATTGAAATGAACTTGAATGGTTTTATAAACTGAAGCTGTAATAATGTATGAAGCTGAAAACGCTGCACAGAGAAATAAAAACTGCCTCAGATCAAATATACTGATTTAAATAATCAATAATTAATAATCAGCATCAGATGTTATCCTCATGTTCCTGGAGTCAGTTTCAGACATTTAAAAAAATCCCATTTCACGTTGTTCAGTCGGATTCTGGATTCATCCAAGAGAATCTCATTTCACCGAAAAATGAAGGAATGTTTGTTTTTACATTTTATATTTTCATAATTTATATTTTTATATTTCAGATTTTATACAAGAGAAATTAGTTTATCTCTAGAAAAAAAACTGTTACTGAGGTTTTATCACAGCGTCTTCAACAGACTGTTCTGAGCCCAGAGACTTCACATGTCAACGGTATAATACTGATAAGACTAATACTAATACTACTACTACTACTACTACTAATAATAATAATAATAATAATAATAATAATAATAATAATAATAATAATATTAATAATGATAATAATAATGATAATAATAGTAATTATAAGAAGGATTTGTTCATCAAACTGATGAAGGTTCGTTTCACATTTCAATAAAGAAAATAGTTTTAACATGTACACGAAAAAACGTATTATAATAAAAACCATTATTATTACTATTATTATAATTATCGTTATTGCTATTATCACCATTCTGATGTCGAGGAGAAGCCCTGTGGTGGGGGCCGGGGACAGGCAGCCGCCTGTGGCCGACAGAGAGCTTCCTGTGGCGGCTTCTTCTTTGCAAACAACGCGAAGAGAAAACAAACTAAAATCCTCTTGTATCGTTTCATCGCATTTGATCCTTCGTAACATTATTAACTTCATAATCACATCGATGATAACAACGTGTTTTCGTCTCTTCACGACACTGGTCGAGTCCTGACAAATGAACTGTTGTTGCTTCACTGGTTTTGAATCTGACACAAAATGAAACCGCGAGAAAAAAGAAAACATTTTGTTTGAACGATTCAAATTAAACATCGGTGAATTTAAACGATCAATAATCGATCAATTTAAAGACCGGATTCTGTTTCTGTGCTCAATTCAAAACTGATCCAGTCAAACAAAGATCCTCATGATAATAGTTATAATAACAATAACGTTATAATCGTAATGGTAATAAAACGAATGTGCTGCACAGCTGCAGCAGAATCAAAGGGTGTAAATGATTCATATTGATCAGGTTCTTTCGATGACATATTGAACCAGTTGTTAATGGATCGATGATCAATAATCGAACAGTTGTATTGATTCAGATTCACGAGAAAACAATCGATCAAACGTTTGAGTTTTTATTAAATAAAAGTGCATCACATTCACCTGCTGATGAACACATAAATAAAAAACATGTGTGTGTCGACTCAGTCTCTGTACAGGTGTGTGTGTGTGTGTGTGTGTGTGTGTGTGTGTGTGTGTGTGTGTGTGTGTGTGTGTGTGTGTGTGTATGTATGTGTGTGTGTGTGTGTGTGTGTGTGTGTGTGTGTTTCCGTCAGATACAAAAACTGATGAAGTTTTTTCTTTTCTGTACAAAAACCGTTTTTAACATAAATTATTCACAGCGGATCTTTTCCTCTTCGTTTCTCTGGTATTTACAACTGAGTCCTCACACGCACACACACCCACACACACACAGGTGCGTGTCCGTGCGCGCCACCGACAGAGCCCCGCATCAGTTAGGAGCTGTCGTTCTCGGAGGTGTGCACGAGCAGCGCGGGCCCGGGCTTGTGCTTGTTGAGCAGCTGTGTGATCTTCTCGTCGTCCGAGTTCGGATCCAGAGGTTTGTTGTAGTCGTCGTCCTCCTCCTCGTTGTCCGAAGTGCCTTTGAGCCTCTCTGTCTCCGAGTCCTGCTTCTTCTTCGCGGTGGCCATCTCTGCTGCGTGTTTCTTCCTCCACTTGGTCCTCCTGTTCTGGAACCACACCTGACACACACACACACACACACACACACACACACACACTGTAAATCCTCCTCTCGCTGCAGGGAAACTAACACAACTAAATAAAACATTCTCATCCACCGATCATCACCTAAATAAAACCGGATTTATAAAGAGAACCAACCTGCAGCAGAAAAACACTGAAAAACACAGAAACTCTTGAATTTCAGGAGAATTCAATGAAGTTAAATTAATAAAAAGGCCTAAATAAATAAATAAATTCCTTTTTTTTAAATCAAAATGTGATACGGGTTAAAACATAAAATTGTGTTAAAGCCTGTGATTGGTTGGATTTAATCCTAAAAACGAAATAAAACAAAATCTTTAGTCCAACGTGGTTTTTTTCTCCTTTGTTAATTTGTTGTCTGTTTTTGTCGTTTTCTCATTTTTCGTTCACTCTGTTTTCAATGAATTAAATAAATTTCTTCAGGCCAAATTAAATTACCTTTACATTACATTTCATTTAGCTGCTGTTTCATCCAAAGCGAATCACGATAAGAGCATCAACCACGAGGGAACAAACCCAGAACAACAAGAACCAACTCAGTACAATCTGCTTCAAAACAGACAAACTACAAAGTGCCTCCTTAGATTTCTGCTCGTTTTGTATTTAATTGTTTTTCAGTCTGTAGTTTTCGTTCAGTTTTTATTTATTCTGTTATTCTATTTATCTGGTTTGTATTTTCTGGTGTGTCGGTTTTCCTCGGTGTTTCTGCAGAGCTCCGTGAATTCTCTTCACTTCATCTCCAGGTTTGTAATTATTCTGTATTTTTTTGTATATTTAAATCAAAAATAATTGTACATTGGCCCAAGGTCTGTCTGGTTCTCTGTATTTATCATATCAATATTCTGTATTTCTTCTATATTCCTTCTGTATTTCTCATATAAATATTTTGTGTTTATTCTGTATTTCTCATATAAATATTCTGTATTTTCTTGTATAGTTATTATGATATTCATATATAATTGTACATTGGCCTGGTTCTTAGTCATTTCTGAGGAGCAAATCATGGTTACTCAGTATTTACTCAGTATTTATTCAGTATTTATTCAGTATTTACTCAGTATTTATTCAGTATTTATTCAGTATTTATTCAGTATTTATTCAGTATATATTCTGTATTTACTCAGTATTTATTCAGTATTTATTCAGTATTTATTCAGTATATATTCTGTATATATTCTGTATTTACTCTGTATTTACTCTGTATATTCTGGTATTTCTATATGTTTTATACCTTGACTTGGCTCTCGGTCATTCCCAGGGAATACGCCAGCCTGGCTCTCTCGGGTCCCGCCAGATATTTGGTTTGTTCGAAAGTTTTTTCCAGAGCAAAGATCTGTTGTCCGGAGAACGTGGGTCTGGTGTGTTTCCTCTTTCCGTCTTTATCCAGTAAAACTGAGTTCTGATCTGAAACGGGAGAAAAGGAGAAAACACATGAATCACCTCCTTCACCGCGGCCTCCTGCTCCTGTTAGACTTCATTCTTTTCTCCACTTTGCTGCGGATCCTCAAACTTACGCGGCGAGCACGCGAACCGCGCGTCCCTCCAGTGCGGACTCTGCATGACTCCGGGCCAGAAGATGGGCGTCCGGCCCGGCAGCTCCGCCAGGGGCTTCGGGTACCGGGCCACCGCCACCGCGGCGGCGCTGGGGCTGAAGTAAAGTCCGGGGGGCGGCGGCGGACTGAGGCTGCTGAACCGGGGCAGACCCGACAGGAGCCCCGCCGAGGAGGAGGCGGCGGCGGCCATGGCCATCGCGGCCGCGGCGGGCCGGTTCAGGATGTCGTTAATTCCGTGAGGGGTCGCGGAGGAGCACAGATGCGGGGATCCGAGCCCCGAGGACAGACCCGAGGAGCTCTTGATCCCCGGGGAGGACACGGCCATGCCGCCTGGGTTGGGGGAGGTGGTGGCCGGTGAGGTAGAGGAGTTGGGGCCGGTGGAGGACAGCGGGTAGGCCGGGTACAGCGGGGTCTTCATCTCGGTCATGCTGTGCAGAGCAGCCAGAGGGGGGGTGCTGAGGAGGAAGGCGCTCTGTCGGGACCCGTCCATCGGACCCACCGCTAACATTCCCTCCTCTCTGCGGGCTCCTGGAGCTCTGCAGCGGGGCTGTGTGGAGGCTCAGGCCCCTGCGGTCCTCACTCTGTCCGGGTGGAACTACACTGAGAGCCGCTCCTCTCCGGACATGTCAGGTTCACGGTGCAGACTAATACCTGGAAGAGAAGCCACAGCGGGTCAGAGCTGGATCCAGATCACAACCAGGACCGAGGACTGCTGCTCTCTGTGCGGAGTCAGAGACACACTGAGGCCGGAGGCTGAGCTGCTCACACCTTCATCACTCTCACCACACCTTCATCAACCTCACCACACTCACCAGAGTCATCAAACTCACCACACTCACCAGCATCACACTCCTCAGGCTTCACACTCACCAGAGACTCATCAGAGACTCACCGGAGTCATCAAACTCACCACACCTTCACCACACTCACCAGCATCACACTCCTCAGAGTCATCACACTCACCAGAGACTCACCAGAGTCATCAGACCTTCATCACGCTCACCGGATTCACCAGATTCACCAGCATCAGACTCATCAGACTCATCAGATCCAAAGTTTCACTGGACTCACTCTGAGGGGCGGGGCAGAGGAGGGTCTGTCCTGATTGGCTGACCTGGCAGTGACGTGATGGCCGGGGTGGAGGGAGTTTCCTGATTGGACGAACATCTGACTCGGATTCCCTGGATGTTTATCAATTTTAATAAAGTTTTGTAGATTTTTTAAATGAATTATTATTATAATTATTATAATACTATTACTGATGATTATTATTATTATCGTCAACATTAACATTGTCATTATTGTAAGTTATTATCAATATTTTTATTATTTTTACTCACTCTTCATTTATCTGTGGTATTATTACTGTAATAATATTAAAACTGATTTTAATATATAACGAGCTGCTCTTTTTTATTATTAATCTAATTTAAAATGTATTTATTAAAGATATGAATGATAATTATTTTTGATTTCATATTGACGGTGTAAATAAAGGTCATCTCTTCCTGAGCTTTCAGCAGATGTGTTCAGGGGTCAGAGGTCAATCGGTTGACCTTTTAAATATCAGCAGCCATTTTGATTTCTAATCACTTAATATGTGACACTGAAAGCTCAGGAGTAAGAGAAGCTTTAGTTCATCAGTGATGTGACCTGTCACTCATTTAACGTCTATTTACTTTATTTAAATTATGATCTTATTTAATCAGTGACTTAGTAACAGGTTACATAGAAAATCAAGTAATCACATTACAATATAAATGACTGAATTACATTTGAAAAGGTGTGTAATCAGATTACAGTTTTAGGTCAAATATGGAAGTTTGAAGAAATTGGAACAAACATTTTTTTTTATTCCATTTGTTCAGAAAATGTTCCAACAAAATACAAAATCATTGACGTTAAACATTTTATTGTTTCGGGTTCAGTGTTCAGACTTCATTTGTAATCAGATTACTAACTAGAAAAAGTAGACAGTGTTGACCCTGGAGTGGTCGGCTGTGGAAATGATTCAAGTTATAACTGTTTATATAATTTATTTATATAAATCACATCCAGAGAAACGTGATTCAGGTTATAAACAAACTGCAGCAGTGTTTCAAACCACAAGGGGGCGTCGCTGCCACACGGCAACTTTAATTGAGTGAAATACAATTAGTTGAGATTTTTATTTATACTGTACAAAGCTACAACTTTTTTTAAATCCTGAAAACTTTAAAATGTTTATCATAAAACACGTGAAGGTGCGTGTGTATGTGACATCAAGCTGTGTGTGTAAACTCAGGTCATGTGTTTCACATGTTGACTGAATCATTTTAAATTAGCAGTGATCAATAACTAATCAACAGTTCTGATGATTGACATGAATAAACTGACGTTAATTTGACATTAGAGACTTCGATTAAGTTCAAACTGCTCAATAGAGGCTCAGGGTGAAGGTTAAAACAGACTTGTTATCTAAATTTATTAATTAGTAATTGTAATTAAACTGAAGTTTGTCAGTGGAGAAACATGGATCCCAAGAGTGGGGTTACAGCGCCTCCATGTGGTCATTTATTTTATTATGCTTCACAGATTCAATGTTGATTTTTATTTATTGTTTGTGTATTTTTCATTGTTTTAATTTGTTATTCCATATTTTTTACCTTTTGAATATGTTTAGTGCTCCAGTGTTTTCCCCTCAGTGGTCTCAGCTTCCTGTTTCTGACCTGAGCAGGTTCCTGTGTTCTGAGGTTCGATCTTTTGTTTATGTGAAGCTTCATTGTTTCTTGGTTTTTGTTGCAGCTGCTGTGACGTCACATTTTAGACGTTTCAGTCGGTCCTGGTGTTTCCTAAAAACCTGATCACACATCAAAACGAGACCTGGACATGAACTCACTCACAGCTGATCAGAGATGATGTCATCAGCAGCTGGACGACGTCAAAACTAAAATTGAAGCTTTTGTTTCATATTCTGAGTGAATTTAACTTTTGTCTCTTGACATTGATTTGTTGATCGTCTCAGACGTCTTGTCTGACGGATTATAATAATTTAAGATCAACGTAGCTTCTTAGTCAAAACATCAGTGAATCAAACAAGAAGTGAGATGATCAGTTTAAAAAATAAGACCCAGAGATACAAGTGTCATCAACTGCCGTTTTATTGGTTTTTACTCGCGTGCCATCAGTTTCTGCTTCTTCAGCTTCTTCTGTGAAACCTGTGGAGAGAAACTCAGTTATTCAACCGTCAGCGACACAGGTCAAAGGTCAGAGGTCAAGGATCGGGCTGCTCAGATTTATAAAAGTTTGTTTTCATGGTGAATCCAAAGGTGTCCTAAGATGTCATCAGTGCAACCACATGAGTAAAGTGACCACAGGGAGGCGACGGCGAGTTCAGACAATGAGTTCAGTTTGATTTCACTTCAAAGAATCTGATCAAAATATGAACGAGGTGAATTTATTGTTTTTTAACTTCCTGCTTTAGAATCATTTGATCACAGCAGCTTGGACCAATCAGGACAATTGGTTTGTGTCTGAACTCTGTGCCGTCGCCGTCCCTCCAGTATTTCAGACTGTACCTTTTTCTTCTGAGCGACCTCCTCCTCTGGTTTGGGGACGATCTGCTCCTTCTCCGTCAGGATCATCTCGATGTGGCACGGCGAGCTCATGTACGGGTTGATGCGGCCGTGGGCGCGGTACGTGCGCCTCCTCATCTTCGGGGCCTTGTTGACCTGGATGTGTTCGATGACGAGAGAGTCCACATCCAGACCCTGAGAGATCAGGACACAGGTTAGACAGCTGTCGACCACATCTGGACCAGTTTACCTACGTTACAATTTAAGCTAACAATGCTAACTCTGTTGACATCACATCTGTAACTCTGAATCATCTGGAGCCGTTTCATGTCCCGACGTCTTTCCAGTCAGTCCAGGATCATGTGACTAAGTGAGACAACGTATATGAACACGTGAACCTTACAGTGATTGACAGATTGCTCAGATACTCTAGTTTCTTTCATGGTTCATACAAAGTCGTCTTAAGTTTCGTCATCGCAATCATCTCATGTCAATCACTGATTTTGTTCAACACAATCGTTTCAAGATTCTCTGGTGGAAACTGAACTATCTCCAACTCTCGGGACAGACGAAGTTTACAGTCTCCCTCATTTATCACTTCTGTGACGTTAAATTAACACAGAGACAATGTCTGTTCTTTCACACGCATGACCAGATCAAACATGTTTTCTTCAGAGGAGACAAGGACCTATCACAAGCCTCATGTAAGGAGACAGGATCAGGAGCGCGCCTGAGAACAGACCTTGAGCTCCGCGTTGCTCTCTGCGTTCTTGAGCATGTGCAGGAGGAACTCGGCGCTCTTCTTGGGCCAACGTCCCTGAGTCCAGCCGAACTGTTTGGCCTGAAAAACAACCACAATGTTTAAGCAGCTTTTCTTCTCTCCTCCCCACGAACGACAGATTAACAACAGCTGCTCAGAGTAAGAGTTTAGTTTCATCTTTAATCCAAAGGTGTCCTAAGAATGTCATCACTGCAGCAATTCACGCACGCTGGTTCATCATGCGACGCTCACCTGGGCACAGCGACCGACGCCTCCATTGTAGCGACGGAAGGGGACACACTGGTGTTGGACGATCACGTCCCTCAGGTACTTGTTGGCCTTGCGGATGTGCATCCCCTTGATGGCCTGGGCTGTCTCACGGGTGTTCTGGGCAAAAGGTTACTCAACTTTATTCAAATGTCTCATTATAGTAAAACACAGGAAAATACAAAATCAGACAGAAAATGAAACAAAACCTGGAGATTAATCATGTTAGAGGTGAATCTATTCAACGGAGACGTTTTCATCGTCTACTCAAAATAAAATGTTCACATATTGACATCAGGCATTTGAAGTTGTTGATTCTTTACAGTTCAGATTTTGTTTCTTCAGTTAAATCAGCTGAAGTTTGAACTTGTGATCAACACGACCACAGAAAATGATGTTAATCAATGAAAATCAGTTTGAATCATTTAACGTTTTTCTGTAACAAACCTGAGAAAGTTCTGAAATAAACTGTTTTCAGACGCTAGTTTATTTTAATTTCTGTGGAAACCAGATTCAAATCGATTCAATGTAACATTAAAACTAGTCTGAGATCATGTGACCTATAACGTCAGTGACGAGTGATTGACAGATTGCTCAGATATTCTCGAGTTGTTTCATGGTTCATCAAAGGTGTCCTAAGTGTCGTCATCGCAATCATCTCACGTCACTGATTTCAACCGTCCGTTCATTTTGTTATTGTCCTGATCATCGTGTGTTTGTACTGAGGAGACGTGAATCCTTCACAAGCTGCTGGATGTTAATTCACCATCTGACCGTTCAGAAGCTCGTTTGATGTGATGACATGAATCCACACGTTCTTCACCAGAGACCAACATGTATGATCAGGTCCAACATGTTCAGGTCACATGGTAACTCATTGAAAACATGTCTGAGGAGGACGGGACATTTGACCCTTTCTCCAGATGACACGTGTCTCCAGGTTTAACTCGAGCCCAACATGTGGAGCGTGTGATCATCTTCTTACCTTGAAGTGAACCCGGAGATTGGAGCCCCTCGACTTGCATGCTGGGATATAGAAACACAGGAAATGTATAATCGTCACATACGTTCAAACCCGGTGTATTCACAGAGACACTTTACGTCAGAAGCTCAGCTGTTTATCGAGTTGTTTTCATGTTTTATCCAAAGGTGTCCTAAGATGTCATCCCAGCTTCAGGCTAGCAGGCTAACAGGCTAGCAGCTAGCAGCTAGCAGCGGCTGTACTCACACTTGGTCGGGTTCTCGGGGTCGAGGGAGTAGCGGACCATCTTCAGAAAATCTATTCACACACAAACAGGTTCCAGGTCAGAATTAAACACGAGGTTAAGATCAGCAGCAGTTCACAGAGACGCAGGTTCTACTGCTAGTTAGCATTAGCTCCAGTGCCAGCAGCGGCCACCTCGCAGATTCCCCGAGAAACAGCAGATTTAACCACTTTCCACAGGAAACCCTGAAGAGGAGTGAACTCAGAGCCCGAGAGCAGCAGAGAGAAGCTCAGCTCGAGTCTCCTGCTGGAGGCAACATGGCGGACACACAACGAACCGGATTCAGGATTAAAACTCAGAATCTGAGGCCGCGAACACGAACATTTAACCTGAGCGCAGAGTTTGTACCAACACGAGGGGAACGGAGCGGGTTGGAGCGAAGGATGATGACGATTTAACTCAGATTCACGACAGATTGTTTCCTTCATGAGAGAAGCTGAGCTCCTACCTCTGAGGCCGCGGAGGAAGAGGAAGAGCCGCCGCAGCGCTGCCCTTCTTCTGCTGCTGCGCAGGTCCAGCGCCCCCCGGCGGAGCGGAGGAGCGACGACCTCACAGGGAGCTGCGCATATGTATATTATTGGATTTATTTACAATATTAACTTAGAGTGAAACCATCCGTTTTTATGTTCAGTGTATTTTGTATTATTAAAGGGATAGTTCACTGAAAAATGAAACTTCCCTCATTATCTCCTCAGCACTATGATGGGTGGTGGGGGGGGGGGGGGGTGTTTAAGTCCACAAAACACTTCTGGAGCTTCAGGAGTAAAACACGTCTGACTCCTTCTCCAGACGTAATAAAACAACTCCGATATCCTGGCGATAGCTGCAGTTACTTAAGACAGTACATTACATAAGAGACTTGTAGGTAAACACATTTTGAGTTTTTCTGTTGTTACATTACGTCTGAACACGGAGTCACCATTGACTTCATTTGTTTTGGATTTGACTAAAACTCCAGAAGTGTTTTGTGAACTCAAACACTCCACCCCCCCCCCCCCCCCCCCCTCCCTCATAGTGCTGAGGGGATCATGAGTGAAGTTTCATTTTTGGGTGAACTATCCCTTTAATGTTTGTTCATTATGTCCATGTGTGTTTGTTTCTGTCTTATTCAGGTTTTGAACACAATGGTTGTCCTGCTGTCTGTAAATCTCTCCATCAGATATAAGACTGAACAGATTCACGTTGAACTCGTGAGACACATTCATTACAAATGTTACCTTTAATTTTACAAGAAAAAATAAATCAATGCCAGAAACAAATTGATTAGATTTAAAATGTGAATTCTTCTTCTGATTCTGATTAAAGCACGAGACTGCTGATCATTTATTTTCCTGTTATTGTCAATAAATCCAATTAAAAGTTAAACTCACTGGAGACAATCATTCATAGTGACTCGTTCTGTAAATCTAAATTTAATTAAAGTGTAAAAGGGTTCAGAGGTTTTTTGAAACTGTTTTTTAACAGACATCATTTAACACAGGGTATAAGTGTATTACCTTTATTATCCTAATGACCACTGTTTCTGATTCACAAAAATTCTGATTGATTGATTGATTGATAAATGACATAATAACCACACGGTGCAGAGGTAGTAAAGCAGTGATTGGTTTATTTGTATTTGGTTTGTATTCTGTTGTGTGATATGTAGAAAAGTCAGTGTGCGCTCGCTCAGTGAGTCATGCACAACATCACACTGTAAATAATGTAAATAACGTGTCCACATATAAAAATAAAGATATTATTTACATCAGGCAGGAAAATGGTGGAAAAATGTCTCCAAACGAATCAGAGACCACATGAAGAAGGAGACTGAAGAAGACCTGATGCACCAGAGTCACATCTGATTGGTTATGTACAGTCACATGACACAAGTCCATCGATATGTGCGGTCACGTCCCACTGAGCTCCGACATCCTTGGCATAAAAAACATGAAGATCAGTCCTGTACAGCGAGAAAACACAACAACACACATCTGCACAGGGAGGGTGTGTGTGTGTGTGGGGGGGGGGGGGGGGGGGGGGGGACCTGCTACAACGAGGCTGTTTGTGTTTTCAGTTGAATATGAACGTTCGGCAGTTTAAGATGCAGCCGAGCGACTCACCTGTGGTCACATGATCACAGGTGAGTCTCAGCTGATTAACAAACCCTCAGTAACATGATTTAAACAAGGGAAATGTTCTGACTCCATAAGCTGCAGAAGAAGAAGCTCATGTTTGACATAGATTCTTTCTTTCTGTCGATAATAAATTAACACTCATCCCCTCATCAGTCAACTTCTCACACGAGGCACTCAGCACCTCTCCTCGCCACCAGGGGTCGGTCACAGTGACGTCTTCTCTCGTCAGACACTGAACGACTCAGCAGAACCTCTTCAGCCTGGTGTCAGCGACAGGAAACTGAAGATCAGCTCCATGAGTCCCTCAGTGTGTGTGTGTGTGTGTGTGTGTGTGTGTGGGGGGGGGTGAGTATGATGACATCACAACCTGCAACACAAGAAGAAAACAAAGGTAAATAAATCAAGTTTTCTGTAACTGTCTTTATGTCTGTGTTGTATAAATAAAGTTTAATACGTACAGGTGTGACATCATCAGGTCGGTGAGCTGCAGCCACACTGAGGCTGTGGGGGGGGGGGGGGCAGGGTTATTTGAGACAGGGGCTGACCACGGTGGGGGTCGGGGGGTAAACCAGAGCCACGTGCACGCGCTCGGAGCCGTTCTTTGGGCAGATGATCTCCGTCAGACCTTCAGGCCGCGGCTGAGTCAGCAGCTCACCTGCAACGCCAGGAATCACCTGTTAGTTACCAAGGCAACGGGCAGGAAGTCACCTCAACAGTAGGTGTCACTGTCGTTTCCTCTCAATGGCACAAACCATCAATAAACACACACACACACACACACACACACACACACACACACACACACACACACACACACACACACACACACACACACACACACACACACACACACACACACACACACACACACACACACACACGTAAAGTCTGACGTCATCATGTATCAGGTCAGATTCATGATTCATCCACTAGATGGCAGCGTCTCCAGACTGTGGGTAAAGTAACTACATTTACTCCTTTCCTAAGTCCTAACAGCTTCTCCTTCACAGCTTTCCTTGACCCTGACACGTATTGGAACACAGCCTCTCTCAGGTGGTCTGGGGTAAATCTACTTCCTGTCCCCTGTGGTCTGCTGGACACAACCTCTGGAGATCAAGTTCACTGAGAATGTTTCGACAGCTCATGAGATCTGATCTGGTTTACACACAAACATAAACATAAACACTATTAATTCTCTTTGTTTTAGTCCCATCCTCTCGGACGCTCTGAACCTGCAGATTGACTCTTCACTGGATGATCCAGATTATAATCCCAGATTAACAGACAGCAGCTCCGTCAATTTAATCTGTTACAATGAAACATTTCATCTGATGTCACGCCTGTGTATGAATCCACAATAAAAGAAATGTAATCCAAGATGGTCGCCTGAGTGCATCACTCTGATTATTAGATTCTGTCTTTCTCAGTGTTTTCATTCATCTGTGTGAACCCCCCCCCCCCCCCCCCCCACACACACACACACACACACACACACAAGACCTGACATAAACAAACAGGAATGCCCCCCCCCCCAGTTCAAACACATGAGCAGGTAAACGGATCATTTACGTTCCTGCTCCGCTCGCCTCGTTTCCCGGTGTGACCCCCCCCCCCCTCCAGCCTTATGAGGTCGTGGTCACTTCAGGAGCAGGAGACGTTTTCCTGTCTCCAGGAAACTGGGACGAGGATCAGACCTGAAATCAGCTGATGTCTCAGTGAAAATAAACCGGCTCCAACTCAAAGACTAAAGTGGAGACGTCTCCTTTCACAGTAAGAAGTTTCCTCCTCTGCAGGAACTGAGAGACTGAGGAGAGAAGAGAGGATTAAAATAAAAAGCAGGACGTGTGAAATGGAGCAGAAGGAGTCGTCAGGACGAGACTCGGCTCCGTGACGTTTCTTATCCTCTGTGATCAGCAGCTGCAGCGACTGGAAACCCAGATCCGCCGGAATGTGACCGACTTCCACCGCCGGGGAAACGAACCAAAAATAACTGGAGCAGGTCACTGAGCAGGTCTGAGATCAGATCCACGGTCTGGAGGATTAAAGCTTTAGGACACATGAACACAGGCTGATCGGATCGACCAAAGGTTCAGGGCTTTTCCCTCTGCAGCAGAAAAACTCTCCTCAAATTAAACGTCACAGTCCAGAGATTTTATCATCACAAACGTTTCATCTCGAAATAGATAAAAACAGAAACTTTCTCTGCCTGAAAGTGTCAAAGCTCTGGGATTCCCCTGAAATCTGCTGCTAATCACACACACACACACACACACACTCCCTCATATGTGTGCGTTCCAGATGTTAAGAGATAAACTGTCCTCATGCAGCCGAGCGAGGATCAGTCTCTGGCTTCCTCAACACACTGAAACTAAACTGACCTCTGAGCAGACGAGCATTTTATCTCTGAATCAGAAATAACCTCCGTCGCACCTGAAACCACGTGTCACATGACCGTTCTCGTACACTGGTTATGTGGTGTAAACACTGGAGGTCGCGTCTGAAAACAGCTTATGTGACAACAAATGTCTGAGTCAGTGTCTCTGGAACTTTTCTGGAACTTTTCTGGAACTTGCCTCCTGGTAAAGTGTCAGCGAGTCCATGTCTGAAAACAGAGTTTAACATGCAGCAGTTTTTAATAACGACGAACTGGTCTCTGCTCTGGTTCATGTTACAGTCAGCTGACGAGCTCAGACCGCCCCCCCCCCCCCCCGTCTGTCACATGCGAGGTAAAGCAGGAGGATTACTGCAAAGTGATGTAACAGCTCATCCACCAGATTACTCAGCAGCTCCTGATGAGACGTTAACCTGCAGCTAATGATGGTTTGAGGGTGTGAACACCGACAACGTGTTTCAACAGGTTCACCTGAGCTGTTTACTTCCAAAGCTCCGCTCAGAGCCACCAGCCTGGAGCAGGAAGAAGAAAGTCTTCTGTCAACTGCACACACTGCACTTCATGGTGAAGAGCATCTGATATGACAAAAAGCTCCAGAAGCTGCTGAACCTGAATACAAGTCATCCTCTCACTCTGACCTCTGACCTCTGTGTTGATACTCAGCACATCTGCTTTCATTTAAAAACTAAAATCAACTCATCAACTACCTGAATACAAATATTCAGTTTTTATCAGTTTGACGAATCGCATCAATGTGTTTGATGTGTTTTTAAATCAAACTGAATCCGTGGTGTCTGGAAGCAGCAGCCTCGTCTCTGTCCGTCGTGTTTGACCTCTGAGGTCGAGTCATTTCCCAGCATTCGTCCTCTCAGCAGTGTGTTTACGGGCAGAGGAGGTGCAGCAGTAATCAGTGTTCTACAGCAGGAAAGGTCTGCTGCTGTTTCCTTTGGCTGCAGCCTCATGGAGCTGCAGCCAGAAAACACGGAGGAGTTCAGATGAAACTGAAACAATAACGACAGAAAGACGAATTCATCTCGAACGACAAACACGTGAACGGAGGAAGAACCAGAACAAACATGGATCTGACCAGTTTCTCTTCAACATTAAAATAAGAGATTCAGTGAAGAGCAGGTTTTATTTCATACGTCAGCTCAGACGCTCATGTGATGAGTTATATTCTACATGTTTGTTTTATATAGTTAAAGATCCTGAGGCGGCAGCAGATGATGAACATGTGAGACTTTACATTCATCGACCTATAGATGGAGGGATGGATGATTAGAAAAACAGATGGATGAACAGATGGATGGAGGGATGATGGATAAACGTCCTCACAATCGTAAAGTTACAAACTAACTTTTTAAACAGACTCTTTGATCCAATAAAAGTTCTGGTGCAGCTGTAGCGCCCCCTGTCTGTTTCCACTTCAGTTCATCTGAAGTCATCCAACAGCTACCGCCGGAGGGCCACGACGTACAGGAAGCCGACAGGAAGCCGACAGGAAACCACCCGAGCCACAGGTCGGTCCTCTCCTGTCGTGGTTC
This sequence comes from Verasper variegatus, assembly GCA_026259375.1. Taxonomy (NCBI): domain Eukaryota; kingdom Metazoa; phylum Chordata; class Actinopteri; order Pleuronectiformes; family Pleuronectidae; genus Verasper; species Verasper variegatus. The sequence continues at coordinate 792,404 of CM048060.1, forward strand.
CCGTCGGGGGAAACAACCTCGGCAGCGTCTGACTGAACGTGTGAGTCGCTTCAATCCCACAATCCTTTAACAGGATTAAGAGGAGTCAGACTGAGCAGCTGATCCACAGCACGAGTGAAAGTGGAGCCACATGCAGCTCGAACGCACATACGAGAACATACACACGCGTGTTTATCATGTGCACTTACAACCAGGAAGTAAAACCCCTCCAACAGCAGGTCACATGATTGGAGAGATTCTGAATTCTTGTTGAATCACTTTGTCTTTCGGTCGACACGTCTCAACATCCCAGCTCTGAGAACATTGCTGCTAGGCAACGCACAACATGGACGCCACAGAGGCTAACAAGTTAGCAAGCGAGCAGGAAAGTAACGCAATGCAGTAAAGACAAAGACAGAGGGAGAAGATGAGACAGACGAATATCAACACTGAACTCAGACGTGTTATAAAATTCCAAAAATGGAAGATGGATGGTGACGGAAGATGTTGACCAATCACGACAGAGTGGACCGGCTGACCAATCCAAGCTGGGCTTCATCAGGAGAGGGGGTCTTAACCAGACAGGAAACAAGTGTTTGAGACAGAGGCTGAAAAGAGGAGCTGCAGCGATAGTCTGAGGAAACCGATGTTTTCAGAACATTAGAGCATGAAAACGTTTTACAGTCATACACTCATCAAAATGATCGACCTGAAGAAGTCTCCTTTAAGTTCAGGTGTGAAATCCCTGTTCAGGGGTCGGGACAAATCAGAATCTATTTCTCAACTAAGTGTAAAGTGACCTGAGACCGAAGGAGAGACGCCGTGTGGACGAGGATGTTAAACAGCGAGGGAGGGAAAGCGTTTGGTTTGCTCGTCTGTGTGGAGCCTGAACTCTGCAGCCAAAAATATCTTGTCCATAAAAGGCCGGAAACACGCAGCGCTCCGACATGAGGAGGTGTCTGTTTACAAAAGTCTGAGAGGAACCAAACTCAACTGATCCTCGTTTCCTTTGACGCCGGGTTCACATCAGCTCCGTCTGTCACACAGATCTGAGTTCAATGCTTCATGGAACTTCATTTGTCTCCGGTCATATTTAAAGGTGATCTGGGCTGATGAAGGTTTTAGTTTTTAGTAGATTTTTCAGATACTTTCCACTTTTACTCCACAACATATATCAGCAAATATCTGAACTTTATTATCACATTGTTTTTTATATTGTTAAAAGTAATCAATCACGAGAGGTCAACTGATCCAATCAGAATGAGTATATAACATTAACACTCCATGACCCAGACGTCTCCACCCGCCCAAAGAAGAGCCACGAAACTCGGAGAGCCTCGTGTCCGACGGGGAACGGACCAGGGATCTGTACAGTAAAAGCAGGTCACGTTGCCATGACGACTGCCTTCTCCATCACCGCATCAGGAGCATCAGCATCGAGGATTATCTCGACCGCTGTGCCCCCCCCACAACCCCACTTCCTTTCGGCCGACGGCTAAAAGTCTTTGTTCAGGCAGCAACACCCCCCTCCCCACCACCAGCACCACACCCAATGTAAGTCATTCTCTGATTCATCAGATCTAAAGGGGGGGGGGTCGATACTGGACCATTAACATGAAAAAACATGACATCATCACTCTGCACCAGACGCTTTCATCATGTGACCAGACACAAGAAATAAAATACAGTATATTACAATCACTCCTCCCAGACTTTATCTCTGAACATGGTTTATATTTATATATCTTCATTTATTTAACAGTTCACGTTTATATACTTTAAAAACATTAATTTATCTAAGAAGTTATTTTTCAAGTATCAAAATAAAATAGTTGTTAATGTGTTAAATTTATTTAGTGGTTATTTTAGTAAAGTTTGTTTATGTGTCAGGAGAGTTCTGAGTTTATTGGTGATGTAAACACTGTGATGGTGTTTCACTGGCTCCAGAGTCAATACTGAAGCTACACAAATTATATGATCTATAATCTAACAAACATTACGAATATGAACTATTATTATTATCACGGACAGACAGCTGGACGGGTTGGGTTCAGGAGGCGGGGTTAGAGAGGTTTACCTGGGAAGGCGTGCGGGTTGGACGACCCTCTCTTGAGGCACTTGGAGCAGAGGATGTGAACAGAGTAGTGGAGGCCGGGCCACTCCTGCAGCAGCACGTTCAGCTCCTCCACCAGCGGCGTGATGGCCTGCCACGCCGTCCAGATGTTGGGCAGCGAGGCGTGGCTGGCGATGGACAGAGTCTCCGCCTGCAGCTTCCCTCTGGACGGCCGGTGGCTGATCACCACAGGGACTTTTCCTCGATAGGCAAAGATCCGGTGTCTGCCGTCTGACCTCTGAACCACATGGCTGTTGATCTGCACGCTGAAGCGAGCGAACAGTCCGGGAGGAAACAGGAAGGGGAAACTGTACTGGATGTGCAGCTGCTCCACAGAGAAGAAGTGGCAGTGAGGCAGCGAGCCGCCGCTGGCCGAGGCCTCGGCCCAGGGCTCGTCGCTGCTGACGTAGCTGGGGAACTTGTACCAGGCTGTGGCTCCGTTCAGAGGCTTGCTGCGAGGTTTGTTGATGCAGTAGCAGATCCCCATCTTCTCCAGCAGCTCCATGATGAGGTGCAGGTCCTGCTGCGTCTGGATGAGCGGCCTGAGGAGCAGGCGGATGACGTTGGAGGGCAGAAGGCCGTGTTGGAGGAAACCTTCCACATGGTGCTGCAGATGTGTCACCCTGAGGTTCTCGCCCTTCTCGTCCTCTATCACCAGACTCACCCTGCCCTTGTCCCCCCTCTCCCCCTCGGACAGGAGCCGGTCCAGCAGCGTGGACTCGTCCCTGTGGAAGAAGACGTTAAGAATTGCAATGAACCGTGGAAGATTGTGGAAAACATACTCCTTCAGCGTGAGGCTGTCCTCAAAGTACAGCAGCTTCCCGCTCTCGTGCAGGTAGGATAAGGCGCTCTGCAGCCGGTCCTCTGTGAGCCCCGCCTGGAGGCCCAGACGAGCCGAGTCCCACCACGACAGCCACAAGTCTTTGGGCTTAAAGTGCAGCTCCTCCAGAATCTGCCAGGACTTTGGCAGCACGCGGTGCAGGTTGGGGAAGATGTCCCTGTGGTCTGCCACAGACATGAGCTTCTCTCTCAGCCTCTGGATGTTCCTCTGCATCTCTGTGCAGCTCACACTCAGGACAGGAGACAGAATCTGCAGCCGGTGGTTCAGCATGAACTGCAGCTGGGCTTTCCTCCGCCTCAAGTTCCTGTCTGAGACGCCGTAGAAGAGGACGTGGGGGCTGGAGATGCGAACGTTGAAGCCCTGCTCCAGCGCCTGGTCCACCTGCAGAGCCAGGCTCCTCAGACTCTGGACGTCCCTCCTCTCCTGCAGACCGATCTGTCTGTGGATGTCCAGACTCTTCTCCTCCAGCTCCACCTCTGCACACAGGTCTGCATGTGTCCCCACCACACACACCACAGCGTGGGGCACTTTGGCGCCGAGGAGGTGGAGGAAATACCCGACATGGGCGTAGAAGTTCTTGGGTGAATATGTTTTGAGGTTGACGACGAGGACGTAGAGAGCACCGGGGGACAGGAAGAAGGGTTTGATGAGGTCATAGTTTTGCTTCCCTGACAAATCATACACCAGGAATGTGAGACAGCGGTCTGCGTCTGCCACCCAGTTAGTGACGTCAATCCCTTTGTTTCCCAGGATTCCTGTAACGTCCCGCTGTCCCACCACGCTCTGCCTCAGCCACGTCTTCCCAGCGTCTTTCATCCCCATCAGGACCAGTTTTAATCTAGGCTTCACGGCGAGCTGGGAGTGAGCGAGCTCCTTCTGATAGGCTGCGATGTAAGGGATGCCTTTCATACACACCTCGTACGGAGGCTGGATCAGAGGGTTATCCTTCACCTTCCAGATGTTCACTTTGGACAGTTTCCCAAAATGATCTGGAAGAATGGCGATTTGGTTCCCCTGCAACACCAGTTCCTCCAGCTTCTCCAGCTCCACCACAGAATCAGGCAGATACGTGATGTTGTTGTTGTCCAGCCAGAGGTTCACCAGCTTCACCAGCTCACCGATCTCCTCGGGAACATGAGTGAGTTTGTTCCTGCTCAGGTAAAGTTCCTCTAATCCTCTGATGCTTAAAATAACCTCCGGGAAGTTCTCAAACTCGTTGGAGGACAAGTTGATCATCTTGAGTCTCTGCAGTTTTCCAAAAGACGGCGGCAGCAGCGTCAGGTTGTTCCCGTCCAGCATCAGACTCTCCAGGTTGTGCAAGTGGCAGAAGGTGTCAGGTAACATGGACATGCGCAGGCTGCTGAGCCACAGGATTTTAACGGAGCGCAGCTTCAACACGTCAGCTGGTAACTCCTGGAACTTGTTCCCGGAGCAGTCGAGCTCCTCCAGCTCGCCGAGGGCCAGGATCTCCGAGGGGAACTGGTTCAGCTTGTTGTGATCCGCGTCCAGAGTCCGCAGCCTGCTGAGGCCGGAGAAGGACCTGGGGAGGTCGTGCAGGTCGTTGAAGCTTATGTCCAGTTCCTCCAGAAGCTGAAGCTCCGAGATCTGATCCGGCAGGTGCAGGATTTTGTTGTGACTGACACAGAGCTTCTTCAGGCCCCTCAGCTCCCCCACACCCTCGCTCAGGCTCCTTAGACAGTTGTGGCTCATGTCGAGCTCCACCAGCTGCACCAGCTCGAACACCACCCGCGGAACCGCGCTGAACTTGTTCCTGCGGAGCACCAGGATGCGCAGGTTGTTCAGGGAGGAGCCCAGCCCGAGAGGCAGCTCCTGCAGCGAGTTGTTGCCCAGGTTGAGCGCCTCCACCTCGGCCACGTCCTCGGGCAGAGTGATCTGGTTGTTCTTGGAGCAGAGGGTGAGCTGGCGCATGTTGCTCCGCAGCTTCCTGGAGCGGAGGGCGGCATCCCTCCACAGCCTGGCCGTCTTCAGATTGTTCTCCTCCATGACGGAGCAGCCGGACCCCCCCTCCTCCACCTCCGGGTTCTCATGGAGACTCTTCATGGATCCGGAGCGCGCAGCATGGTGCACGAGCTCCTGCAGGAATCAGCGCGCTGCTCGGGCTCGGGACGCGGGGGGAGGTCGCTGTGTGTCGGGGAAGGATCGAGTGTGTGTGCGTGTGTGGCCGCGGAGGCATCGTCTCCTCCTGCGCCACGAAACAAACCGCAGCGGCTACAGATCCGGGTTCGAGCCCAGAGCCGAGGTCCGGAGCTGCGGGAGAACTGTGCGCGTCTCCGGCGTCTTCATCGCCCCGAGTCCCTGGTCCCTCTGCACCCGGATATCAGCACCTTTCTCTGGGCTTTCTGTCTCTTCCTGTGTCGGTCTGCGGAGAAGCTGCGTCACAACAACACTCCTCCTCCTCCTCCTCCTCCCTCCTCCATCACTCTCCTTCCTGCTGTGGGAGGAGAGAGTGAACGGGATTCATTACGCTGTTTGCGTAGTAAAGTTACGTTGGTCACGTTAATAATAATAATAATAGAGATAAAACAACAATGCAGGTCAATTAAAGAGATGAATGTGAAATAATTCACTAATATATTTCAAATATTTAAATTACAAAAACACAAAAAATCAGTGAGGTCAGACTCACAAACTCTGCACCAGAGACTCTTTTATGTAATAATACTTGAATATTTATACTCATGTTTATCAATAGCACCTTTTTTTATAGTTTTAGATTCTAGTGTTGTTTTTAAATATAATATTATATTAATTATTACACACATATTAATATTATCTATATAGTTATTTGCTGCTTACTCTCATGTGCCTCATGTTTTAGAATGACAACAAATCTTCTTGAATCTTGAATCATTTAAAAACACATGAATGAATGAATGTATAAATTCTTTACTAGTTTGAAAAGAGAAATAAAAACTGATTTTACTTTGATACCTGAATTTCCCCCATGACAGATAAAAGAAAAAGCTGTGAACAGGTATTTTCTGTTTTGTCAAAGTTCAAAGTTTCAGGTCATCAAACTCATTTTAAACCCAGATAAAGATAAACACACACGAACACAACATGTAGTTTCCACAAGCAGATTTCATTTATTAAAGGAATCAAACATGTCTGACGTGTGTAAGTTTCCTGAACAGATCGTAAACACAGTGAAGGTTGTGAGTCAGAGAAGAACTGATCTGGATCCTGGAACTTTTTCTGAAACATTGAAACATAAAATTCTTTTTAACGTCATCACTAGTAACAGTAAAAGCAGGTCACGTTGCCATGACGACTGCCTCCTCCATCACCGCATCAGGAGCATCAGCATCGAGGATTATCTCGACCGCTGTGCCCCCCCCACACCCCCACTGCCGTTAGGCCGACGGCTAAAGGTCTTTGTTCAGGCAGCAACACCCCCCCCCCCCCCCCCCCCCCCACAGTAATTAATAAAGACTGATCATCATGTCGAAGGTGACTGAAGTCTCCGGTCACTTTGGAAGCAGATCTGACTCCTGGTCAGGTTCATGATGGTCTGTGAGGGTGCTCCCCTGAATGGGTGTGTGATGGCGGTGTGTGAGATGGGCGTAGCCAGGACCTGGAGTTTCTTGTTGTTGTAGATCTGCCGCAGCGTCGCACTCTGCTCCTCCTCTTTCTGACCCTGAGCTCTGAGTTCAGACTGAAGCTGCTGACGATCATTCAGCTGCCGCCTGAGCGCCAACTCATACTCCTCACACCTCCGTCTGTCACTGTGAATACATGAACACGTGATGAACATGTGATGAACATGTGATGAACACGTGATGAACATGTGATGAACATGTGATGAACAGGTGATGAACATGTGATGAATGAAAACATGTCTCACCTTCTTCTCTCCTCCTCATCCTTCACCTTCATCTCCTCCATCATTCTGTTCAACTCGTCTCTCTCTCTGCAATCATCAGCACGTTTCTGCTGCTTCAGGTCAACTACACACACACACACACACACACACACACACACACACACAACCATTGTAAAATATGAGAAAGTTTAGTTCTCTGTCAGTCTGGTTCTGGTTCTGGTTCTCTCTGGTTCTCTTACTGTTTCGTTGGATCTGCAGACGTTGAGCCTCCACCACTTCTTTAATTATGCACCTGCGGTTCTCTTGCTGGAGACGGTTCTGTTCTTCTTTTCTGTTCCAGTTCTCCTCCATTTTCTCATTGATCAGCTGTTCTGTCTCATCGTCCTCCCTCCTCTGTCGCTGCAGCTCCTCAGACAGATACTCACGGTACCGATGCTGTTCCTCACACAGTTCCACCTGAACCACACAGAACAACATCATGTTCTCCTGATGTGTTCCTAATGAACTGCACACCCAGTGCCCAATGGCATTTACTCCAGAACTGATCACTTTGTCTTTCAACATTCAGAGAATAAATATTTCATCGATGAACGTTCTCGGCTCCAGAGGCTCAGGTGTGTTTACCTTCCTCCGAGCAGCTTTCTGTTTGTCGTCTGTTTCCTGTTGGAGCAGCTGCTGCAGTATGTTCACATCCAGCTGCAGCTCGTCCTGTTGATCTCGAGCTCGATGCTTCATCTTCATCCTGAAGTCCCGATCCAGCTCGTGTCGTCTGCTCAGCCTAGTCTGAAGCTTCTGACGCTGCTGCTGCTGATCCTGCAGGACCTGCTCCTCCGCCTCCCGCCTCTGGAGGGAAACAACACGCAGAACACTTCCTGTGTAGATTCAATCACGTCTTGATTTAAACATGTTTAGATTTCAAAAGCATGAAAATGAACCTGATGTTTTCTCTGATCTGGAGTTTTCTCTCTTAGGTCACATGACCACCAGACGTCACCTGAAGTTAAAGATTTGGTGTCTGAGTTTAAAAACTGTGAGTTCAGATTCCTCCTGTAAAATAAAGACTCACCTCAGAGAGTCTTTATTTTTATTTTATTATTTTATTACTCAGTGAGTTTTGTTATGTTTATTGTTTGATAACTCATTATAATGTACTTGAATGTGTCATGAGGTGTTCAGGTGCTGGATATTCACGGACCATGAGTCGAGCCTCCTCCTCTCTCTGTTCCTTCTCTGTCCGTCTCTTCAGCTCGGCCTCCTCCACCTGAGTGTCGAGGCCGTTCAGCTGCTCCACGTTCCTCTGCCGCTGCATCTCCGCCCGCTGCTGCTCTTGCTCCTCTTTAGCTTGTCGATCGGCCTCCCACAGCTCGTGGAACAGCTCGTCCTCCTCCTGCTGCTGCTGCAGCTGCTGCTGTCGACTCCTCACCAGAGCCATCTGCTCCTCCCTCACCTGCAGCTCCCTCTGTCTGCTGTGAATGCTCCGCACCTCCTGACACCGCTCCCTTTAAACACAGCGTCATGCACAACATTCACTCCTCGGGAACAAACTGCAGACCTGATGGACTCACAGACTGGAACATCAGACTTCCCCTGCCTTAGTTAGGGGGCGTGTCTAACTAGCTGCTGGGCGTGACACGCCCCCTCACAAATGAAAATGGCGTGAAGGGACCTTTAAGTTCGGCCTCAGTACCTGAACTGCTGATCCAGTTTGTCAGACACCAGCTGCTGTCTCTCTCTCTCTCTTCTCTCCCTCAGTGTTTGAGCTCTCTCTCTCATCTTCTGTTGTCTCTCCTCCAACGTCTCCTTCGTCTCCTCCAGCTCCTGCAGGAGCTGCTGCTCCTCCTCCGCCAACACAACCTGGAGCCTGCAGAGGTGAACAGGTGGAGACGTACTTCACTGAGAGGAATTCATGGATCTTGATCAAAGTAATCCCAGGGATATTAATGAGTGTGTGTTTTGATCCAAATCAAAATATGTGTTCAGTCAGTATTTGAGTATTTTGAATGTTTCTGTGTAAAAACAAATCTCAGTGAGACCTTAAATAAAGGATTTAAACACAGCTTGAGTAAATGTACTCAGTTACTTTCCAACCCTGATTAAATCAGACGGACCTGTGTCTCCGGTGTTCGATGTCGGCCTCATACAGTTTCACAGCAGCTTGGACTTCTCTGTCGACGGTTCCTTTCAGGAAGTTATGCTCTGAGCTCTTCAGCCACGAGCTATTGATGTCACAGTTCTGCTGGTTCCTGTTGAACTTCAGGAGCTGGTCTCGGGCAGCGTCCTGCTTCCGTCTCTCCATCATCTGCTCGTCTGCACGACGCCACTGAGGCAGCTTTGCTCTCTGATCAACACAAACACTCATTTACATCCCTGCCTTTGTTTTGTTGCAAATTAATGAATGAATAAAAATTAAATGACATAAATTTCAGTCTCATCAGATCTGAGCGAACACATCCTGAGGTAAAACTACCACCAGCAACATTAATAATAACAATGTGATTATAACATTATTAATAACTTTAACAACAATGATAATAAGTCCAAACTAAGTTACGATGATATTTACTCTGAGTAAATATCAGTATCAAATATTTTACTCTATTACATTCATTTAGTAACTTCAGTTACGGTCACATCTGGTGTCCGACTTTCATTCACATGAATACTTTCTACTCTGAATTAACCGAGGTTCGGTGTCTCACCACGGCCACAGTGTGAGGAGTCGGTCCGGTCACCTCCGGGGTCCCGGTTCTTCTCTGACTCAGAAACATCGTTAACGGTTCCGGTGAGTTCTCGTTAGTTAAGATTAGTTAAATTCAGGTTGGTTAAGGTTAGTTAAGATGACTTCCGGTGAGAATTACAACCGAAACGTCACATACACAAACAGGAAGCGATCGGTTCCCATGGAAACATTCAACACGGAGAAGACAGCAGAAAGGGCAAAGTCTAATCGTGGCTGCGGCAGCTCGTGGAGGCACTTCCGGTGTCAACAGAAACTGCCACTGATATGTGAAGGCAGCTGCCTGTGATCCCACTGTTTGGAGGCAGCTGCCTGTGATCCCACTGTTTCTGGGCTCACTTTCTGATTACATATAAAACATTCACAGTTTTATTTACTATCATAAGTTGACTCTGGCCCAAATGTTTTCCTTATGACTGGATCTCATAGACATTCTCCAAGGACTCGTAGTTAAATACACTAACATCCATAAGAACATTTAAAATAGAGTGTTATTCTCATGTCTTCAGTATTTATCTGAATTCAGTTAACTGACGATGTCTCCATGGACGGCAATGTTGACACAGGCGGGTTTATCCTGTTAATATAAAGTGAAATGTACTGATATTCAAGCAAACTGTTATTTATACTTTCCTGGCTCACCAGTAATTTCAAGTTCATCTCCACCAAGGTAACCAAGTACAACTTGAACCTTTTGATGACAGATGTAGATATTCAAAATGTTTCTTTATGTTTGAGTAATTTGTGCAAATTCTTGATAATTAAATTAAATCATGAAAAGATAGCATTGTCTATTGTAAAGACATATTGAGTCAGTGGTGGTGAATGTTAATAATGGAACCTGAGCTGCAGTACCGGACACAAACAGCAGGTTTTACATATGTCAAAGATAGCAAAGGTATTGTTGTCAGGACAGAGTTAAAGTGACTTTAATATCAAAAGATCTTTGAAGTTCTCAAATTGCACCTTGAAAATGTCTCTACAGCGAGACCTAAAGCTGCGGGACTAAAGACAAGTGAAGGAAAGACATGTTCTACTAATAACTGTGCGCAGCGTCAAACCCTCCAAGTCCCGGAACCTTAACGAACTAGTACAGGATCACAAAGTGGCCCCAATCCCCTGAGTGAGTCACAGACCCACAGCTTCCACACAGCTGCCTCTCGAAGACAGCGCCCTCTGCCGGTGGGCGGGGCGATCTGCTCCATGTGGTTCTCCAGGAAAACAAAGAAGCAGCGGTGAGTTCCACAGGGAACTACAACCTCAACTAACCACAACCCCTGACCCGGGTTAAACTCGGTTGACCCGGGTCAGACTCTGTGGTTCGGGTCATGTTTGAGTTTCAGTCTCCTCAACATGGCGGCCTGCTCTAAACACTACATCCCCCATGAGGCTCAGCGGCTGTTGTTTAGCAGAGGCCGGAAGTGTAAATAGAGAACAAACTACGTCACGTTAATTAATTAGTTGAGTTAATGACGTCACATATAAACTCAGAGACATTTTTAAAGCGCTGGATGTTTTTATTCAGTTTTACATTCGACTCAACGTCAGCAGAGCACGTGACAGAATTGAAGCGCTGTGATTGTAGGTGAAATGCACCTTGGGAATTGTAGTTGAACACCTGATTCTCGAGGATTCTTCACATTTGTTCCTCTTGAAGAAGCTCAAACGTTTTTCACCAACTTTAATCTCACAACGTTTATATTTGATTCATTATGATTGAGAGTATGAGTCTGTAATTTCATTAAAATAAAACAAAGTAAAAACCATCATAAACAAATATTCACCTCGAACTTAAAGTTGAGAAACGTATAAAACCTCCACAGCCCCTCAACAGCTGCTCTTTACAGAGGAACAATACGTGAAGGACATTTTTACATGAACATTAGAAACAGAATATTGTGAAAATGTATATTTGATTTAAACCATTATTACCATTTGTATAAAATCAGAGCTTTTCAACAGAGATGATTCTTTTTAAATGATAAACATTTTATGTCCGTTCACGATAGTGAAAACAACCTATTTTGCATGGTAATGTCCCGCACCAGTAGGGGGCGCTGCAGGCCCCTCACCTCCGTCTGTGTTTTCTTCCAGCTGTTTCAGTTTTGTTTTCATCTGTAAAAATCTGGACAAAGTATTTTTATAGTCACGCGACCAGATCCAACCTAACGTTGCAGGAGTTTGTAGTTTTTCACTGAAGGCCCACAGCTCCAGTATGTCAATCTCCAGTCTGATGAACTTTAAGGCCTCAGCTCCGACGGATTTCCTCCGCAGATCTCCACATGCACTCTTCACATCTTCCAGTTCACTGTTCACTGAACCGACCATCGTCCTGAACTCTCCTACTAATCTGGTCACTTTCCCTACACATTTGTCTTCTGCTATTATCTTAATTATAATGAACACAAGAACTGACAACAGTAATATAAATAAACTCCGACCTTCAGTGGACGGAGCAGCGAGTAAAGCTATCAGAGCTGCTGCTCCTGAACCAGCTCCTCCTGCAAATAAAAACAGCTTCAGTTGTCTCACTTCTACATTAACCTCCTGAAGCTCGTCCACAATCTGTCTCATCCTGGGCTCATAGCGGTCGAACACCTCGACGAATGAAGCTGCAGAGTGAGCAGCTTTTCTCCGGCTACCTTCCATGTTTCCAACACTCGCCTTGTTCAGGAAGTTCCTCCAGAGGGAGAGAAGCTGATCAGGGAGAGAAAGAGTTCAGTGATCTGCTCTCTATCTGATTCATGAACTGATGGGGTCTGACCTACCTGAGCAGGTGAAGGTGGAGCAGGTGGAGCAGAACTGAGCTCAGTGTCCAGCTGTCTGATCAGAACAGGATCCTCAAACTGTCACTTTCCTTTCTCACACATCAGAGACTGAACTGAAACCCTGTGTGTGTGGGGGGGGAGGGAGAGACACACCCAGCTTCAATGTGCCATTATGTTGTCAGTGTTTACACACTCACATCCTGGAAATAAAAAACAAGTACTCATAACGTAAATCATTTTTAAGGTGACGATAGTTTAATTTTTAGGTTTAGGTTAGTAATAACTATGGTTAAGATTCCAGAAGTATAAATGTAATGTTCTCTGAACATTTACGTGTTCATACTTCATCATGAGACCAGAGTTTGTGATGAGCTTTATTTGCAGAGTGAACCACACACCATCGTCACCACTGTACATCACAGATCTCCACAATCACAAACCAAAAGAGCCGAGATCACGACGACAATAAATATTAGATCATCAGAAAGGTCATCAGCAGAATGAGCAGATTGAAGAGACAGGAAGTGGACGAGCTGCACGAATCACATAAATACAAAGTCACATTCTCCTCTAGATCCTTAATTATTAACCCATATAATACAAAAACATATCATACATATGTACAGACGAGTGTCACTGAGAAGACATGAGGAGAAGCCGGTGTGAAGGTGAACACAGTCACTGGACTCTTCATCTGCACCGGAGCTAAATGCTAACAATATCTACACCTGTGCCCATTTGAGCCGATTTACTACAAATTAATATTTTCATAAAAATCATGAATTATATTAGTGTTATTTAAACTAGTTTTCATGTACTGTTGTTGCACTTGTACATTTTTAAGGTTTTAATTTAAATATATTACTTCTAATGTGCAATTACTCTTTATGGCCACTTGGAGGCCCAGAACCGTCTGTGAACTCAATACATGAATTCACCACAACACGTCATCTATCAGATTATCAGGTTGATGTGGGTCACGTTACATAATAAAAAATGGTCCCATTAACAGACCTGTTATCTAAGTGAGGAGTTCCTCTTGAGCCTTTACACTTTTTATAAAGTCGCTCTAAGGTCACTTTTTTTCCACGTGTTTTGAAGCTGTGTATTTACACCTGAACTAAAACTGTTGATATGTAAATGAATCATCTCAATTTTAAATTTACTTTAAATAAATAAGTCACTTTCTGAGCTTTTTGATCCTTAAACACGAAAAAGAGAAAGTCGCATTATTACACGTGCACTGCGTTGATCAGTGTTTACCGAGTGTGTCAGTGACTGGATCACCTGCTCATCACCTGCTCATCACTGTTTCTCACAGTAAATACACAACATGAACATTTAGGTAAAAAATAAAGCATAAATAAAATGTGTTGCGTTGCAGGTCCTTCATTAACCCTCAGTAAAGTGATGTGTCGGACATGCAGCTGCTGCAGATTCATTTTCATGCTCAGACAATTACAGAGCGACTCCTGCGTCAGCACATGCAGCTCAGACAAACCGTGCAGGTAATTCAGCAGGAGAATTGAGATGAGGATCCGGCAGCGAGGATTTATTAACATTCACATTCCTTCAAAAGAGTCTTCATCGACCTGCGGCGGAGCCGGACATGAAAACTGGTGCAAAGGTAAAATGTTCAGGTGACGGAGCTTCAGGGACACGTGACCTGTGTTTTTAGTTTCCGTGCATGCTGGGAGACGAGGACGTGGAGGAGGTGTGGTACATTCACTTCCTGCAGGTGGACACGGAGACAGCGACGTCGATGTTCACGTCTTCACACTTCTCGCCCCCGTTAGACGTCGTCAAATATCCGGCTGCGGGACGATGACATGGACAGATACCGTCCTCCTGCATGTCTGATAAAACACAAAGTGTGAACACGACTGAACCAAGTCTCGACCCAACATGACGTCACCCACTGGTTTTTCAGCTGCTGCTCTGAAGCCTCCAGTTTGACATGTTGTCCATCTTGGTTATTTTGAAACCAGAAGTAACCATATTTGGAGGAGATTGGGGGTGGAGCTTGACTGATAGCAAGAAGGACAGTGCACGCCCACCTACACCTGCCCCCTGCACCCATTGGAGGTACTAGCTGCCAATCAAACTGTGGTATCCACCCCCCAAAACATGCAGCGCTTTATGGTCTGTTTGCCTCTAAATGATCATGATTTACTAAATAAGAAGACTTGAAACTAGAGATTGTGTCATAGCGCTGCTTCAGAAAAGAACAAAATGTCCGCACAGCTCGAGTCACGCCAAGTGAAAACAAAGTGTGGTGATGTGCAGCTCTGTCGTCCCACATGTCCTCCGACAGGACACAGTCTCATATATAACTAATAACATAGATAACTTTATCAAACACACAGCGGAGGACAATTACCTTCCAGACTCGGCGTCCAGAGGGTCGTCTGTCAGAGTCTCAGCGCTGAAGTCTAAAGGTTCGGCGTCCTGCAGCAGCTCGATGTGGTCTCGCTCTGCTCGACTCCCAGAGCGAGAGTATTTAGCCTCTGTTCAACAAACAACAGTCATTGTGTGAACAGCTGAGCCACGACTGATCATGTGTCTGCTGTCATGTGACTCACGTCTGTTGCTGCTGGAGTTCACAGTGTCGGAGTAACTGGTCTCCTTCATCTCATGGCTGCTCCGGTTCCTCGCAGCCAAGTCCTCCCTCGGGTTTCCGTAACGCTCCTTCCACTCCTGCAGTGCACAGCACAGACACATGGTGGCAGTATAACAGGGAGTCTCTCAGAGCTGTTATGAAGTTTTAGTTGCAGTTTTTCTGAATTCGCAAAACACTCAACTCCAAACTAAACTCTCTACTGGTAGTTTGTGTTTGAAGAAGAAACAAAGACTCACTCTGCGTCTGTTCTCTCCATCTTCAACCCTCTGCCGCTTCCTTTTCTCTGTGAAGAGACACGGACAGTTGTCGACCACGTGTTACTCTGCAGGAGCCTGTTACTGTGGCTGTTATCAATATGCTCACCTCGTCGGATCAGCTCCTTCCCCTCATCGATGAGGTCAGAGGTCATTTCACTGTCGCCCAGAAACTGCTGGAAGCCCAGAAGATTCAGACAGCGAGTTCCCAAACTGAGGAAAGAGTTGGTTCCAGATGGTCAGAGTTCTGCTCGTTGAAGATGAACATATTCAAACTTTGATCAAACATTTCAGATATTTAACTGAGCTGAAACTCACCTGAAGTAAGTTGCGATGCAGAGGATGACGATCAGCATGGGGTAGTAGATATAGAAGCCGTTAGCAATAAAGGAGAGAACACGCATTGATCCCATGATCTGAAAAACAAGTCAGACAGGAACATGTTTAACTCCAGAGAAAGAAAACATGAATCCAGACCACAGTGTAGAACGCTGAGCGCTCTGCTGCGTGCACATGAGATATGATCTGTTCATTCATCTTCACGTTCTGATTCATTTGTTCCCATAGAGCTCAGAATACTGGTGTATAGATATTATTGTTCTGTGGCCACTGGGGGGCTCTGTGCTGTGCAGCTGTGTGCTGGTGGTTTACTGAGGTGTAGGCTGTCTGCTCCTTCTTCTGGTGGGAGATGGCAGAGTCCATGTGTATTAAACCCAGGAAGTTGAGACACAGTGGAGGAGTTAGACGACAGAACAACCTGCAGGTCAATTTCAGAAGAAAAAACGTGACCGTCTGCACATGTCTTTGACGTTCCTGGTGGTGGCAGATTGTTGCACTCTGATTGGCTGCTGATACTTACATGCCACTGAACTGGAGGCTGTAAGCATCCGTCTGGTGATGGGAGGCCAGGTAGTAGTAGTTAAAGACCCGGATGCGGAACACGGTGGAGTAGACGCAGGTGCACAGGAAGAAGATGGTGATGAAGCACGCCATCTGGTGGACAGAGGGGATAATACATACATGTGGCTGTCAGTCGATTTACTTCTGGCTGAATATCACATGAACCTGTCTCTGAACTGACTCTGGGTTATAAATAAAGTTGGTTTGAATGAAGCCATTCCTATTTCCCCTTGAACTTTCTTCACGTTTCCTCGAGGGTTCGAGCAGAAGATGGTCGTGACCTTTCTTTTGACAGTTCAGAGACGAGAGGACGTGGTGTCGGCAGCGTGGACGGCGTGGACGCTCTCACCTCAATGTACAGGTAGTTGTAGTCTCGCTCGGCGAGCTGGATGAACACAGCAAACAGAGAGAGGACGGGCCGCGTGCTGAAGAAGGTGCATTCTGACCAGACAACGGCCACGCTGAATAGAGTCAGCATCACAGACAGCAGCCGATAGAACCAACACTTCAGGAGACACTCCCAGTACCACTCTGTACACACACACACACACACTGCGGTCAGGGACACGTGACCACATATCAGCTGATGACCTCTACGGGAGCGGGGCCCTGTGCTCAGACCCACCTACAGTCGGGGTGTAGACGTATCTGTTGAACCAGCCGACGGGTCCAGTCGACGGGAAGCTGTGGACGAACTGGTGACTGGAGCTGGTCTCATTCTTGGCCACGTCCTCCAGGTGGACGGCCTGCTGCAGGAGGATCTGCCACTGAACACGAGTCCTGTTGTGTCTCTGCACCGCATAGATCGCCTACACACACACACACACACACACACACACACACACACACACACACACACACACACACACACACACACACACACACACACACACACACACACACACACACACACACACACACACACACACACACACACACAGTTCAACATCAGCAGAATCATGTGATCTCGGTCTGTGAAATCCAGTGTATAAATGTTTTCAGTCTGAAAACGTACAGAATAAACTAAGAGAAACTTGTGGAGATGGTTCATTTCATTGATCACATAGTATTTGAACGAGCCTTTGAAATGGGACATCAGAGTCACGCAGCCGTGACGCAATCATTCCTCAAATGCAGTGTCTGAAGGAGGCGGAGCCTGAAGTTGGACAGTGGGCCTCCAATGACCCGAGGCATCAGCGTCTCACCTGTTTATGAAGCTTCACCAGACTCCTCTCACTGGGATACGTGTTCTGTTTGTCATCAAAGTCCTCGTAGTCGTCCATGTTCCGGCCCATCTTCTCCTGGTAATCAACGGGACACTGAGGGGGCGGAGTCAGATCGGTCAGCTGATCAGTGTGATCAGGAACAATGACTGACAGGTGAGAGTCTGTGTCGTACCTTTCTCAGAATGGTGTCGATGAACTTCCTCAGTGGATGATTGTATTTGATGGACTCACTGACTTTTCTCACTTCCTGCAGCAGAAGACGTGTCACATTAGAACAATGACGTAACGTGAAGTTAACGCTACACTTGTCTCCTGCCCGCTCACCTCCATGACGTCCTCCAGGTTCTCCTCTGCATCCGCCTTCTCCGTCATCAGTTTGGACGCCTTGAAGTACGTCTTGATGAGCAGGTGTCCGTGTCGCGAGGCGTTCCAGTACGAGCGAGGGATTTCCACCAGGCCGTATCCGAGCAGCAGAACGAGCAGGAACAGACCCCAGGTGTTGGCTGCAGTGATCCCGATGGTCTGGAGCTCGTACCTGAAGAACCACACAGAACCGCATAGAACCAGAACCAAAAGAACCACATAGAACCACACAGAACCAAAACGAACCACACAGTATCAGACAAAACCACAGGTTACCTTTAAAACCACAGTGCACTCACCAGGACAGATGCCAGTTAGGATGAACCGCCACGTAGATGAGCAGAGAACCAAAGATCAGCAGGTACGTTCCGTAATAAATGGCGTTTTCTATCAGAGCCGTTTTAATTTTCCCAGTGATGGAGAAACCTCCTGAGCGAGCGTATGACTGCATGAAGGGGAGCAGCAGCCTGAAAGCACAGAGTCCAACCATCAGGTCTACATCACGTTCTACACACGTTCTTCATCACAGTCACAGACTCATACTGACCACGTGAGACACTGAGACGTCCAGTACACAACTCTCCAGAACACGGGCATGATGCCGTCAGGGATGTAGCTCCACGGTTTGTAGCACGACTTTGCTGAACTACAGTATAAGAGAGGAGAAGAAGAACAAGCTGGTTTGTTTTTTATTTATTAATTTATTTGTTGTTTGTTTGTTTGTTTGTTTGCAGGATCTGTCGTGATCCAATCACATGACTGGTTCAAGACGTCAGAATAAAAGCAGAAACAAGTGGAGCTGTTTTCAACTTCAGTCCATTGAACATTGAATCTGTGAGAGAGAGACACTGACCTCTTAGTGGGAGCGACAGAGGAGTTAGTTGTTGTGTGATTGGACGATGGAGGATTGACAGTGGGAACGGTCGCGTGCTCCTCATGGTCGATCTTACACTGCTTATAGATGGTCTATGAAGAGCGAACACACACACACACACTCAGTCAAAGCCTCCGTAGATTCAGACAAGTGTTTTCTCTGGTGGTTACTGACCGTGCTGACGTCCAGAGGTAAGATGAAGACGATGAGGAAACACAGGTACCAGGCGAGCAGTGTGCCGAACAGCACCATGCGCTGCTGCTTCCTGAAGTCTCCATATCGATGCAGCAGGAACAGCGCCAGGAAAAACACCACCACGATCTCGATGCCCAGAGCGGCCCCGCTCATGGCGCCGTGCTCGTCTCAGCAGCCCGACAAAAACCTGCAGAGACAGAGGAGACGTTCAGAACGCTGTCATTTCATGTGTGGATTTATTGTGTGAAAATGTGATGACTCCTCCTGTGCAGAGCAACACGCGTGTGATGCAAGAGAAGAAACATTCAGTTAAAGTGACGCAGCAGCTGTTGATCCCCTCAATGTTTCCTGAGCTGCAGTGAATACTGTGACCATCCTCCAAATGAACACTAGGTGTCCCTGTTGTCTGTTTTATGTTACAGCTGATGAATCTTAGTTATTCTTAGTTGAATTCTCATGAATAAATAACTTGTTTTTTATGAGTTTATTATCTATGATATATCATAGATAATAAACCAGTGCAACACAAAAAAGTGCAATGGACAGTTGGCAGCATGTTGTGTTGCTGTAGTGTCCAGACAGTTTCTATAGTTGCTGTTTCTCATGTGAAGAAGCAGCAGGAGATCGTCCGGCTCAGACTCGTTCACACAGGTTTGTCCGGAGCAGCTGACTCAGACTTTTACGTTGTCAGATACAGAACCTCCAGAACATTTGAGGAACATGTCCGGTTCCTGTCTGAAACCAGCTTCTTCTTCTCTACTTCCTGTCACACCTTCACTCGTCCTCTCAACGACTGGCCTCACACACGACCACACGTTAAACTCATCTAATAATATTAATAACAGCATATTAAACAGGAAATCGTGCACACACAAGTTTAGTGTCTGATCAGCTCCAGAAGCAGAAGTGATTATTTTTTACTGTTCTTGTTTCTCTAACCTCCTGGTCTCTGTTGTGTGTTCACTGGTTGTGTGTTCACTGGTTGTGTGTTCACTGGTTGTGTGTTCACTGGTTGTGTGTTGCTCTTCATGACGTGTGTCTGGTCTTCTCTGTCTTCGTGCTGGTTCTGTCTTGTTTATCAGTATTTTATATGTGACACGTTCCTCTTGTTATTGTTTGGTTTTGAATGTCGGACTGCGAGCTGACACCGACACAGGCACAGACATGTTGTCCTGATGAACACAGACGTGAGAAGGAGACACAGAGTGAGTCCGAGCGGTCACAGGATGTGTGCAGATGTTTCCCAGCTGGCTGTTGGCCGGTCAGACACTGACAGCTAGCTGCTGTTAGCTACCCGGGCTAACACGGTGTCGTTGTGTTCTCACCGTGTTGAATGAGTCAGCGGAGGTTCCTCCAGAGGAACCAGAGGAACCAGGGAACCGGCTCAGGATTCTCTGCGGACTGTGGTGAGCCTCTGTCCGGCCTTGTTCTCCATCAAACCCGGGTTAATCCCCCGAGTCTCCGGTGTTAGCTGTTAGCAGAGCAGCTCCACTCACATCCGGAGGAGCGGACGATGACGTCACTGACGGGCATGGGCTCAGCGCGTGCGCGGCAGCTCTTCTTCTTTTTGACGCTTTATTGTTAAACAACGTTGTGACGCATTACTGCCACCAGCTGTGTGGATTGAACACATATATATATATAAAAGTTATATTTTGTCCTTCTGAGATATTGAACCAAACATAAAACATGTGTGTCCTGAACTTCTTGGTAAAAGATAGATCATATGTAAATTAAATCGCAGCTCTATTTCTTTAAGCTTCAGTATCAGTTCTCTTCTCTACTTTACTCTACTACTCTACTACTACTTCATATTTTGGAGAGAAGAATCTATCGTGTGCTAAAGTTTCCTGTTGTTTTTCTATTATAAATAATGTTCTGTTCAATCCTGTGTGACCACAACGTAACCTAGATATGATGGTTTCCTCTCTCCGGTTGTTTCTCATCATACCAGTTCTTTGAACTCTGTAAAAGCACCTTCCTGTTTTCTCTTCTTCCCTCTGCTTTGCCACCTTTCTGTGTTTAAGTGTTCTTCATTTCTGTCTCACTAAAGGCTCCTGTGATGTCAGGGTGTCCCTTCTGTTGCTCTCTCTGCACATTGCTCAGCTGTTGTTGATGTGCTGCTAAAGTGTTACACTTAATCCCATCAGTTGAATTCTGTGTTCTGTGTTCTTGGTGCAGTCAGGGACACAGACCTGTCGTATCTCTGACCTGTTGAACTTCAATAAATATTGACAGGTTCAGTGAGAGAAGCAGCAGCAGCTCCTTCTTTGACTCTGTGTCACAGAAAAACTGAAAATATCCAACTGTTTAACTTTATATGATAGAAACTGGTGCACAGTGCTCACTAAAACTCATAAAATATATAATTTATATAAATATAAAGAGAGTGAATGATTAAAGTCAGTCTGAGAAGAGGGGGCGTGTACTCGACCCTGTCGACCTGTCGGTCACGCTGTCCACGGCCTCTCTGATTGGTTGTCTGCAGATGTTCACGTGAACCATGAGTGAGTTTGAAGCTGCTACTCAAAAATGTTCAGAGGAAAATGAGAGAAAAGCTGGAGACATCAGACTGTAATGATGACCTCACCACTGAGAACCAAAGAGAACCACTGAGAATCAGAGAGAACCAGAGAGAACCAGAGAGAACCATACAGATCCCATCCATGATCCTCACCCGCTGCTCCAGGTAACATGGTTTGCAGAGTTTTATCAACAACCCTATGTTTTCCATATGCTTCAAATAATTGAGCAGCCAATCAGAGAGCTAAAAGTGTGATGCAGCAGGTGAGGACTGGTGGAGACAGGTGAGGACAGCTGGAGACACCTGACAGAAAAGTAGTAGTAGTAGTAGTAATAAAGTGAGTAAATTATATTCAGAATGATGATGATTTGAAACGTCCTCCATCTCTTTCAGAGTCTCATCATGTCCATGGACATGGCTCTACCTCTGTACCTGCCCCAGGAGGAGTTTGTCTACAGGACGACGAGCACAACCTTCAAACCTGCTCTGACCTTTCAACAGTCTGACTGTGTGGACCAGTCCGAGCCTGAGGAGAGAGCGGCTTCCTGTGGAGACGCAGGAAATGCCAAAAAGAAAGTGTGGTTTGCTGATGACAGAGGTTTACCTTTAACCAAGGTGAAGGTTTTCTCCCAGTTCAACGATCCCATCGATATTCCTGCTAACATCCAGGAAATGCTGAGCGCCTCTCTGAGTCTGACGGCCGAGGACGACAAACTGGTGCTGGACTTTGTTCAGCCGTCCTCGGACTACCTGCTCTTCCATCAGAGGCTGGAGAGGAAGCTTGTGAGCCTGGAGCGCTGCGTGCTGAAGGACAAGACGCTGACAGGAACCATCAAAGTCAGAAACACATCGTTTGAGAAACGTGTGAAGCTGCGGGTGACCTTTGACAGCTGGAGGAGCCACATGGACGTGGACTGCGTGTACACAAAGGACACGTATCCCAGCTCGCACAGCGACACCTTCTCCTTCCAGGTGTCTCTGCCAGAGGCTCTGCTGCCTCACCAACACCTCGAGTTCGCTGTCTGCTATGAGGCGAATGGATGCAAGTTCTGGGACAGTAACCACGGCAACAACTACAGGATCGTCTGGTCCTCAATGAAGACGAGTCAGCGGGACGCCTGCGGCCGCCACACAGGCTCCCGTGACTTTGGGATCCATTTTGACCCATACGGCAGCCCCACCTGCTCACATGGGATCTTCCCTGATTGGCCGAGTTATGCAGGATACGAGAACATCGGCCCGTACTACTGAACATGTGTCACCGCCCACGTTGTCGATTTTTTAAATCTCACAACTGTGATTGGTCGTTACATTTGCTATTAACATGTGCGTGTTTAATTACAGTGAATATTCTGTGAAAATACAAGAGTCAAATATCGAGTAGAAAAACTAAAAAATTGATTTTATTTCAAGCATTTATCAATAGACATGTTTTAACTTTAATACCTTTTCATTATATGAGTTTGTTTATGTTTTCAATGAGATTCATTCTAGTTTTTTGTGTTAGAAATAAATGTTAATAAAGTTTGATCAGGAAACACTGACCTGACTCACCATCTCTGACTCTCTCATGGAGGAAGTTGCTAAAGCTTCAAGAGACTTTAAATAAAGATGGACGACATGATGGCTCCCAAAAGTGAAGCCAAAGCGTCTTGATCGCCCCCTGGTGTCTGGCTGGAGAATAGGTCATAAACCCCGCCTCCTCCACTTAAAGAATCAAAGCAGGCGTTTATCACCAAATCAGCACAAGATGGCAGCGTTTGAACCTGAGGCATTTTGGCTTAATTTGTGGAGAAAGTGGAGGTGTGTCGTCCATCTTTATTTACAGTGTATGGTTATAAAGACAAAATGTTGACCTCATGGTGGCGCTGGAGGAAAGTTGGTGGCGTCCATCCTCTGGACAAAGTCGATGTAAAAACTTTGATGAAATAAACAAACAGTTTGATATGAAGAGTTTGAGAGAAGCAGAATCAGAGTTCTGGTCAAACCTGAAGAAGAACTTCCGATGTGACGACCGACACTCAGTCTCAATGACACGTGTTTTTCCTCCATATCATGAACTTATTTTGCCTCCTCTCAGATTTATATTTAGGCCTCATGGTGGCGCTGGACATCAGACTGGAAGTTGGATTAACTTGAGCTACTTGACCTGGTAGAAACTGGACATGGTGACATAGGCCTCCTCCTGCTGACCTGCTCCAAGCGCCTCTGACTCGTTTGCTCCACTGCAGCCTTCAGTTCTGCCCTCGAGGAGGAGGTCGTGGACGGGGGAGGGACTGGCGCTGTGGAGGCTGGCGTCTGCAGCAGAGGAGCTCCCGCTCAGCAGGGCGGAGAGATCCAGCTCCTCGGTGCTGACGCTGGTGGTGCTCCTGCAGTCGGAGCTCTGGGTGGAGCAGGGATGGTTCGACTGAGCTCCGTCAGCAGGACTGAGCGAAGCCTGTGGTTCGTCGCAACACTGCGACATCGAAGAAACTCTGAGAGCGCTGAACACCTCGGGGTTAAAGTTCAACAGAAGACCCTGAAAAACCAGAAACACAAAAACTTAGTTCTAATGAGGAGTCACAAGTTGTCAAGAGCTTCTCGTTCAGATTAAGGAGTTAGCAGTTAGCTTGGCACTTAGCTCAGCAGTTAGCAACGTATGTGACAATGTTGTTGTTCAGCCTCACTTTGTTTGGTTTGCCGATGTGCACCAGTGTGTCTTTAGGATGAGGGATATTCGGCCACATGTACGTTAATATTCTGTGAAGAGAAAAGACTTTGATAAGTCAAAGTAACACGAGTCATTTCTCTGATGTTCTGTCAAACATCCTACTTGTTTTTCCGGAGGAAAACGACAGTGACGGACACCACCACCAGGGGGATGAGACACAGCATCACTTTGTACATCTGCTGTCTGTCGTCAGTTTCCTGTGCTCCTGAAAAAACAAAAGACACGAGACGTGCTCATCACTCTGCTTTCAATCTAATGTCCAGTCATGTTCCTCACATGTTCCTGACGTGTTCCTCACATGTTCTGCAGGTTCTGTGTGAGAACAAATGTGTGAGTCAGTGTCTGGACATGTTCTGGATCTTCTCCTGCAGCCTCCTGGTAAAATGTGTGTAACGTGTCAGAGTGAGTCCATGTGAGGAAACAGCAGGACAATGTGTGGAAGCTTCCCAGTGAGCGAGTGGACGTGTTGATGAGGTTTCTAACACGTGACGGACGTGAAACTGGAAGAACACAAACATCTCAGGATGAAGAAGAGGAGCCGTACACGTAGAAGACGAAGGCGTCAACTTGGAAACACGAGGAGGTTACAGATCTTTTGGTGATGAGGGCCGACGCCGGTGTGGACGAGCTGTAAACAACAACACTGATCTTTCCACAGCAGAGTTTATACGTCATGTCCCGCCCCCTGCTGCTCTACAGGCTCCGCCCCTCGCCTGGATGTTCCTCACATTTCCTGTTTGAACGAGTCGGACCCGACAACCTCCTGCTGCTTCACAGGACAAACACTAACTGTCGTTCTCTCTTCTCACCAGCAGGAGTGTAGAAACTGAACGTGTCGCTCCACTTGCTCCAGCTTCCCTCCAGAAACTTCACTGGGATTGCTCGCACCTTCACATGATACTTGGTGTTTTTTCTCAGATGCTCCATGTCGATCTTCATGCTGCTCTCTGATGAGAAGTTTTGAATCTGAGGTCAAACAGGAAAAACGATGTTATCAAAAGTAAAAATAAAAACTGGAAAAGCGTTAATCCATAAGACGACAAGTCGGCAAAGATTCCACCTCTGCCGCTGTAATCAGGTTTCAATAAACTCACTAGCTTAGCAACATCAAGGCTACAAACAACCCAGAATGCAACACTCCTGCAGAAGAACGTCTCAAAGAAGAACGTCAACATGTACCATGTTGGGTGTGTCTGTGGCCCAGATGTCCAGCTGGAACATCTGTTGTCCTGTCAGGTAATCTTTGTGGTACGGACTCTGGATGTGAACGACCGCCTGGTTCAATTCCTGGTTGAACGTGACGTTCCACACCTCAGGTGGTTTGGGTTTAACTGCGGGAACATGACAATGACATCACACTGGTGAGAGTCTGACCTGATGTTGAGCTCACACACTTCAATGATTCACTCCCGGCCACATGGTGGCAGCACTGACACAACATCTGAATCCTAAAACAGTCATGAATATTTAAATATTAATCAGCTATTTAAAAGAACTTGAATAATGTTAAATAGTCGAATTGGTCAGATTTAATTACAGGAGAAACTCACGACCTTTGACCTGGTCTTTAGTTCCTGTACCTATCTTCTTCAGGTCGACTCTGGTCCGGATCTCTCCTCCTCTCTTTAGCGTAACGGTCAGATTGAACTCAACGATGGGCGCCTCAGTGAAGTTGAGCTGGTTCCCGTGATCCTTCACACACTTGACACTCGGCCAGCCGTCGCTCACATCAGAGGAGCTGTGACACAACGACGCCATCATTAACCATCGCTCCTCTGAGGAGCACGACTTTCTCATGAAAGATGTTTTACCACAGGGTCATCATCTCGATGCTGTCGCCCTCGTCCTCATCATCCTCATCGTCATGACGACCAGGGAGCAGCTCACAGGTCAGACTGTTTCCCTCAGTCTGATCACTGGTGATGTGAGAGCTGCAGCTGATTCTGGAGTCTGACGTATATATAACACATATCATATATTACTATATACATATGTAGTATAGTATATATAGTAAATTAGGTAGAAAGTGAGTGAGTGAGCTGGTTAATAATAATAATAATATTTCTGTTTGCCAGTGTTAAATGGCACTGAAGCTCGAAGGAGAAACATCTTGATTTATTTGTATTTCTAATGAATCCAACTGTTTTCAGTTTGTTGTGTGATGATGTTCCTCATAAAGAACAAATAAACTGAGATGATGTGACTCACCCACGTCGGTGTCGGTGTCGGTGTCTCCGCTCTGAGCCTGAACTCCGACCATCAGCAGCAGGAAGATCATCCACACGGACGCCATCTCCTCAAACCTGGAGCTGTGTGAGTTCAGTCTGTGAAGAAGAAGAAGAAGCAGAGTGAATCATGAAACCTCTCCAGTCTCAGTCGTCAGAAGCTGGTCTCCTCTCAGCAGCTGCTGTGTGTGGCAGCGTCAGTCAACAGGAAGAAGGAGTTTCAGAGTGAATCAGTGAACAGACTCAGAGCAGCTGAGGAGGAGATCAAACCCACTGATGATCTGAATGAAACAGTCAAACAGCTACAAACTCTTTTCTGCTGTTTACTTTTATTTTGCAGATGTGTCATAAAATCAGCTGCAACATCTTCAGCCACGACATCATCTAAACCACAGGTGGACGCAGGCCGCTCGCCACAGAGTGACAGACAGAGGAGATAGAAACACATCAACACTGTAGGAAGTTCAGGGTGTGACCATGTGTCGTAACTTTGACTTTGAAGTAGAACATGATGATGTAGAGAAACAGACAAAAAGTGACTGTTCCACCTTTCTTCTTTATTCATTAGAATAAACATGAACTTCAAATTAGATAAAAGAAAACCAAAATCTAATATAAATAGAAAATCGTCTAATCTAATAAATTCAAACCAAAACTCAAAAAACTAAACCACTTGTCAGGTTATGGTTATAATCAGGTTATAACTAGGTTATAATGGGGTCATAGCTTGTTTATATCTAGGTTATGGTTGTTTCTGTCCGATCTGGGTCCTGACGCTCTCTGCGTCGTTCACACGGTTCCTGACAGTGTGTGGAGACGAGGCCTGGTGGGTGGGCGAAGGTTGGTGGTGATGGGGGGGGCCTGTGGTTAACGTGTTTTTCAGCATTCAGGAGACGGAGAGGAGCAAAGTTGTGGAGTGAGTCGACTGTTCCCGCCTCTGTGACAGGAAGTTACAGGGTTAAATGTCTGAAACCCCCCTCCCTCCCTCCACCACCACCACCACCACCCACACTAAACCACATGAGGTGAGGTTCACGTCTCCGCTCAGAACATCTCCAGCTGTGGTTTGTTCTCACTCATGTTACATTCTGTCAATAAAGTTTGTCTAACTTCATCAAACTGAGTCTGAAGTGATGCGTTTGTGGACGTTCAGAAGATCCGGAATAAAATAGTCAAGCATCATATTTTACTCTTGTTATATATAAAGTTTGATTTAAATTTACAAAAACAAATAAACGTTCACTTACAATATTTGAATCAGAGTAAAACAAGTTTTATATGAAATGAATCAGCTCAATAACTAACAATCAAGTCACATAAAGGATTACCAGAGTAAATGTACTCTATTACTCTCCACCATTGATGATCTATATTGTGTTACCATAGAAACAGATGGTTGAGGTGACCTCATGTGACCGTTAACCTGCAGTTAAACATGTTTTATATGTGTAACATTATAAGTGAGAATGTTCAGTGAACGTGTGTCTGTGTTGAGCAGCTGTTCATATCAACATAATCATATAAACACATACATGTAAAAAGAGTTTATGTGTTTGTCTCAGCTTCAAACCACATTTTAAATCAGACGCTGCTTCCTGCTCCAGGTTTCTGTCGACAGCGACACTTTCTGCTGCAAACAGCTTGTTGTTGTTTAACTTGTTCAGAAATGACTCGTCACCACATCCTCTTCCTCCGTTTGACTTCATCCTCTGAAAACAGGAGGAGCAGCTTCAGATCAGCTCCTGGTTCATCCTCTGAAAACAGGACGAGCAGCTTCAGATCAGCTCCTGGTTCATCCTCTGAAAACAGGAGGAGCAGCTTCAGATCAGCTCCTGGTTCATCCTCTGAAAACAGGACGAGCAGCTTCAGATCAGCTCCTGGTTCATCCTCTGAAAACAGGAGGAGCAGCTTCAGATCAGCTCCTGGTTCATCCTCTGAAAACAGGAGGAGCAGCTTCAGATCAGCTCCTGGTTCATCCTCTGAAAACAGGAGGAGCAGCTTCAGATCAGCTCCTGGTTCATCCTCTGAAAACAGGAGGAGCAGCTTCAGATCAGCTCCTGGTTCATCCTCTGAAAACAGGACGAGCAGCTTCAGATCAGCTCCTGGTTCATCCTCTGAAAACAGGAGGAGCAGCTTCAGATCAGCTCCTGGTTCATCCTCTGAAAACAGGAGGAGCAGCTTCAGATCAGCTCCTGGTTCATCCTCTGAAAACAGGAGGAGCAGCTTCAGATCAGCTCCTGGTTCATCCTCTGAAAACAGGAGGAGCAGCTTCAGATCAGCTCCTGGTTCATCCTCTGAAAACAGGAGGAGCAGCTTCAGATCAGCTCCTGGTTCATCCTCTGAAAACAGGAGGAGCAGCTTCAGATCAGCTCCTGGTTCATCCTCTGAAAACAGGAGGAGCAGCTTCAGATCAGCTCCTGGTTCATCCTCTGAAAACAGGAGGAGCAGCTTCAGATCAGCTCCCCAAAAAGAAGCCAAATCTTGATCATAATTGCCCCCTGGTGGCTGGCTGCAGTACAGCTCATAAACCCTGCCTCCTCCATGTTAACAGATGGGACATGGACCAAACAAACTAAAAATCAAAGTACATACGCATCTACAGCAGGGAGTCTGACACGCCTCCTAACAGGCCGACATGTCCTCCACAGATTGGAAGCGGTTGACCAATCACAGAGTGGACCAGCTGTCCAATCAGAGCAGAGTGGGCTTTCTTAAAGAGACAGGAGCTAAAATCATGTATTTGAGACAGAGGCTGAAAAAAGAGGACAGTGTGATTAGGGGACTATTTTCAGTGGCGGATGAATCCATGTTTGTTGCAGCAGTGAGTGTTTACAGTGTGTGTGTGTGTGTATCTGTCAGTGACATGTGTGCAAAATTCCTGAATTCATCAGTATCACCTGAGTGACAGGTAAACCACGGAGCCACTCACAAACATCTGGAACAACTGACACACTGACACACACACACACACACAGCTGCTGTGGGAAACAACTCTGCACTAGGTTCACACAGCTGCAGGGTGTGTGTGTGTGTGTGTGTGTGTGTGTGTGTGAGAGAGAGAGAGAGAATTCAAACAAGTTAATGTTTATACTGTACATCAACAGAAATTAAATAATTAAAATAATAAATAATTCTTAATGTTCACTCATGTAACCATAATAGCAATATTAATCAAATTTCTTGAAAACCAAACATTTTATTCATCAACAAGATGCTGACATCAAACACAATTGAAATGTTTGTGCTGATTTTAATCCTGTGAAAAATACATTTCTGATTATTAAACATCAATTTTTTACATTTTCCACCATTCATTAACTTCATCAATACGTCAATTCTTAAACAAGCTTTACTCAGAATTCATTAACAAACGTTTTCTTCTTCAACAGTTTAGTGTAAAAGACAATCAGACGTATTGATCATCAATAATGGCACGGCAGACAAGCGCAGTCTTTTCTCAGACAGCAGGGGGCAGCACATTACATCTGTGTTTCCTCTACTTTAGTGATAAATTAGCGTCATCACAAATATCTAAATATCTTCGTATAAATCACAGAGACAAACGTTAAATGAGCAGAGAAAAGAGAAAACGTCAGTAAAATTATTCTCCACAAAAATAAAAAAATAAAATCAACAGAATAGAAAACAATATTAAAATAAAATGGAAGACTGGAATCATCTGTGAACAAATAGCTGAACACGACCTGAGCATCGAGGTGAAGATTAAACTTTCTCTGAGCGGAAGTTTAATCAGAAACACTTCAGAACTTCACTCGTTCAAACAGAGAAACTGTTTCATGATCCACTGAACTTCACTTATATTACTTCTTTACATATTAACTTATATAAAGTTTATAACATCACCTGAGGAAATTGTTGCACATTTAAACTTGTCTTTGTGATATTTTAGTGAAAGATTTTGTTCTGTCTCTTTTTCTTCTGTCAGTTCAGCACATTAAGTCAGTAAAACGTGTTCGGATCTATTACATCACGTTTATAACACGTTTATAATTTTTCTAAAAGACGACAGAAGCTGAAAAGTCACTGATGGTGAATCGATTATATTAAATCTAAAGAATCAGATCACATGAGGAGGAAGAACTTCAGGAACGTGAATAATTCGGACGTGAAGATAAATGTTACTGATGTTTATTCAGAGTCATCAGTGAAGGATATTTTTATTTTTGGATCCTGAAACATCAATTCTCCATCCTCTGACCTTCCTTATCCTCCAGGACACTTCCTGTTCCTGACGCTCGTCCGGAGACGACACATGGAGACAAACAGCAGCTCCGATGCTCTCTGCTGGAGGACAGACGTCAGATCTGACAGAGGCTGAGTTAATAAAGGAGGTTTTTACTGTTCAACGTCAAAAACAGGAAGTCAGAAGTGACCCAGTGAATCCATCACAGGTCGAGAGACGCAGTAAGAAATGTGTGTGTGCGTCCGTGGAGTGGCGTGGTCAGTCCGTCCTGGATGTCTCTGTCACTTCAGACTCTGATGAGGAAGTCGAGGCCGAGCGAGGCAGGGATGTGCAGCGTCTCCAGGCTGAGAGCGGAGGGCGTGTACGGGAAGAGGACGGGGAAGGTGTGTTTGGTGTCGATTAGGAGCTGAGGAGGATCGTTTCTCTCCTGAAGACGACTCTGGACACATGAAGACACAGGAGACAGTAAACACATCGTCTGTCCTGACATCTGAAAATAATCTTATATCTTATCAGTCAGGTGTTTAACACTGAGTCAACTATTTATTTTGATACCTTTATGAACGACACATGTAGAGAGCTTCAGAATATATGTATATAAATATATAAATGATTCAAACTGACACTGAGGAGGTTTCTGACCTCAGAGGACGTCATATTTACAAACACTGAGGAGAAATAACTGGACCGAATCTTTACATGTGTCCAGCTGGTGAATTCGCCTCATTACATCACGCTTACAATGCACGAGTGTACATCTACGACACTGTCGTCACGTCAGCAGGACAGAATTTCTTTTATTTCGATGATTGATTTGACTTTGATCAGAAGAACTGATCCCTGGACTGATCAGGACGTCTCAGAGAGCAGGAGAAACAGAGACCTGGGTTTAGGGGACAGAGGCTGACATGCACGGTGCATCAACCTGTTTCCAAAGGATGGAAACAGCTCTGTTCATTAACTGACCCATAATGCAACAATGCGATAGCCTGTGTTGAAGGAGCAGCGAGGACTCGGACTCTCACCTGAATGTCTCTGATGAACGACACCGTGACTCGTTCCTCAAACTCGTTCAGTGGCGTGTAGAGGTTCAGGACTTTCACAATCTGCAGGAGACAGAACCTCACGTCAGCATCGTCTCATGTCATGACGCAGTGACAAGTGACAAGTGATGTGTGTGTCATGTGACC
The DNA here is from genome assembly GCA_026259375.1 of Verasper variegatus. NCBI lineage: Eukaryota > Metazoa > Chordata > Actinopteri > Pleuronectiformes > Pleuronectidae > Verasper > Verasper variegatus. The sequence continues at coordinate 823,971 of CM048060.1, forward strand.
AGACCTGCTGCGTGGTGAGGGCAATGCAGAGCGAGCAGATGGCCTCGGCGTCCTGAGACGTCTTCTTCTTCACCTGCAGCAGCTGAGCAGCCTGAATGACCGGCTCCAGAATCGCTGCAGCTTTACTCTGATACAAGTTATTTCCCCTGAGCCACTCCTCCAACTGACTGGTGTTGTATCTGGAGACGCAGGGATACAAAGATACAAAGACACAGAGACAAAGAGACAATCACTCAAACCGTGTGGAATCAGGTCCAATCAGAAGCTGTTGTTGTCCAGGCAGACAGTACCTGAGCTGCATGCCCGTGCTCCAGGAGCAGACGTCTTTGCGTAGCAGCAGGTTGTTGAGAGTGACAGCGTTGATGCAGTGGAACAGCTGTCGGACCACCTGACCCACAATCTCGGGGTCCAGACCGTGGTCCCTCATGATACTGTGAAATTGTCCCAGCTGCCTGATTAGGGCCTCCAGAGTGTAGCTGCTGGGGCCGCCGGCGTCAGTGTCCATGCTGGACGAACGGTTCCTGTAGCCCATCGGCTTCACGCCCGCCAGGCTGGGGATGCTCTCACTCTCCAACATGGCGGACACTGGGGACAGCAGAGACAGGGAGAGAGACGGACCCGGTTCATTAAATGTCCTGCAGATAAAACAAGCTACAAACTGTGTCTGTGCAACCAGTTATCACCAGTACACCAGTTGTACACGTCTGATGTCACAGGCCTCACACTGGTGGACTTCAGGTGTTTCACAGTGTCGCAGACAGAATAAGTGAACAGTTGTTAAACTCACCGATCATTGGCTGTATGATGCCTTCTGCCACTTTGATGAGCTGCTGGTAGATCTGGATGGAGAGGTCGCTCAGCACCTGTCTGTACTCCGCCAGGTCAAAGTTCTTCAGACAGTGTTCGTTCTGTTTGGGCGTGTTCTGCGTCATGAAGACCTGGAGGAGGAACGACACAATAATGTGAAATAACTGACGTCAGCTGGCGAATCACTGCGTCCTACAGCTGAGGCGTGTGTCAGACCTCGTCACCGCTGTACTGCTTCAGGCAGTGAAGCAGACGACTGGTGTTGGCCAGCCAGAAGGACGTCGTCTCAAAGTCATCGCTGTTTTTCTACAAACAAAAGAAAATACTTTAAATATATAAAAACCAAAGAACATGCAGGGTAGAGAGAAGTGTGGAGGACTGACTCGCACCTTGAGGACCTTCTTGACGGAGTTGATGGTGGAGGTGAGCAGAGACTCCACCTTCTCGTCGTCGTTGATGTAGTCAGCGTGGCGAATGCACATGAAGAGGATGTACGCCGGCAGGCAGGGGACGGTCGCTGACACCGTGTTGGGCTTCATGTCTAAAACGATGACAAAGTTTCTTCACTTCAGGCAAACAAATGGCAAGAAATTGTGAATTTCGAGGCGACTGACAGGATTTGGTGAATAATTCCGGTCTAATGTTTGATGTTTGATGCAGACAACAGAGGGTTTGATGGTTCCACTGAGACTGATGCTGCCACAACCTCTAACCAGCTTTATTAACATACCTGTGATCAGAGTCTTGGCCAGCAGAGCTTCATCCTCCTTGTAGTACTCCAACATCCCCTCAAAGTCCTTCTCCTTCCTCTGGACAGTCACCTGACGACTCAGTTCAGGTCTGGATCTGCTGCTCAGAGCTGCAGCCTGAGACGCTGTGACAGAGACAGAGACGTGAGACATGAGACATGAGACATGAATCAGAGTCAAATGATCAGCTGCATGTCCGTCTTCTCCTCTCACCCTCCAACTCCTGGACTTTCTTCATGTAGATCCTGAGCTGCTTCTTCAGTTTCCTCTCGTTCTTCTCAAGTTTCTCCACCAGCTCCTTGAGGTCCTGCAGGAAACAGGAAACACAGAAATTAGACATGAGAAAACCCAAAACGTTTCAGTCCTTCCGTGTTGTGATTGGTTTCCTCACCAGGTTGTCGTTGGTGAGTCGTGTGATCTCCTGCTGGACGCTGTAATCCACCTGGGCCTCAGGGGACAGGGACATGGTGTAGTTGAGGATCTCCTGCTTCTTCTCGATGTCGGCTTTCAGCAGCTCGATCTGAGTGTGAAGAGCCTCCAGTTCGTCTTTGTGCTGCCTGGACAGAGTCTGCAGCTGAGCCTCCAACAGCCTGGAGGGACCAGGAGGACAAGGAGGAGCAGGAGGATGTCAACGTGTGAACATTAGATATTCAGACATGATTATTTTGTCTTAAGGTGCGTTTTTAAGGTGGTATTCCTGATTTAAGGTGGTATTATGGTGCAGACACAGCACAGGTACCTTCCCCTGCCTGACTCCCACAAAACACACAAACATAGTAAGTTTCTATAGTAACGTCCTAAGAGAACATGTTTCACATAAACAAACAGTGTAGTTTATACACTGATAATGTTGAGCGCGCTGTGTTTGAAACTTTGTGCACCATGTGTCCGTCCTGCGTGACGTCAGAGTGTAAAGACTCAAAGACTCAAAGACTCAAAGACTCAAAGACTCAAAGACTCTGCTCAGTGGACAGTTTGGAAAAAAGAAGAGGATAAAAAAGTGAGAAGACAGAAACCTGGCAACTTGTTTGAGGCCTTGATAAGCCAAACCCAGCTCTCCATCTTCATTCAGATAACACCAGTCCTGCTGGATACTGGTGTCCACCAGGCAGAGGACAGGCAGAGAGACAAAGAGACAGAGAACCAGAGAACCAGAGAGACAAAGAGACAGAGAACCAGAGAGACAGAGAGAGAGACACAGAGACAAAGACACAAAGAGACAAAGACACAAAGAAACAGATACACAGATACACAGAGACAAAGACACAAAGAGACAGAGACAAATGGAAGAAGATGAAACAACAGATTGTGAGGAACAATGTAGAAAACAGTATAAATGAAAAATGAAAAATACAGGATATGACAGGACACAAACACTGATGGACAGGCGAGTCCTGCCGAGCGGGAAAACCGTGATGATGCCACTAACCTTTTCGACTCAGTCAGTCCTTGATACGCTTTGAGGGCCTCTTCCTTGTCCTCGGGAACCTCAGTAACCTCGGTAACCTCTGGAACCTCTGGAAGCTCTGGAAGCTCTGGAACATTATTACTTTGCTGCTGAAACACAGGAAACACTGAGAGTTACTGGAAACATCAACTGAGCCAAGTCCTGTAATCTGTAACTAGACTATGGTGTACCACAGGGCTCATGGCTAGAGCCGCTTCTCTTTACTCTTTATTCAGGATCTTTTCAGAAGTTTTAAGACCTGAAGTCAACACCAAGTTACAGTTTTACGCAAACGATGCTGTAGTTTTGAACTGTTTTGATCGTTAAAACATTTTCAACTCTGGAGGTGATGTTTTCCTCTGTAACAGTTTTGTTTGAGGTTCGTATCAACAAATTTCTTGTCAAACTCACAACTTGTTGGTTCTTCTCCTGGAGCTGAGCGTTTTTGACGATCTGAGACCTGAGGATGAGCATCTCCTCTTTGCGGGCGTCCAGCTCCTCATTGGCTGATTTGAGCTGACTCAGCAGCAGGTTGTATCCGTCCTGCAGCTCATTGGACGAGTTGTTTTCAGCTGCTCGCTCAGCGATGGTCTTCCTCAGGTTGTTGAGGTCGTTCTTCAGTTTCTTGTTCTCTGACTCCAGCTCCTCTCTCTGCAGAGACAGATTATATCATCCAGATTATTTAAACTCACATGTTTAGGAATATAAAACCACTGATTCAACACTGGAACGTTCTGTTATCTTGAATCTGTTCAGCAAAAACTTAATAATTTTAAAGGAGATTTGATTCAACTTCCATCACTTTCTGTCATTTCCTTCAGACGAGCAGATGATTGAAACGTGTTTTTAACGTGTGCGTCGGTTTCGTACCTTCAGGTTGTTGTAGGCCAGATCTGCAATTGCCAGCTCAGACGTGGGACTCCTCGACTCAGAGCTCTACGACAGAAACAAATCAAATCTGTCAGTGAAACGTTCTCGGACTATCAGACGATTCATTAACCTTTGATTAGAGTCGTCACCCTGTGCTTGGCGAGCTCCTCCATCTTGTCCACATTGGTCTGCAGCCTCTTCCTCTCCTGCTCCAGCTCTCGCACTCGTTTCTGCAGCTTCATGAACAGACTGATGTCCATCGCAGCTTTCTCCACGCCCATCTCCTGAAAACCAACCAGCAGATCCACACGTTCACTGTCTGATCCAATCATCTTCCTTTATGTTTCATATCTACACGTCCGTCCGCTCTTACAACAAACAGTTTATCAAATTTTGGAAATTAACGTGAAAGACTTGACGTCTTTGAATCTGAAAAGATGAATTCTCTTCTCTTCCTGGTCAGATGATTTAAACGTGAACATTGTGTTTTGACCTGTTTCCTCACAGCCTCACCTCCACCAGCTGGACGGAGTCCTCTGTGTCGCCGACCTCCGACGTGGACACTGACGGGTAGTTTGAGTCCGACTCCAGGCTGCTCTGGTTGGATGGGTTCCTCATGTGGCCGGGCTGGAACTGGAGGAGGATGGGAGAGTGAAGCAGATTCTTAAATCCTGGCTGTAAGTGTCAGTAAACATCTTCATCGTAAAATAACTGCCTGCAGGGGGCGATGGTGGCTCCCGCCTCCTGAAGCTACGTTACAAAGTTGGAGTAGTGACAGTAACCTCGGTAAATATGACACTATGAATCATGTTTGTTCTAACGTAGCTGCTGTCATTACATGACTCAGGGCTGCGATGGCCTTTAACCTTTAACCACAACAATCCAATAAGTTTGAACCCTAACCCCAAAGTTGAAGAAATCCCCTCAAGTTGTTCTTGAGATATCGCCTTCACAAAGAATGAGACAGACGGAAAACCTGAAAACATAACACCTCCGGCCACTAGGTGTCGACGGCACGGAGACGTGGACCGGAGCGGGCAGTAGCTCCGCCCTAAAGGCAGGTGAGAGCTCACCTTAGTGAGAGACAGCTCCTCCTTCAGGTTTTCGTATTTCTGCTCCACTCTGGAAATCTCTTTGAGGAGGTTCTGGTATCTCTGCCTCTCTGCGTCCAGCTCTTTCTGAAGAGACACTTCTGTCTGAGACACACTGCTGTCCACGTCTGGAACACACACAGACACACGCACACACCAGAATCAGTGACACAGTTCCACGTCCTGTCGTCAGCTTCAGTGTTCAGACTTCACCACTTTATTGACATCTAGTGGTGAAGTAGCACATTACATCAAGCTGACAGAGACCTGTGGTTTACAGGTTAGTTAACAGTGTGGAGATGAAACCAGCAGGGGGCAGCAGCAGCACGCGGGGGGTAAAGTCTCACCTTGGGAGTTCTTCGTCTGCTGAAGGATCTTCTGGTTCATTTCTTCTTTCTCACTCTTCAGCAGAGAGTTTTCTTTCTCCAGCTCCTCCACCCTCTGAGGTCACGGAGGGGAAAGGACGTAACTTACATCATCAGTTACATCATCACAGGAAGTGACTTGAACACATCAATGATTGGACAGACTTCACACTCACCTGTTCCAGGCTCATCTTCTCGGTGCCGTGCTCCTCCTCCAGTCTCTTCCTGAGAGCGTGCGCCTCCTGAAGCTCCGCCTTCAACCTCTCCAGCTCGTCCTGCAGGGACGTCAGCTGACCTCCTTCGCCACGCTGACCCCGGACCAGCTCCAGCTCCTTCCGCAGTTTGTTCACCTCCGAGCCCATACTGATGTTCACAGTCTGCAGCTGCACGTTCTGAGTTTTTAATTCTTTAGACTGAAACAGGAAAAGATTAAGTATGAGTCTGAGCAGCAGTGACAGTAGAACGACGGTCGTATCCCTGGTTCTACGTGTTGAGTGTGGAGCTATACCTGGTCGTCCATTTTCCTCTGCAGCTGGACGATCTTGTTCTCCATCCCTGTGTTGAGATTCTTCAGATGTTGCGCTGATCGAGCTTCGATCTTCCGCTCTTTGAGTAGTTTTTTAGCTTGCGTGCGTCTGAACGCACACTGGATGATGATGGCAGCGTTCCGTGCACGTTTGAACTTCTTCCTCTGCAACCAGCCACGGACGCTCTTCTGGATGATCATGGCCTTGTGATGCAGGAGGAACTGAGGAGGAGAGACGTGACGTGAGAGGAGGGCAGAGATCCGAACTACAGAGTCCTCATCACATCTCATCACATCTCACCATCAGTCACAAACACAGTGCAGACCTCAACAACACCAAACGTGTTCTTACCTCCCAGTAAATCCTGCGTGTGAACATCCCTTTAGCGTAGGCCTGGATGGTGACGACCGCCTTCCTCACCCTCAGATACGCCCGTCGATCTCTCACCATCCGATACTGTTTCTGACAGACGAGTGCTGCTCGAGTCAGACGCAGGTACTCGGCGTACCTGAGGAGAAACCGACGACAGGAAGATGAGATGCAAACTAAACAAAGTGAAAAACCACCTGGTTCATGTTCAATCACAGAGATTTTACAATAAATTATCTCACATCAAAAACATTTTCTTTGTTCTATAAGATGTTGAATGAAAACTATAATCTATAACCTAAAACTATAGAGTTTGTAACCGACGCAGTGGCGGTTGTCGTCCAGCAGGACACTAACCTGCGGGCCAGGTAACCTCGGCCATATCTCTGCAGAGTGATGGCAGTCTTGCGGATCTTTCGGTATCGGACTCTCTGCAGCCAGCCTCGAACCGTCTTCTGGATCTTGATGCACGCCGCTCGGAACTTATCAGCGCGGAGCTTCTCCAGGTACGCCACCTGACCCGCCCGGAAGAAGATCTTCGTCTTTCCAAACTGGAACATGTCTGTCTCCTGAGACACGAGGAAAACAGACCATTCATCTGATCTGATCACTGATCAGATCACCGACCCCCTGACGTGTATTAAACGTGTTGCGTTCTGACCTTGATCACTGTCCCCAGCAGGTTTTTACAGACAAGCTTCTTATCAGATGACGTCATGTCAGATTTCTTCATCAACACTCGATACCTGCTGAAGAAATCAGGATACGTCCACCTGCAAACAGGAAGTCACACACATGGTTATCTCTTCAAAATAAACTGATAACTGATTCCATCAGTGTCACATGTTGTGAGGATTTGTGTAAATAGACACAGATGAAAAACACCAAAACTGAATTATTCTCCCTTAACCACATGAAGAAATATTTTAAAATTAAATTAGGTGAATGAATACTAAATATTTCTGATGGTTCAAAATCAAATCTTAAACAAGTAAATAAAATCATGTTTAATGATGATAATAATGTATTTTAATATATTTAAACCAGTGTTGATGGCTCATTATAAAGTAAAACTTCAGATTTAGAATCTTTCAAATAATATTGATGGGAAACTGTATCCAAACATGTGTTAGTTATGTAACTTGTTGTTTCTCATGGTGTCACTCAGGAACTCAGATTATTAGATTTCACACTGACTCAGGAGAAAAACACTGAGAGGAGAACGAGCTGCAGAGAGAAGAAGAAGAACAACAACAACAAGATGTCGCTGCTCCTGAAGCAGAAACACAGAGCTGAGATCAGTCTGCACAGCGTGGACTCACCTGGACGGGTATCCGGCTGCACTGATCCGGATCGTCTCCAGAACGCCACAAGCTCGGAGCTGCTGCACCGCTCTACTCGAGTCGAACCTGCAGCAACAAACAGGAAACACATTAAAGTCACCTGTGAACCAAAGTTAACGTTTGGTTTGTAGGTGAAGTCCCACCTCCTCTTCTTTGTTTGCGGCATCGCACAAACACAAACACACACACACACACACACAACACAGACCAACTGACAGATGGCAGCAGGACGAGTGAAGAGACGTTGAAGTGAACCTGAGTCTGGAACATGTGACTCTTCATCTAATTAACGTGACGGAGACGTCAGGAGGTCGAGACCGAACAAAGCAGCGTTTATCTGAAACAGGCTGAAAACATCCAGTGAGTCAGAAACAACCACGAGCTGCAGCTCGGTGTCCGTCACTGATCAATACTTATCAATTATCATTTTACTATTACACATTTATCATTTACTTATATATATTTAATCATTACACATTAAGTGTTTGTTTTTTGTTTTTCTTTGTCGTACGTGTAAGTGTTCATGTTTCTGATCAGTTTTGTTCTAATTAGTTATTTGATGATATAAAAACGGGCTGAGACGTCATGATTGACAGCACTCTACCAATCAGGAGTCAGCCTGATTGGTAGAGTGCATCACCACAAGATGGCAGCGTTCGTATCCAGAACGTTTGAGCTTCATTTCTGGAGGAAGTGGACACCCTAACCCTAAGTACATGTCTGTCCTGGACCCTTCAATCATTAACCTTTGACCTCAGAGGAAATAAATGGTGAACTCACGAGAACGACTCTTTGAAGTCGTTGGGTTTGATGCAGCGGACGTAGTGAGGCGTCGTGGCGTTCAGAGTCTCCATGAGAAGATGCAGAGAGCTGCGGAACTGGATCAAACACAAAAACATGAGTAACAGCGACGAGACGTCATCACGAACGGTCCTGCAGCGGTCGGCTCACCTGGTGTCCCACTGTCTTCCTGTGCTCTTTGTTGGCCGGTCGCGGAGTCGACTTGGCTGCGCGGACATTCACCCTGGAGTTCTTTGAGGGGGGGGCATCGTCTTTCTCGTGAAACAGATCTGCTACGAGCTGAAGCTGCGAGAAGAGGCAGCGACAACATTTTATAAAGATTGAAGGCAGAAGTCAGATTTCATTTAAATCACCTTTATTTAGACTTTTCTGACTTTACCTGACTGGCCTTCAGGATGTTGATCTGCTCCTCGTACACGGTGTCTCGGTTCTTCTCCAGAAATCCTTCACACTGATACTCCACCTGTCCAGGAAATGACATCATCAGCTCATCTGTCATCTCGTGTTTTCTCTTTTGAGCGGATTCTTTGTGTTGGGGGGGGGGGTGTCCTGAGCTCACCTTGTCAGCGAAGTGTATGATGATGAAGGACGTGTTGGACATACGAGGTTTCTGAAATTGAGATTTGCTTGTGTGCTGTTGGTAGAGCTTCTGAGCCCAGTTCACGTCGGTTCCCTTCGGAACCTGAAACGTGACAACGAGCAGAACATAAAACAACGTTGGTTAAGGAGTTAGAGGAGGAGGAAGAGGAGGTGGGGGGGGAACAAAGTCATCCTACCCTACACTCCTCGTCCAGCAGGTCCAGGATGCCGAGTCGAGCCTCGATCAGGTCGATACACGGCTGATTATCATAGAAATCGATCAGAGTCCAGGGAATCTGCTCCTTCATGTACTCCTCCTGCTCCAGTTTAAACACATGCTGCAGAAACACAAACACAACACAAACACAATCAGCTCCATCAGCTGCAGGGAGGAGAGGAGGAGAGGAGGAGGAGAAGAAGAAGAAGAAAACTCACAGAGTTAAACTGCTGCTGAAGCTTCTCGTTGGCGTAGTTGATGCAGAACTGTTCAAAACTGTTGATCTCAAACGTCTCAAACCTGCAGAAAGTCACAGACAGTTTAGTTCAAACAAAAACCTTGACCTTCGACCTACAACATTTATTGAACATCTCATTTTCTATTAGTTCGGTCCATGTCCCATCTGCTGACATGGAGGAGGTGTTTAGGATGTACACTGCAGCCAGCAGCCAATGGGAGATCCAGAAGCTTTGGCTTGACATTTGGAAGCTGTCATGTCGTCCATCTTTATTTACAATCTCTGATTTCTACAGAACCTGATAATGAATCAGTTGGACTGTGGGAGGGGCCACAGTGGGCGGGGATCATGTTTACAATATGCTCCCCTCCGGTTGTTAGAGAAACAAAGTCGAACAGAACACCAGTGACCAAACACTGGTGTTCTCTAAGGTTAAGAAACTGTCCTTCTTACCCGTAGATATCCAGGACGCCAATGAAGGAGTGCTGTTTGGATGACGTGTGCAGAGACATGTTGATGTGTTCCACGATCCAGTCAAACATGCGGGCGTAGATGTGTTTGGCGAGGGCGTCACGGGCGTTGGCGGCCTGCTTGCTGGACATGTTCTTCACGTACGTCTCTGAGGTTGTAGCCAACTTCCTGTGACAGAGCCAATGCTCCATCTGCTTCAGCTCCACCCCCAGCAGCCGGCAGAAGTGCATCAGGTGGGAGTCGTCCTTCTGTAACACACAACGCTTCCTGTTACAGGCAACAACAGCCAAACGTGTGTGAGTTGTCCACATGGGGGAGGGGCTTACCAAGACACGACACGACTCTCCGTCTCTCTCTGAGCAGATCTCTACGTTCCCCAGATGAAGGATGGACGCCATTATTCTGAAAATGTTGCTTTGACTACTGTCCTTCACACCTGTAAAAACACACACACACAGATGTTGAACAGATGTTTGACTCTATCATCACATGTCTCCCGTCCACATTCACTCCACAGAACTGATGGGGATGAAGATGGAGGATGATGAAGCTCAGGGTCGGATCTCACCCAGCAGCGTGAACGCCTCTCTGGTCTTTTTTAAGTCCTCAGCGTCGTTCACTCCCTCGATGAAGATGTTCTCCCCTAACGACGTGTAGGTGAAGTCCTCTGCACTGGCTGCAAGAGACAGAACACGTCGGGGTTTCACTGAGACGAAGGCGAATGGTCGGTTAGAGCGAACGTCAGGTCAGAAGAGGAAGTGAGATATGTTCACACCAGCTGTCAAACCAGCGTTTTGTCCAGCGCCATCTTGGATTTTTGTTAAACTAGAAGTAACTATGTTTGAAGGACCGGGGGCGGAGCCAGACTGAGAGCTCGAGGACACTGCACGCCCACCTGCACCCATTGGACAGTGCTAGCTGTCAATCACACTGTGGTACCCCCCCTCCCCAACACATCCGGTGCTTTATGGTCTGTTTGACTCTAAATGATCATCAGCTGTTTGAAGAAGACTTGAAACTAGAGACTGAGACATAAACTCCTGAATGTTACTGATGTTATAAAGTGAGAAGAAGAGTCACTTTCTATAGAAACTACCAGAGGAGTCGCCCCCTGCTGGTCACTACACAGAAGACAGGTTTGGTCGTGTGTGGACTTACTGAGGCTGAGGTCTTTAAACTCTGGTAAACTGGCAGAAGCGCAGAGCTGATAGAAGATGTGATAGTTCCTCTCGTCCTCAGCCTGTAAAACAGGTCGTACAGATAAATAATAAACAGGCTGAATCCAGAATCCTGTAAAACACATCAGATCCAACTGACCTGGAAAACAACACGAGACTTCTCCAGCAGGTACGTCCGCATGTTGGCTCCGATGATGTGGTACTGTCGGCTGAAACCGATCTGAATGTACTTTCCAAAGCGACTGCTGTTGTCGTTTCGGGTGGTTTTTGCGTTTCCAATGGCCTGAAGGGAACAGAAAAGACTTTTTAACATGGAGCCCCCCCCCCGAGGTTACATCATCCACGTCATCACTCACCTCCATGATCGGACTGGAGGCCAAGACCTTCTCCTCCACGTTAGTGTCATTAGCTGAACCTCCCACTGTGGCAAAGAAACGCATGGCGTACTTTGCAGAAACCGTCTTTCCTGCTCCAGATTCTCCGCTCACGATGATGGACTGATTCCTCTCGTCTCTGCAGAGCCAACACAAACAGTACATTTAACTACACAACAGCGACAAAACAGGGTGGAAAGTGTTACTGCTGCTGCTGAATGGGTTTATAATATGTAACAGCTTCAGCTTCAGATCTGACCTGGACATCTGTTTGTACGCTTCTTCAGCCACAGCAAATATATGTGGGTCCATGTCGCCCATGTTCTGTCCACTGTAGGCGTTAATGACCTCCTCTCCATAAATCTGCAGCTGCTCGTACGGGTTAATGGCCACCAGAACAATCCCTGAGGAACACACACACACACACACACACACACACACACACACACACACACACACACACACACACACACACACACACACACACACACACACACACACACACACACACACACACACACACACACACAGAGCCTGAGCTTCATGCACAGCATGCGATTGTAATGATAGTGACAACTGATTGGAGATGGTTGAGACTGACCACAGTATGTGTAGATGTGGTTGGACTCCATGAATCGAACCCGGAGGTTATGTAGCACTGCAGGTTCATGCAGGTAGCTGAGAGCCGTGAGGTCGTTCTCTCCGACCAGGATGTCGGGGTTACGGAGGAAAGGAAGAGGGTTGCTCTTTGGACCCACAGGATACTCCAGAGGCTGAGACAGAACCAGGCAAACCAATCGATCAATACACAATCAATATCTCATTGTGACGTCTCAGTCATCTCTTCATCACAGGTGTGACACAGACGACTTCAGTGGGGATTTGTTTTCATTGTTTCCATGTGGAACGTTTCTTCCTGGGTCAAACATTTAATAAATAACAGGTTGGTGTGAATTTTACCGTTTCATCTTCACGTTTGAGGTGAAGAACTGATTCTCCTTCTTTATAATCTCTGGTGATCTCTGCAGCCGTCCACACATCCTCAGGGTCCGGGATCCACACCCGAGTGAACTGAAACAGACGTCATCAGGTCGGATCAGGTTCTGATTCCAGAGTTCAGCTTCTTTACTCCACATGAAGAACCAGTGTTAAACTGGTTATGGAATAAATGAAGATCTGAGATTCTAAATCTTTTCATCAATAAATAACAACTATCTGTAATGACAAAGTGTTCATTATTAAAATCATTTAAAGTCAACGTCTTTGTAAATAAATCCAGTGTTTTCAGTGAAGTGTAAAAAAGAACAATTATCTTTATGTTCATTCATGTTCTGCGGCAGCCAATCAGAGAAGAGCTGAGCAACGGCATGACCTCAACACAGTGTGTTTATCTGGGACACGTCAGAAACCGACCAATCACTGTGCAGCATGACGCCAGCATGTAGAGCAACTGTGTCAGACACACAAGTGGTAATGAGGTGTGTGTGTGTGTATGTTGTCATGCCTACAGGAATGTTTGATGAAGGTCTGATGAGACAAACTGAAACTAGATCAGTTTCATGAAACTTAATTTGACGCCTCAAAGAAAAGAATCACTGTTCACAGTTTGTGATTGATAAACTCTGTGATTGATAAACTCTGTGATTGATAAACTCTGTGATTGATTACCAGCCTGTAGTTCAGTCTCTGAACAGACGAGGTCTCAGGTTTCACTGAGCAACATCAGCCTTAGATGAAATCTGGGTGTGACCAACAGGAAGTCAACACCCGTTACACCATCCTACATCCACCTGTTACATGAGTGAAGGTGTTAGAACTGAGGAGGGTTACTGATGGCACCCCCCCCACACACACACACACTTCTAGCAGTGTCTCCATCCCACCCACAGATGTGACATGTTCGAAATCCGTCTCCACCCAACAACAACCCGACTTCCACTTTATCTGATTAAAAGACAGATGGGGGCAAACTGACAAACCCTGACTACCCCCCCCCCCCACACACACACACTCTCTGTTTGTGTGGGACAATAAATATATTTTCTATTTATCATAAACTCACAGCTGCTCTGAGGAGTGAGAGTGTGCAGGGTCTTAATAGACTAGAAATAATAGTTACATTGATCATAAAGTAAAGCGCTGACAGACTGTGACTCAACACAAACCAGATGGAGCTGCAGGATTGACCCCCCCCCCCCTCCTCGGTCTGGATTATGTGTCTCAGCAGGTGAAGAGGATTTAAGTTCCTCATTAATGATGAGTCCTGCAGCCGCTTCACAGGAACTGTTCAATATTCTCCTCAAACAGTTTGAAGTGAGTCAGACAGGAGGACCCCTCCCCCACATGACAAAGATTCATTCATCCCTTTGTCTGAAACAAGTTTAAAACCAGAGCAGAACAAAAACACAAGCTAACAACAAACTCTTTCATCTAATAATCTCATAGTTACTGTTTGTTTTATAAAAGCACTTTCATCTGGTTTAAGAGGCCTCCAACAAGATTTCTAGAAGGCGACATATCTCGACAAATCTCCAGACTCTGCCACTGCCTCTGACCTTTGTGTTGTCACATACAGAACCTCCAGAACATTTCAGGAGATGATGTGGAGGAAACCCCTCGACCTGTTCAGAAACCTAAAGTGAGGGAGAGCAGCCTTCAGCTCAATCTGCTGAATAAAGTCTCTAAAGTTCAACCTGTCGCCGGAGGTGAATCAGCTGATCACTGTTGTGTTTACGTTTTCTCATTTTGAAGTAAACCACCTGTAACCAGGAGCAACACCGTGTGAGAAGTCACCACATGATCCATCAGCTGTTAAACTGAGACTTAGAACCAATCACCTGAACTTTAACTTTGGAAACAACATTTACACTGAAGGCAGCTCGGGTCAGACACACGTCATCACCTGCTACCCGGTGACGTCACCAGGTGAGTGACATAAAGTTGGAATTTACATGAAGTTTAGAACATGGGTTTGTTCTGACACACACACACACACACACACACACACACACACACACACACACACACACACACACACACACACACACACACACCTTTGTGTACAGCTCGTTCACAGACATCTTCCCTCTCGTGTTTCCTCCGTGTTCGAACAAACTATGATGCTTCAGTTCCCATTAGAACATTATCATCCTTTAGAAAAAGTATAATCCATTAAACTCCTTTAGAACCAGTAGAACAGTTCAACTCCATTAGAACCTGTGGATTATTTAAACTCCATTAGAACCAGTAGAGCGGTGTTTCCTTCACTTCCTCCTGGAGCAGGTGAACAGCCCGCCTGTCCACGGCGGGGAGGGGGAGGATTTCGGACACTTTGTTGGGTGGAGTTCGGCTCCGTGGGTTCGATTCTTCATGTGTTCTTCATGTGTTCTCCGCTTTTCTCCGGTTCTCAGGTGTTCCTCTGGTTCCTCTGGTTCCTCCGGGTCGTGCAGGTGAACCACAGATGATCCACAGACACACCGCACTTCCTGACACATACCGCGCTCTCTGATTGGCTGTTTCCCTGGACCGCAGCCAGGTCTCTGCGGCGCACACGCGCGCGCGCACACACACACACACACACACAAAGATCACTGAGGGTCGGGACCTTTGAATGGCCACAGATTGATACGTTTTATTCATATTTATACTGATTTGTATATTGTTTTATTGAATAAAATGTTATCAGCGTTCATGTATTGTTTTCTTTTCATCTCAGTATCTGTCACTTTTTTTGGTCAGATGTGTCAACAACAACAACAACAACAACAACATGTACACTTTTAGAATCTTTGAAAAAGATTTTTGTCTAGACCAAGAGTTGTGAAGGTGAAAACAGAGCTGCATGACGTCAGAGGTGAGACATTTGATGTCATACAGGTGTGATTTTGTTTGACAGTGAGGACACTGCCTTCATGGACCTCGAGGTTACGACGTGCACGTGCTGTGTTTGACGTTCAGTGGTAAAGCTGCGACAGCACCGTTGCTAGGCAAGGACAACAGGGACACCCTCGTGCCCTCTGACCTTTCAGTCTTCATCAAACACGTCACAACTCAAAAAGCTTTCAGAAGTTTCAAAGGTCATAAACACCACCAGGGGGCAGCGATCAGGCCTCTGTCTCATCTCAGACTGCAGGTGACTACATGTCCAGTTGCATCATGGGAAATGTAGGAGACACCAAATAATGTCTCAAGTCACTATTTTTAGCACATTTAAAATCTTTAGTCAAAGTTACAAATCACACTGTAAAAAAGTATAAAGCTACAGAAAATGGAAGTATTCAATTTATAAAAATGCAAAGCAGAGTATTTCAGTATATGTATATATTATTTAACTTTTTACTCAGGTAAACCATTGAATGTAAGTTTATTGAGTGTGAGTGTTACTGATACTTTTACCTCAGTTACTGAAGTGATCATTTGAATTAAAGAGACAAGTGTGTAATAGAGTGTATAACAGAGTAGTACTGACACGTTTACTTATGTTACTCAAGTAAACCTTTGAATGAAAGAAACTTGGGTGTATTAGAGTGTATTAAAGAGTAGCACTGATACTTTTACTCAAGTTGCTTAGGTAAACTCTTGACAGTAAGAGTTTTACACATACTGGAGTATTTGACACAGTAGTACTGATACTTTTAGTTAAGTTACTTCGGTATACTTTTGAATAAATAAGTTTTACTTGCAATAGAGTATTTTACAGAGTTGTAAATGTGAGTATTTTCTGGTTGAGCTGAGAACTCTCCTCCACTTCAGAGCAAAGATCTTATCAGACATTATGTAAGTGAAACCTGCTGATGGTGTGAACATTAACAGACTTGTCTACTGTCAGAGCCACACAGGTGATACAGGTGTTACAGGTGTTACAGGTGAAACAGGTGTTAAAGGTCATAAAGGTGTTAAAGCTGTTAAAGGTTATAAATGTGACCTTTACCTTGGAGTAAGGGTAATATTGCCCGGTCATCGTCAAGTCCTCACATAAAGTCCGAGTGTGTGAAGCAGCTCCGCAGCTTTAACAATCACCAGGAACAAACAAATCTCAGACCTGTCTCAACACAACTATTATTCTTACATCAGCTAATGATCCACTCCCAAACCACACCTGCTGCAGGTATGAGCTGTTTACCTGCCGTCGACCCGACTCCACCCACAACACCCACTATCACACCAGATCACAAAATAACGAGCCGTCATATCGTACAGTCACAGTCTGTGATGGGCTGTGATTGGCACAGACATTGACAAACAATGACGAGCAAATGAAATCCAGAGACTGGCTGCATGCTTTCTGTGTTCATGTTCCTCAGAGGATAAACCTCACAGCAGCTGTTTCTCATTTATCCTGTGAATATTTGGTGAAGGGGAATCTGACTCTTGATCGAGCGCCATCATCAGGTCAAAAGTTAAGTTTTATGAGCTGATACCTGCAGAACTAATTCCCATCAGCCTCAGCCTCATTGAAATTCATCCTCTGAGGATCATGAACATATGCAGCATATCATGATGAACCCCCTCAGCATTAATATAGGTGTTATATTTCACACTGTATTAATTAAACATGCTGTAGTTTTACGACATAATGTTTAATTCTTCATTGAAACAAAGTTTATCATGTTGCAGATCAATATACAATAAACTACAAAATAGTGATTCATCTTTACCTTCTGGATTAAATCATGACAAAATTAATATTCTACTTTACAAAATGTATCAAACTCACTTGATAAACCGCGATAATAAATAATTATTTATAATCAATTCAACAATCATAATGGTTATTGTTTGCTGATGCATCCAGATTGATTGATCGATTGTTGATCAGTTATCATTTATCAATGAAAGTTCACGTCCACTGGTTTGATTCACAGCTTCCAGGCGTTTCTCATCATTAGAATAAAGTAGACGTCGCTGTCGATGGAGGAGCTGACGCCACAGTAGTAGTTGATGAACTCGTCTTTCGTCACCTATTGACAGAAGAAACACGTTAGTGATGACATCACAGTGGGCAGGTGAAAATGACGAGGTGGCAACCGCGTGATCTGCTATTGTTCGTCATCTAAATCCCACACATGTTCTAGCTGCAGTGTGTGTAGTATAAATATATATATATTCATATACTGTACATATATATGTGAGTGTGTATTAAACTTGATTTCTTTTATTCTATTTTCTCTCTTTCAACATAGATATTGGATTTTAATGTTTAATGCTGGCCAACAATGATCACGTAGAGAGGAAACAAGTGAAGAGTGAACATGTGAAGACTGAAGGTTTATATCTGATTGATGAATATAAAATAGTTTGTAGAAAAGTGTAAGTGTTTGATTTAAAGTCAGTAGGAACATTAAAGATGGAATCTGCCACCAGTCGATCTTATTCTGACGTTTGTACGTTGTATGATTCTTCTTCTCTGTCCAAATACAAAAATAAATTACAGATTTTATAAGAGTTTTTCTTTTGTTTTAAAATAACAATCATACAACATACAACATGTCCAGGTGAAATCATGAGGAGACATCCCATAGAACATGGAACCACAGACGTTTCTAACTCTGCCCTCGTCCCATCACCAGAACGGTTTGTTTACCAGAGCGACGCTAACTCAGAGTTTCCAGGCATTTCTCATCATCACAATAAAGTAGACGTCTGTATCGATGGATGCACTCACACCAGAATAATAATTGAAGAACTCCTCCTGCGTCACCTTCAGAGAGTGAGACCACATGAATATACACTTCTGTCATTTCATGTTCAAACTGTAAACGAGATGTTCACTGACCCTCAGAGAGTTCAAACACCTGAAAACAACTGTTCATTACTTTTCCATCTTTGTCGTACGGAGTGTCAAAGCTGTCCAGAAACGTCCTGAAGACTTGATCCTCTGTCCACTCTCCATTCTGGTACTTGGGGTGGTACTTGGCGTTATAAACCCCCTGCAGGTCTTCGACGGTAATCACTCCATCAGCCGTCTTGTCCAGTTTCCGAAAGGCTTGCATGACCACCTCCTTCCTGGCCTTGGACATGGGAGGCTGCAGGCACCAGGTCATGGAAGTTAAGAGATGTGACAGAACGAACACGTGTAACATGTGCAGCGACTCGTCCGTGTTGATTTACCCTGAGAGTGATGAGGAACTCGTCAAAGTTGATGGTCCCGTTTCCGTCACGGTCAAAGTGTTGGAACAGAGCCGTAGCTTCCTCCTTCTCCATCAGGATCCCGTAGTCGCTCAAACCCTTCAGGAATTCTTTGAAGTCCAGAGAGCGGTTGTTGTCATCGTCCATTATTTTAAAGGTTCTGACAAACATATAAACACATGACAGGTCACTAATCGTCTGTATAGACAGTCACTGATCCTCTTCATATACAATCACTGTCTTCATATACTCACCTTCCCAGACCTTTGATCCCTGACGACCCTCGAGCTAGACACTGGAGTCTGAGTCTCTCCACCGGGTCCGAACACTCTGTGAGTTGACGTTTGACGTTCATCATCATCTCTCGATCGTGTCTCGATGTCCCCGCCATCTGTGACATCACAAACAGGAAGTGTTACTGTTAAGTATTTGTATTAAAAAACTCTTTCTGAAGGTAAACAGTTATATAGACTGACTGTATATATAGACGATCAGCGACTGTGTAAAAAGACGGACGACATTGTCTCCACAGCCACAAATTAAACAAAAATATAGGAACGCTGCCATCTTGTGGTGATGATGTAATTTGGAGTCTGTGGTATGGAGGTCCCGCCCACACAAGCTCTCAGCTGTTTTTATATCATCGAATAACTAAATAAAGCGATCATGATTGTTTGGCTTCACCTGTCTGGAGCAGAGGATGTTGCACCTTGTTTAGATCTATGAGACTAATTGAGATTTTTAAATATGAGCTATCTAAATAAAATGTGACTTATTGACTTTAAGGAGCCGTCATGTCGTCCATCTTCATTCACAGTGTGATCAGGTGAGTTTTACACCTGGTCTGTTAGAATGACGCAGTGTTATATATAAATATATAAATCACTCACTGACGACACTTCCTGTCTGAACACATCCTTTCAAAGACTCTTGATCATTATCAGAAACACATGGATCTTACCTTCGATCCTCGGAAACAAAGGTTTTTATGTTCAGCTGCTCTTCCCCAAACGAACCCTGGTTACCATGGAGACCCGCACTTCTATGCTCTGATTGGCTGTCCACTCCTCCCCTTCCACAGGACGAATCACGTGATAGAGGCGGACCAT
The DNA here is from genome assembly GCA_026259375.1 of Verasper variegatus. Lineage (NCBI taxonomy): Eukaryota > Metazoa > Chordata > Actinopteri > Pleuronectiformes > Pleuronectidae > Verasper > Verasper variegatus. The sequence goes on from CM048060.1 coordinate 843,634, forward strand.
GAAGCCTTCTTCTTTGTAAACCGGACATGTAAACCGGAAGCGGTCCCACCTGTATGTCACTCCTACATCCGGGGTTTCTCTGGACAGGAAGATCAAACCGAGTCTTGCTCTGCTTTCACATTTCAAAGCTTTTATTATGAAAACACTGTTCTCATGTAAAATGAAAGTTTCACTGGTGTTTACAATAAACCTTGCATATAAAGATCATTCATTTTCACTATAGTCACACATAGCTTTGTCTGAGATTTTTATTTTGAAAGAGTTCAGTGTGAAAACGTTCAGAACAGAATGTTTAAAACCTTCACTGGTTTTAAATACTTCCCTGAAGACCTCACTTTAGGTTTAATAAAGCAGCTCAATGATCATGTTCACATGCTCAGAACTTTAATTCATGTCATTTTGAATTGTTTATGTGATCAATATTTAAATGTTTATGTTAATGTTTATTCTGCATCTTATGTCAAATCGCCACAATAGTAATAATAAATCTTCTCGTTGACTGAGAGGACAGGACTGACTCACATGACAGAAATTGCTCAGTGTCCATTTAATAAACTTTATGAGATATCAGGTTATTTGTCTTCCCTGTTGACTTGGTGAACTCAACTCTGGTTCATGTCAACAGCTGATCTATGGAACAGTGATGTCAGTCACCACAGTCTCTGACCCGTCAGAGCTTCTGCTGGTGATTGAATCAAATATATATATATATATATATATATATATATATATATATGGATGTATATATAGATAATCAATGATCAATATAAATATAAAGATGATCATTGACTGTATAGAAAGATGACTATATATATATACACAAATCAAGTTAAAAATGTAACTTTCCTTTAACTTGATGTTTAGTATAATAATCCTGCTGCACTCAAGCAGTGATGATTACACACGACCCAACTTCAGTAAGTGTTTCTCACTTTTATCACATCGTTAGTGTTTGGGAGAAAAGTGTAGCACTCCCAGGAAAAGCCACAATGACACAGTGAAGACAAGGAACTACAGACCTCAGGTGACCAGCTGGGTCAGAATTAAGCCAGGGTTAGTTTAGGCTCGGTCAGTGTTTAACCTTTCTTCGGTCAGGTTAGGTTTCAGCTGGTCAGCTGACGTGTTGAGATGTCGGAATCTCATTCGGTTGAGGACTCCTTTTTTTGCCCTCCTCCAAAAACCACAGAAGTGTAAGAGTCGCTTGAGGAATGGAGGCCTTTTCGATTTTACACAGACAGGCTCTAGCTGCTGTAGTGTGAGGGACTCCTCCTGACACTCCCTCAGCTGTACCCTGAGGTGGACAGCTTCTCTCTGGAAGGTCTGATCAGACACTTCCACAGCACAGAGCTTGATGGTGTCATCAAGGCTATTGTCTTCCAGGTTCCCCAATTCCTGATGGAGAGCCTCAACTTTCTGCTGATGGGTGTGTTTTTCCATCTGCAGACGGTTGTTCAGGCCCAGTCTCCAGTTCTGCTACTTCTGCAGCTCGGCAATTAGAGAAATCAAATACTTGTTCTCTTGCATCCCTGCCTCCAGACAGATAGAGAGCCTGTTGGTTTCTATCTGGAGCTTCTGACTGAGCGCTTGCTCCGCCTTCGTTTTGGTGGGAATCTCAGTGTTGGCTATTTTCAGCTTCTCCAGTTCCTGATACAGAGTCTCTTCAGCTCGCCCCACTGCCTCTAAATCCTGCTGATGGACACTATTTAGTTTCTGCAGCTGATCTTTTAGCTTCAGTATCCTTATGCCCTCCTTCTGAATTTCAGTGTTAAGACCCTCCTCCTTTTTTGACAGAAATCTTCTTCTTCCAATCTCTTCCTCGAGCCTGATAAAGATTCTGGCATCTTCTTTTTCATTGGCCTTGTTGATGTCCTTCTCAATCTTGAGCTGTTTTGTCATAGTTTCTGTGTAAAGTCAACATGTTTGTTTGTGACTTCTCTGTTGTCAGTGCTTTTAACACTAACAGGTGATTCAGTCCATTACACACATGCCTTTACTCTCCCTGTGGAAACAACTCATTCGTATGTTGCATTATTTTCAGTTTAATAAAGTTTATTTTGCTCTGGAAAGTTCAGACTGAGCTGCCACCACAATAAGAGCTGTTTGAATTCGTGATTGAATCGATGAGGAGCTTCAGTGCATTCTATCTCCTTTGACAGAGGAAGCACGGAACCATTCTGTATAAAAGGAAAGTAGAAAATGCAACAACCTTTAAAGTGACAGAACGCAGTAGCACCTGAGCAGAAACATGTCATTGAAGAAAATAACAGAACAGCTGTTTTATTCTCACATCTGGGTAATAAATGTATTTGATGAAACAGCTTCATCTGTGGAAATATTCAAAACATGCAAATATGTCACTGTCAATATGAACATGTCGCGAATGTCACTATTCGTCACTGCCATTGACATGCCACCGTGTTCTCTCAGTTACCAACTACATTTGTCCTCTATATTCTTCAGTGAAGACACCAGGGGGCGCTGGAGTGGCGCATAAAGAGTTCAAAATTCATGTTTATTGTTCATAACACACCCATCGGGTAGTTCTGTACAGGCTGACCTCTCTGGTCCCCCTTAGTGGGGAATCGTTAAGTAAAACACAAACTTATAGGCAAATCGATCATGTTCTCGACATTCACTTGTCAACGTACGTTAAAATCAAGACTCTGTCCCTACTGAGCTAATATTATTCAGTAAGATTAATATTATGTATTAATAATAGTCATGGAAATAAGATCAGAATGTTACTACTGTAAACCAGAACATGTGTTCACATGTCAGGTGCTGGTTTCTACATGGTTTCATGACCTCACAGTTTCATCACTATGGTGTCATGATGAGGTCACTTCTCAGTCACATGAGCAGAGTCATGATTAAACCACACTTTATTATTAACGCAGACTTTACTCATGTCTTGCATTTAATTACATTATTTTTGTCGTCAAGGCAACATGTACAGCAACAAACATTGTTGAGTGGGGTCCGATAGGAGCTGTGGGCGGGGCGTCAGTCTCACAGATGAGCCTTGTACATGCGACCCATCAGTTTCTCCAGTTTGAGGGCAAGCGACATGTCTCCTTTAATCCGCAGCTTTCCAGACATGAAGGCCATTGTGGGCTTCAGCTTACCTGAAACAACACAGCTGTTACCATGGAAACAGTACTGCACACTGCTATATCCAAACGAGATTATCACAGTGGTTATAACAGCATCACCGTGGCACTGTTTCTCTTTATATTTCATGCTGTTACCGTGGGGATGGCTCACCTGCGAACATCTTGCTGAAGTCCTTGGAGTCCATTGTCATGATGACATCAGCTTTGATTGATGGCTGGCCCTGGCCCGCACTGCCAGAGCCACTCTTCAAGTCCAGAAACCAAACGCCCATGTGTTCTCCTTATATGGACATAAACACATGACATCACTGACACGCCCACAGGATGTCTTTACATGGAGAAAACAGACTTGTGTTGTTACCTGACAGGTCAAACTGATAAATGCCCTGGGTCGACTTGACCAAGTCATCGTTAATGACTCCTCTGATGACATCAAACGTGCTTTCTATTGGTCCACTGGACGGAGGCGTGGTCGAAGACGATGATTTGAAGGCTGGCGTCGCCCCTAGCAACAAGGAGAAAGACTCAGATAATATAATATCAATTTGAATCAATAATCAGTAATTTGTCACTGGAGTTTTACCATGTTGCTCCATCTGTTGTGCCAGCACCTCCGGTGCTTCGTCCAGGAAGAAGTCTGGCAGCAGAGGGTGACCTGTTGACCAATCAGAAACCACCATGAGTACCACAAGACAGTGTGAGGCAATGCTAGGCCGTAACTACCTATGCTAGGTTATGTTACGTGAGGGATGATGGTTACATTTGTGTCATCAGGCAGAAGACATGTTAGACAGCTCTGATGTGAATTAAAATAGACACTGTCGTCTTTTGTGTTCACTCAGGGAGGTCCATCAGGACCAGACAGCAGCTGGGGAGGGCTTCCCTGTCACTGCTTTTTGACTGCTGGACTCCTTCAACCTTCAATCAGCCCTCATAGCTCACCTGGTTGGACTGCGTACTGCTCAAAGTCTTGGATGCCCTGCTCTCTAAGGATGTCCTCGTCCACCAGGAAGTGGCCTGTGTAGTCCTTTGGTTGGGACAGGATTGCGTAAGCGGCATCTGCCATGATGTCCGATGTACGACACTGTTTACCAACTTCCTCCCCACCCAACATGTCCATGGCTGCAGTCTGGATCGCTATGGCAACAACACACAGGTCAAAGCAGGGTTAGCATGCTAGTTCATTATGAGAGTATATGAGGGTTCTGTTAGCATGCTAACAGACACTCACCTGTTTTGGGCCAGAGGGCATTGACAGCAATTTGACCTCTGAATTCTTCGGCCATTCCCAGGACGCACATGGACATACCGTACTTTGCCATCGTGTACGCTGAAAAAAGAAACAAAACAAAAAGACAGAACATGCTGTTAATGCACAGGTGTACGAGAGGTCAGCTGCTCAGTTGGTTGCTATGGTTACCTGTGTGGTTCTTGAACCACACTGGGTTGAGGTTGAGTGGCGGGGACAGGTTCAGGATGTGAGGGTTTCGACTCTTTAGCAAGTGAGGGATGACCAGCTTAGAACTGAAACATACAGATGCTCATTGACTTGTTGAACTAATGCTCGTTAAGAGCACATCGTTAACGGCGGATTCAGATTCGGTTCGGTGCGTGTTCAGTAACATACGTCATGTATGTTCCTCTCATGTTGACTCCCAGCATCAGATCCACCTTCTTCATTGGCGTCTCTAGGGTTCCCGTCAGATTGATGGCGCTGGCGTTATTCACCAGGATGTCGATACCTGCCAATCAAATACAAGCACTGTGATGATGTCGCTGCAGTGACGTCACCACCGTGATGATGTCACACCTGAGAGTGTAAAGTCCAGTACCTCCAAACATCTCCACGGTTTTCTGAACAGCTTCTCCCACCTGCTTCTCATCACGGATGTCGACTATACAGGGCAACGCTTTCCCCCCCACTGCCTCCACTACACACACACACACACACACACACACACACACACACACACACACACACACACACACACACACACACACACACACACACAGGTAAAGGACACATGGCGGAGGTCAAAGGTTAACTGACCCTCAAGTGTGGGTCTGTTATTCTAAAGTTTATCTTTCCTCTAATTCTTCAAAACTTGAATTATTTAAAACATATTTAATAATCAGCTGCTCGAGTCAGCATGTTAGCTCCTCACCCTCCTGAGCAGCTGTGTAGATGGTTCCTGGTAGTTTGGGGTGGGGCTCAGCTGTCTTGGCAGCAATAACGATGTTGGCTCCATCTCTGGCAGCTTTCAGCGCAATGGCTTTACCGATGCCTCGACTTGCTCCAGTGATGAAGAGCGTGTAGCCGGCTAACTTCCTGAAACACACCAAAATAAAACAACAGCTCACACAGCTGTGCTCAGCTTGGCTAACTCCATCTCAAATTCTATAACTGATGTGTCGAAGCACAAAACATAAACTTCAATTTGACATAAGAGCAGAAACATCCCGATCGATACATATTTGGATTTCAACTTCCTTAAGTCTGTTTTCTGTCACAGTGACTGAACATTTGTAGTTGAAGACCTGAAAACTTTACAGAATAGTTTCACTGTTTAAATGATCAGTGTGAACCTGAAGCAGTTTTCAGACGTGTTCCTGACGTGTAACATGTCCTTGTGAGTCCATGTGAGGAAACAGCAGGACAATGTGTGGAAGCTTCCCAGTGAGCGAGTGGACGTGTTGATGAGGTTTCTAACACGTGACGGACGTGAAAATGGAAGAACACAAATATCTCAGGATGAAGAAGAGGAGCCGTACACGTTTGGTGATGAAGGCCGACGCCGGTGTGGATGAACTGTAAACAACAACACTGATCTTTCCACAGCAGAGTTTATACATCATGTCCTGCCTCCTGCTGCTCTACAGGCTCCGCCCCTGAATGTTCCCCACATGTTCCTGTTTGAAGGAGTCGACCCCACAACCTGCTGCTGCTTCACAGGACAAACACTCACTACAGGAAATGAATGTGTGAATTCAGTTGAATGATGATGAACATGAAGTCATCAGGTCTGAGCTGAAATACTATCGCATTCGAATTGTTATGTGATGTAAAAATCCTCATTTCACCAGTTTCAGGTGTTTGTATTCAGGACTAAACATCTTTAACATTAACTACACACTCTTATCACATGAAACCTGGACTTTATATTAACAGAGGAATAATGTGTGTGAGTAAATCTGGTTTATTATTTATTGTAAAGTTTATATTTCAGTGTTAATATCAGAGCTGCTGCAACATAACCTCGTTTAAAGATCAGAACGAGCGAATCACTGTTTACTCCATCATGTATTATTACATATATACATATGAATACAGTCAGTTATTAATGTGCAACACGACGAGACGCGTGAAGAGAAGCTCTTACAGAACTGCTCAAAAGTCACAACGCAGAGCTGAGTTTCAATAAACCTCGATCTCTCAGCTGCTTCCCGTTTGCACCCACGCTGTTTCACGAACTCACCCTGTGTTCTGCAGCATCGTCAAAGGTTCTCACTGCCTGTGATTAAAAAATCTCCACTCGTCTTCTTTACCTTTCACCCACTGACACAACCGGAAGTCAGCTCTGTCTTCACTTCCGGTCCGCACACAAAGCTCCACTCTGATCGACCAATGTCAACACGAGTGGACTGAATATAAAGTCTATGTGATTATTATAATGACAGAATATCATAAAGGATAAATTCATTTTTATAGTGTAAATAAAGACGTTGTATAAAGATAATATAAATAATACAATATATGTATATAAGTGCATAGACTAAAGATATCTATTCAATGCATAATGAATAATAATAATAAAATGTTATTACAAATATATACAAGAGCAGATACTTTATATACAGTATGTGTATAAAAGCTTAATTCACATTTCTAAATATAAAAATGTCTCTATATGGCCAGTTTATTACATATGATTAAATGTTAGTACAGTATATAGTACAGTATTCTATAGTTATAGAAACCGTACAGTCACAATCGTACAATGTAAATATAATATTCACATCAATCAGCTGCAACATTAGAAGCTGATTGATGTGACATGATTATCAGTGATAATAATAATCCAGTTTAAATAATGATTTAATAATGAGAACTTTCACTTTCATACTAATATTCAATCTGTAGTTACTTTGTGTTTTCACTTTTTGAGATTTGAATGACGTCATGTACAGTACAAATGTGTTAATATGATTAAACTATTATAATTCTATGAAAACATCTTTTATTTAAAACATGTTATTTAAAATCAACAGATTAAATAAACAAGTGAATAAAAACGACCACGTGATTCATCCAGACGTTTGAAATGATTAATCGATTATTGGGAGTATTATCGATCTCTGTGATCTGAGGTGTGTCCACGAGCCGCCATGTTCTCCGGTGACGTCATCAAACGGGAAGTGAGCTCCTTGTTGTGCTGTCTGCGGAGAGGGAAGCTCGCGCTCTAAAACAACTCTTCCTCCTCTTCGTCACCTTCCTCCTCTTGGACCATGGACGGGTGAGCGTGGGAAACGTCCCGCATCTTTTCCCGCACGTCCCTCCGGTTTTTCTTCTTCTTCCCTCGCGTTTCCTTGGTGATCGGACCGCACCTGCGCGAGCCTCCGGCGTCAACCCTCGCGCTCGTCTGTTGTTGTTGACTTGTTTACCGAAACATTTCCCGCCACCGAGCCGCCCCGGTCTCCCGTTTCCCTCGCCGTCTGTCCCCCTTAGTTCGCTTTTATGTTTTTGTTTTGGTGTCACGAGCGAACGGCGACGGTTGAAATCCCGCGATAGCTGCGTGTTCTCGTGCAGACCAGAGTGCGGAAGAAGCGACGCGATGTTTCGGTTTCTCTGAACTGGTGCGTGTTTTATCCTGAAACATCGCGTCGAATAATCGAACATTAATCAAAGATCAAAGAACAAACAAAAAAACACCGGGCGGCCATTTTAATTTTTCATTGATAATTTTTTCTGTCTGAAACTTATATTTGACTTAATTTATTCAGTTTCAACGAATGAAGTTAGTTTATTAACTGACTCATTGATTGTCTGAGTCAAACAATTGATCAATAAAATCATTTTCTTATTGATCAATAATGACAAAAAGAGGTGGAACAAGACAAATCAATATTCGACTAAATTAGTCAATGATACATTTATTTCTAGTTTATTATTTGATTAATTTATTACTAAAAGTGAACATAATATTTGCAGGAGGCGTGAACCTCGTCTGTCAGCTGCTCTGCGAACATGAGCACTGTCGACCTGTCCACAGGTAAGACCTCTCTCTCTGTCTGTCAGTGTCTAGCTCGCTCTACCTGAATCCCTACCGACGGTTGAATGACTATTGACCCGAGTGTTTGTGTCCGTCACAGTGGATGGCTCTGATAGGCCGTGTGTTTCTGAGCGAGCCCAGTCTGTCCCGTCTCGGGTCCTTCACCTGCGCCATCTTCCTGTTGACATCTCTGAGCAGGAAGTGCTCGCTCTGGCGCTTCCCTTTGGCAGAGTTAGTAAACTGATCACACTGAGGACAAAGAACCAGGTGAGTGACAACACGCTGGTGGTGTTTTACAGCGTGTCACCAACAGGGGGGGTTAAAGTACATACCGATAAAAGTGAAGTGGTTGTCGAATAAATCAAGGTCAGACAATGGGACGTAAATTAACCTGCGCTTTAAATCATCACTTTTTTTCTTAGTTTCAATGTCACGATTGACATTTTGTTTCCAGGCATTTTTAGAGATGGCCTCAGAGGAAGCTGCTGTTACCATGGTGAACTACTACACCTCAGCCCCGCCCACAGTCAGGAACCAGCCAATCTTCATTCAGTACTCCAACCACCGCGAGCTCAAGACCGACAATCTGACAAATCAGGTGAGGAGCAGTGGCTCCGGCCACACCCACCTCAACACAACATTCATTATTTAAAAAAACCTAAATGAACAATCAATGTTTTTGCCAAAGAATGTTTACTAAACTGAAGGATTCAAAATAACAAACAAAGAAGTATATCAACATGTTTTGTTATTATTATTTATAAACATTTCTTATAAATCAAACAACCGGTTTCCATGGTGACGTGTTTGTTTTTAATAAATATGTGTTTCGTTTACATTTGTTGCTGAATAATTTTGTTTGTTGACAGAGAGCTCAGGCAGCGCTGCAGGCCATCAATTCAGCAGCAGTGCATTCTGGGAACATGGTAACAGGAGTGGAGGGGCGGGGCTTAGTTCCGGGTCAGAGTCCCGTCCTGAGGATCATCGTAGAGAATTTGTTTTACCCGGTGACACTGGAGGTTCTGCAGCAGGTTGTTTATTTCTGTTTCTCATTCTGTGCCATGTTTGTTTGTGTTGTTGTTTTTGTGTTTAAATTTTGTGTGTTTTGTGTTTTCAGATCTTCAGTAAGTTCGGTTCTGTGTTGAAAATCATCACGTTCACCAGAAACAATCAGTTTCAGGCTCTGCTGCAGTTTAGTGATGCTGTGCACGCTCAGCACGCCAAAGCTGTGAGTCACGTGCACGCACACGTACACACACACACACACACACACACACACACACACACACACACACACACACACACACACACACACACATATATATATAAATTCGAAGCTGAATTTTTTCCCACCATGTATCAATAAAAACTGGTGGAAGAAGACGACTGATAAATTCCACCAATCAAAGTCAGTGTTTGGAGCTGCTTCAATCAGATGGCTGGTCTCTGTCTTTCAGTCTCTGGACGGTCAGAACATCTACAACAGCTGCTGCACGCTGAGGATCGACTTTTCCAAACTGAGCGCGCTCAACGTGAAATACAACAACGACAAGAGCCGAGACTTCACCAGAGCCGATCTGCCGACGGGCGAGCTGGAGCCCACTGCTGCATTCGGTGAGACCAGATAAGGGTGCTTATGCTAACTGAATAAAAATGCACAGAAGGTTTTAATTTTGATCATGGTTTGAGTATTTAAACTGTTGTTCTTCAGAAGAATAGACGTGTGTGTGTGTGTTACAGGTGTAGCTCTCCCGCCATACGGAGCAGCAGGTTTCCCACCTACCTTCCACCAGCACACAGGTGAGACACGTCTGTTGTAATGTCTGTACGTGTATGAATCAGAATCAGAATTCTATTTATTGCCAAGTATGTTTACACAAACAGGAAATTGCCTTGGTGTGGCTGGTGCATAAGAATAACAATAGACATAAAACAACAATATATACAGTAAGACAATAAGAACAGTAAGTTATGATGAGATCTGGGTGGCTCTAAATGTACCTGGGCGTGTCTTTGTGTACCTGGGCGGGTCCTTATGTACCTGGGCGGGTCTTAATGTACCTGGGCGGGTCTTAATGTACCTGGGCGGGTCCTTATGTACCTGGGCGGGTCTTAATGTACCTGGGCGGGTCTTAATGTACCTGGGCGGGTCTTAATGTACCTGGGCGGGTCTTAATGTACCTGGGCGGGTCTTAATGTACCTGGGCGGGTCTTAATGTACCTGGGCGGGTCTTAATGTACCTGGGCGGGTCTTAATGTGCTGTGCTGAGATGCTGTTTTTAAATAAAGTTTTGGGATGTCCTCAGGTTTGTCGATGTCGGCCATCCCCGGCTCGTTGGTGTCTCCGCCTCGTGTTTCCTTGCATGTAGCGCCTCCTGCTATCCACTCGGTGCTGCTGGTGTCTAACCTGAACCCAGAGGTCAGATGTCATGTTGTCTCTCAACAGTTGACCAATCAGTGCGCTTCACTCACAGCTAACTTTACTGACACTGTTTGTCTCTGCAGAGTGTTTCTCCACACTGCCTCTTCATCCTGTTTGGTGAGAAATTAATTTTAAAGTTGCGTCAACGTCTGGATTTAATGACGTTAAAATAAAGTGTTCATGTATGATGTCATCATGATGTTAAATCAGCTGTGTTGTGTTTGTGTGTGTGTGTGTGTTTTCAGGTGTTTATGGGGACGTTCAGAGAGTGAAGATCCTCTTTAATAAGAAGGAAAATGCTCTGGTTCAGATGAGCGATGGCACTCAGGCTCAACTGGGTCTGAAACATATATTTTCATGAATTAAAAGTCTCATGAAAAACATTTTTAGTGTATAGAAAATATTTTTTTTTGTCTCTTTTGTCTGATAGCAATGAGTCACCTTAACGGCCAGCGTCTCCATGGTAATGTGATTCGGGTGACGTTGTCCAAACACCCAGTAGTGCAGCTGCCTCGCGGGGGGGCGGGGCAGGAAGAGCAGACACTGACTCGGGACTTCTCAGGCTCCGCACTCCACCGCTTCAAAAAACCTGGATCCAAAAATTTTAACAACATTTTCCCTCCGTCAGCGACGCTGCACCTCTCCAACATCCCGTGAGATTCACTCATGTTCTGTAACACGTGTTCTAATGTTGTGTTCTGTAAGACCAGAGTTTGGCGTAGTGATACTGATTTGATGAGGTCACAGGCGTATTTCAAATGCAGCACAGCCAATCAGAATCAAGGACCGGAACCATCTTTTTTGCAATAATGATAATTTACCCCTTTTCCTTTGTGTCTTTGTCTCTCAGCTCCTCGGTCAGTGAAGACGTGTTGAAGGATTTATTTTCCTCCAGTGGATTCACCGTCAAAGCCTTCAAGTTTTTCCAGTTAGTATTAACAACAATAACCAGTTAAAGGTCAAAGGTTACAGACAAAATTAGTAGTTTGTTCATTAAGAGAATCGTTCAAGTCAACGAGTGTGTGTGATGATGTCACTTCCTCTGATGTTACAGGAAAGACAGGAAGATGGCTCTGATGCAGTTGGCGTCGGTGGAGGAGGCCATCGAAGCTCTGATCGCTCTGCACGACCATCAGCTGGACCATAACCAGCACCTCCGGGTCTCCTTCTCCAAGTCCACCATCTGACCTTTGACCCCTGGGCCCCAACAGATACATGTGAAGTGGTCCCTGGTCTGTCGATAGTGTTCACCTTCAGGTGTAGTCAGCTCATAGCCTGTTAGCCTCCCATTTAGCTATCACAGCTTTTAGCTTGTTAGCTTTGAGTTAAGCTACGTGTTAGCTTACTTTTTGATTGTAACTTTCACAACGAAAGTAAAAACAGAAGAACCATAATTCTTCTGCTGCTCCATGTCGCGAATCAGAAAGTCATGTTAATTAAGAAGTTTGAATCTTTGACCTGGTGCAAATCACCGGCACCGACCTCAAACGTAAAAATTGGTATATGGGTTATTTTTATCAGGAAAATTACAGTTAATTAATACTTACAAATCTTTCAGCCCTTCTGCAGCTACTAGCATAAATGTTAAGTCACGTGGAGGCTAAAGGTCAAGGCTAACATCCCAATATTTAATATTGCAGCTAATGGTTTGATAGCATGTTAGCATCAGTGCTGAAGGCATCAAGGCCCCTTATGACGTCACATCCTCTTAGGATAAACCCGCCATCTGACCTTTGGCTTTTGGAGCTGACTAACGAATCAGACTGTAAGGATTCTGTTTGGTCTGTGGGGACCAATGGTTGAACCCCGACACACCAACCATCTGTGCCGACACATGATGTCACAACAATGGGTAGTTTCCATGTAGTGGTTACAGAGCACATTCCTGGACAAACTGTGTAGCAATGCATAGTGTGTTGTGGAGTCCACCAAGGAGCTGTTGTAAGTTAAACTTTTTGTTAAATGAACGCGATGCAGAAAAGAAAATCAGGAAACATTTTTTAAAGTTAAAAAGAAAATTTTCAAAGTAAAAGCCCAAAGTAATGGAGGATTTTAATGTTCCATTATTTTGTAGTTAATTTATATTTGAATGACTCGGCATGATCAATAATTATTATTAACCTGTTGCAACTGAACTTATTTATTTAGTTGGGTTTTTTATTTTCATTCTGTTTTCATTTTACTGTGAACATTTTAAATCGTGAACAGTTTCAGAACAAACAGTGACGTGTCTGTTTGGTTACCATGACGACGATTATTATTTTATTGTATTAGTTTAGTTTGCTGCGATCTTTCTTCTGTGCCTTAATTTTCTCAATTCCTGTAGTTAAAATATTTTTTGTTTTATTAGTGTTTTTATTTTGGGGAGTTAATTTTGATTGTGTTTGTACTGAAATAGATGATGATTTGTGACCCCGCCCATCTGTCACACCTGTGTGTGTGTGTGTGTGTGTGTGTGTGTGTGTGTGTGTGTGTGTGTGTGTGTGTGTGTGTGTGTGTGTGTGTGTGTGTGTGTGTGTGTGTGTGTGTGTGCGTGTGTGTGTGTGTGTGTGTGTGTGTGTCAGACTATCCCATGATTGGTTAATCCAATATATTTTAATTTAAATTCCGATCTCTTTAAATCATGTTATCTCATCGTTTCGCAAACCAAACGTTTTCTTAAAACAGGAAACAAGCCAGATAAAACAGGAAGCTGCCAATTTCCAGTTTGCCTTCCGACCTCTGACCTTCCCTTTGATTGGTTAAAAGTCATTGAAGTCTTTGTTTTCATGTCAGTGTTTCACATGTAACAAAAAAAGCAAAAAATTGTCAAATGTCTCAAATGTTTTTGTTTCATATTTTTATTTGAATTTAATGGTTAAAAAATTTTTTCTCAAAAGGCTTTATGTTTCTTTGTTTAAAAAAATCCGTTATCGTTTTGTAACATTTGAAAATGACTAAGTCTTGAAACAGGTGGGGGGCCGGGGTCAAACCAAGCCAAAGTTTGTGTGCCTTTTAATTGGACCAACACGTTTTCTCATTATGACTCATTATCACTTCCTGTTTAAATGGCGTTCCAATGGTTTTTTTAAGTTACTACTCATTACTTTATTTTGAATATATGTTATATGTTACAAGTTACAAAACTTAAATATGTTCATAACTGTGACATCATTTCCTCTTTGATGTTTCATTGAATTAAACACTAATGTAAATGTCCCGCCCACCCATGCGTCAATCAGTCCAAACCAAAGGAAGCAGTTTAAACGCGTCACATGTTACAACACGTCGTTTAGTGACACACGGAACAAACCGGTCACATGGAGGAGCGTCAGTTACATGATGTAGTTTGTTACTCTATTACTCACTTAAATACTTGTAACTATGTAGATACACGTGAACATGAAATACTCTAACATTACAGTTACTTTTTAAACACACATTTGTCCCACGTCTGTTTCTTACACATGTGTACTTGTATGTAATTTAAACCTTAATACATTAGACATGAATACTTGTATTTGATTTACTTCATCAATTTCACACTACCCATCTAGTTAGATTGCAACCATGTTACTTTTGTTAAAAAACTGACAAGAACAAGAGGAACATGTATGTTTATGTTGTGCATGTTTACTGCATGTTACATGCTTGCAACACGTTACATGAGCAGCAGGTACCATCACTTGTAACATGAAAACATAAAAAACCCTTTCAGAATAAGATTGTTTGGTTTCTGTTATTTTCGACTTTAGGCCTGTTCATGTTTTTACTTTGAAAGTCACTTTTCTTTCTGCTTTCTTTACAAACTTTTATACTGAATGTATCCTGTTTTCTAATGCTGAAGAATGTAAAGTACTTGTGGTGCATTGTGGGAGGAGGTGCGATTATTATACGAAATATTTTTAATATTGAACCAGTGCATGAGGGTGGGGGTTGTTATCTGTGCTCGACTCAAAAAAAATAATGAATTTTTATTTATTCTGAAAGTGACAGGAAGTTGTAGCATGAATCACTGAATAAATACAACATCTGAAAACCAGTGGCTCCACCTACTGTCTGTTCTCACAGCCAATCATAAAGCAGGACAAGCATACAACTTAAGTTCATCGTTGAAAGGACAAAACTTTATTGTTCCCGACTTGACACGATCAGTCAGTTCAGACGACAGCAGGTCATAATCATAAAAAAACAACAAACAAATAAATCGACTTCCTTCTGAACGATGGCGTCTCGGGTTCGTCCGACTCATTGATGTCATCAACCAAACCCCCTGTGGCGATGCTAACAGTAAAGCAATGCTGCTGCGATTGTCCACGCACGCCCGCACACGCGCGCACACGCGCACACACGCACACACACACACACACACACACACACACACACACACACACACACACACACACACACACACACACACACACACACACACACACACACACACACACACACACACACACACACACACACAGTGTTCGACTGCAAAGCAAAATATTCAGAAATGTGATTTTCTTTCGTGAAATGTTACGACCATGAAACAGGAAAGAAACTTGTTCAGCGTTTACATATTTTTTCGGATTGGCTGCTTTGAGATTATTCAAATATTTTTTCACTATGTCATGTGCGACAGAAACTTCACAAACAAAAAAAAGATGCAGCTTCGCTTGGTGACCAGACTGATAACTTATAAAATTTTATATTAACAAAATAAAGACGTCACAGTCATTGATGAACAGTTTGTACCAAAAGTTCTCACGAGGACGTAAAAACAAAGACCGTTAAAATGTCATTTCTCTAATGATCACCAAAAAAAATGTTTTTAGGATCAGAATTTTTTGGTGCGACATTTTTGTATACAAATTGTGTCTGAATTCTTCAGGAAAATATTTTTCCTTTTTAGACAATCTCAACGGATGAATGATCAGATTGTTTTTTCGCGCCTCATTGGTTGATTCTATTCACGTTTGTTTTATAAATCAGTGATTCTCATCTCGACGCTTCTTGTTTGTGTTGGATTTAACACCTGAAGAACCGAGAAGAGAAGAACCTCCACTTTGAGCCTCATTTTTCTTTTTTTTTTGCCCAAGAATCATTTAATGTAAAAGAAAATTGTAATAAATTTCAAAAAGTGACAATTTGGAATTTGGAACAAATACCAGCTGTAAAATAAGAAACTGCAACCTGCTGCACATGAACTACAACATTTAGAATTAATATTTTAGTTTGAAAATCATCCTTTTTTTAATGGTTGAATTTCAAAGTAAAATATTTTAATACTATAAATTCAGTTTCAGTCACAACCTTTTTTTTTTGGCCATTATTTGCTTCCATAAAAAAAATTTCATGAAACACAAAAATTGAAGCAAAAAAAATCAACCAATGAGAATGAGAATGAGGATTTTAACCCCCCCACCGTTGGCTGATTTATTTTTCTTCATCTCGTCCAATCACAGATTAGATGATTCAGCGCGATGCGTCACTCCCTCTCACTTTTAATTGTTTTTCTTTCTTCGTTCCTGTGCTCTCATTGGCTCGTTCTGGCATCATTTAGTTTTAGCACCAAAGGAACATAAATAGTTAAAAACACACATTCCATAAAAAACAAAAAAACAAAATCAGTCTTTGAGGAGGACGAGGCTGTAGGCTCAGCCGGTCGCCATGGCAACTACACATCAAGGATCTCTTCAGCGGTGCCGCCACAGCGGAGCCGGTATCGACCGGTTCTCCAGCTGATAGTCGGGTCCCACAGAGCTGAGAGGAAGATCTGCACCGCCATCGACTCTCTGATGAACCACGCCACTGCAAAGTCCAGCTTTGAGAAGCAGAGAGCGCCGCCCTGCAGGATGTGTGAACAGTGAAAATTAAACCTGTGACATAAATACGTTTTTACATTTTCATTTAATTTTTCATTTTAAGTCTATAAGTTGTTTATGTCTTTCATATATATTTCATGTATATATTATATCCATTCGGTAAATCTTGAACTAAATAAAATATTGTACAAAACGACTGTACATGTATTGATCAGGTGATTATTAGAAACTAATTAATAACTAATATTCTTCCTAAATTAAAAGCACATCATATTTATACCTGAACTCCAGTGAGTTGAATGTAGTCGCAAATAAACCAGGCCAAACAGTGACACATGAAGAACGCCATCATGTCCCACCTACAATATTCAACATACATTTTTAAATGCACATGTTACAAACACACACACCATCAATAATAATAAAACCACAGATTTATACATTTCCAACCCAAAAACAGTGTCAACATAAGATGCTCTCTGATTGGCTGCGTACCTGAACACGTAATGAGCAGCCCAGCCAATAATGAGGCTGGCCAGGAAGCACTCGGAGACGGGCTCCAACACGGTGCCAGGAAGCATGTTGATCCTCAGTTTAGTCCATCTAAAAAACAACAGAATAAAAACATTATTATTACGATTAATAGCTGAAATGCGATTTAAGATACATTTTGTATATATATATGAAGCCGATTTAAAAATAAAAACTATTGAAATATGAATGATATTAACAGAGTTGTAATGTCACCTGATCATACGGGACTGAAACTGGCCAATGGAATAAGACCCTGAGTTCTGCATCGCCACTTGCGTTGCCATGGAGAACTTCCAGCCTCTACAGAAGCGAAGGGCATGAAATCATTAGTTGAACTTAAAATACAAAAATGTGTAACGGGTGCTAATGCTAACATGTTAACCTGTCTGCGATGGCTTTAGCCATGAAGTAATCTTCAGCGATGTACTGAGCGAAAGAGACCAAACCGCCGGCCTGATCCAACACGTCCTTCCTCATTAGACACGACATCCCTGTTACGCACTTTATCCCCGTCACATTTGCCGAGATGTAGGATCGAGGATGAGACGTCCCAAAATACACCTGGAGAACCATTAGCATCTCTTAGCATCAAAACAGCCACAGAAACCATTTACTGCCAAAACGAAAAAAACTGGGTTAACATAAGCTGCTGTTTAGCAACACGTTTAGGATGGTTACGTGTAAGATCAAGTGTCAAACAGCTGATGAATGATCTTAAAAAACATGTAAGACATAAACACGTGACAGAAATGTAGGCTATACAATTATGTGATAGCTAGAAGATACTGGAGTCGTATTAGCTTCAAAAGCTAATGCTAAATCAGAGAGTTAAACAAAACATTAGCATGTGGTTTTGATCATGTGAGCAGCAGCTGAGTGAGCACACTGTTAGCTGGTTAGCCTTACCTGCTCCAGTGTGGCAGCGAAGCCTTGCCGGTCGGCAACATAAGGCAGCCCGTGGACCAATCCCACCTTTTCTGTCATCTGATTGGTTAGATCTGTCAGGGTGTCAGGTTTCACTGCCGCACACAAACATGCACACACATTGGCATTAGCTACATTGTGACCAGCTAAAGGTGAAGTAACCTGGAGTGGGCGTAGGCGCTGACCTCTGATGCCGCTGTCACAGATCCACACCAGCCCGTATTTGGCTCCTTCGTAACCAGGCATCAGGTTGTTGATCTTTGGGTTGATTCCTACTTTCTTCCCCCCTGAGAACCAAACACCACCATATGCTAACGTCAGATGCTTACAACTAAAGAGACTAAATGAAAGATGATTCGATGGAGAGTAACTATGACAACGCAGCAACAAACATTTCTCACCGATGAATAAACGAGCGTCGACATTCGGATATTTCCCCAAAAGTTTCTTACAGACGTCGACAGCGGGATCGTCCTGATCCTGGATGCAGAGCAAGATCTCGTACTGCGAAAAAACAAAACAAAATATCACGTTATACGAGCCCGGAAATCCTGTATGATGTTAGTGGGTTATTAGTTAGTCAGTAGTTCATTTATTATATGTTATTAGTTGTTTGTCATTGGTTAGTCATTAGTGAAAGGGTTAGATAGGTTAGGTGATTATGATGACGGGATGGTTAATTATTAGTTATGTAACGGTCAGTTATTAGAGGGACTTATTGTGAATGGTTGTGAGGTTGATAGACGTCCAGAGTAAAGAACGTGTCCAGGTTGGAGAGGAGGTTGTTAGTTAGTTATTAACTGGGGGGGGGTAAACGTCACCTTGGGGTAATCCAGAGTAAAGAACGTCTCCAGGTTGGAGATGAGGTTTGGGTCCACGCCCTTCAGAGGCTTCAAGAGAGAAACTCCTGCTTGCTGCCCAAATGACTGTTTGACCTCTGACCTCTTCTTATGGAGGTGGAGACGCCTGAGAGATGGAGAGAGAGAGAGAGAGAGGAAGGTCAAACTAACTCTCTCACACACACACACACACACACACACACACACACACACACACACAGTTATCAACAGACAAAGAAGAATCATATCATAAAATGTTTTTGATATTATTGACAATTAATGATGATAATAATAATAATAATAATACAGTACGAGTGTCTCTGGAAAGTCAGACTCATCTTCTGAAGTTGCAGAAAATCAGCAACAGCTTTTGTGTAAATGTGTTTTTATGAATAAAGTAAAAAGTGAATTAGAGAATCAATGAATGAACGAGTGCACTTCAGGTAAAGCAAACAGATGTTACACATGTGAAGTTTTGATTTAGTTAATGATTCAGTTAAAAACACGTTTCAACATCTTATGAATGTTTTGATCCAAACCAAGTGAACTAGTGTTTCCCTCCGTTCAGGACCTGGAGGTTTCAGACTGTTTGTGTGTTTGTCAGCAGGATGAGCAGGTGTATTACACCTGTGTGTGTGTGTGTGTGTGTGTGTGTGTGTGTGTGTGTGTGTGTGTGTACATTGGATTAAAAGTGTGAACTCCCATAGCATCATACATCAGACCGAATCAAACGTGACGTTTTAGATTGCATCACAACAGAAGAAAGTATTGAACAAATTCGATGTTAACGTTTCAAACAAGCGACAGATTCCCTGGTTCGTGTGATTTGACCCAGATGGGACGGACAGCCGCTTCCGGGACCTCCGGTGATTCCGTTACATTATTTACATGTTTAAATTCAACGTCAACAAAGAAACAGGAAATGTGTGAAGCTAACTCCAGCGAGCCGTGACGGAGAGAGAACCGAGAAACAAGCTGCTCTGTGCGGCTCATTCTTCTCAACTGTCCCGGTGCCACAACACTTCAATAAATTACAACGTATTCCATGATTATTTCATGAGTTCCCCACAAGCTGCGCGGCGGCAGCGCCATGAACTGACAGAGCTAAGCGGCTAGCGGGGAACCAGGAAAACGCCCAACAGCTAACCGAGCACACACGGAAGCTTTAACGGCTGTGACACGTCCAGAGACCCGCGGAGAAGAAGCGACTCTCCCGTTAAAATGTTTCACCGCGACCGAGATGAACGTGATGGAAACAGTCAGAGAGATAGAGACGTGGATCTGATGACTGTTAGCCTAGCTGCTAGTCCTGCTGTTAGCTTAGCTGTTAGCCGCGCAGAGCGTTGACTTACACGTAGATGATGGACATGAAGTGCATGAGCCACAGGACGAAGAACAAGATGAAGCCGAACACGGCGAGTCCCTGCATGGCGAGCTCCAGCAGGGCCATGGCGCTCAGCGGGGCCGGCCGGGGCTGCGGGCCGGCGCGGAGTCACACAGGCTCGGGGAGAGGCGACCAGCTCAGCGGCCTGGGAGCTGGAGCACACGGAGCCGAGCGATCAGCGGGTCCGACGATGTGTGCGACACTCGGCTTGGATCAGTCCAGCGATCCGGCCTCCGGCGGACAGCCGGGGTATCAGGAGCCGATCCGGGTCAGGGGCTCCGGTAACGCGGACACGGAGACCGGGCTCGGACTGGTGATGTCCGGGTCACAGTTCAAGCATCGGGGAAGTCAGCAGACCGGCCGACGGTCAGCAGACCGACCGGGGAGAGGCGTTAAGCACGAGACCAGGCGGTACCGGAGAGAGTCACACTTCCTGTCAACTTCGAAATAAAAGCTCTCATTTCTCACCTGAGATTTAACGGTTCAGTTCCGGTAAAGATTAAAAGAGTTTTATATTCTTTTATATATTTAATTGTTTTATTTAACTGTATTTGTTTTATTTCATTATATTTTACTCAAAACAATTCAATTTAATTATATTTTACTTTATTTTACTGTTCTATTTGTATTTAGATATTTCCAAAATTTCCAATATTAAAGATTGGAAAAACAATTTTATACAAGATGAAAATGTGTGAACTCATGAATCATTTTCATCTGAATAAAAATAAGAGGCTACAAAGAATTTAATCAAAACTCATTGATCTGTGAAATAGAAATTATTAATCATATGTGTTGTGATACTGCGACAGATCCTAAACAAACAGGTTTTATACGTTTGACTCGGTTCTGTCACAGTTTGTTAGATCTGTTTATTCACATAAAGAATCAGAGACACAAAGCTTCAGTCTGACCGGTTTCTGTCTCTACTAAGAGACGATGGAGGAATTCAAATATTTAACACAGCCGAACCAAAAGTAAAAAAACAAAACTGTGTTGTATGAAAATAAACTAGTGTAGTCACCAAAGATTAAAATATAATTTATTTTTCTATCAAAAACAAAAATCATCCCAAAAATAAATGAAAGTATTTTAAAAAATTCACAGTAAAAAACCCTTCATTTTACAAAACTTCACCATTTTATGATTTAAATCTTCATGTTACAGCAAAATATAAACTTTCTAGATAAAAAAAATTTCCCAAAAGTTTCTCTATTACACCATAAATAGAAAAATATGTAAATATGCATATAAATTGAATAGATACAGACATTTTGGAAAGAAAAACGCACAAAGTAAAAAATCTCCAGTGTAATAAATCAACACATCAATTTATCAACAACAACTAATCAATGACACAAAATTAAAAAAAATCATTCAAACAAAATCAACAAGATGAAATCAATAAAATAAAACCAATCCCACTTTAAGAGGACACGTTTATGCATAATTCCACATTCCTGCATAAACAGAGAAATGACACAGAATTAAAAAAGTAGCAGCAACAACACATAATCTGACCATTCACCGCAGACTCACACATTCATTTAAAACATTCATCAAACATCGAGCTCACAACTCGATTGGTCCCTTTTTGTTGACGAAGCAACTTCACCTGTTAAAGGTTGAACTTCAGTGTGTAAAATAACCTTTGACCTTTAGACTGACCCAGTTTTTATCAATTATTAAAACAGCGGCAGATATTTATATCAATTCTTGACTTCTGATGTTTTTAACAGCTTTGTTTTCTCTTTTCATTCTCTTTGTCTCCATGTTATTTTCGATATTTTCTCACAGGGGATCCATATTTCTAGATTATTTCCCACTTTTTCTTTAAAATTTTAACTGTCTCATACATTTTTTTAATAATAACCTTTAATTAACTTTTTTGACAGATTTTTTTGTCACCATTTATCTTCCATATGCACTTCACCTGTAGAACTAGTTCCTGCTGATTGTAAAAACCCTTGATCATGTGACATCACGAGTTTGCCATCACATTTTGTTCTTTCATGTTTTCAGTCGATCTCCACGCGGTACGCACTGATTTCCATCGGCCGCAGACGAGTCATCTGCGGCGGCTGCTGTTGGGGGGGGTGCTCGTCGTGGTCATCTTCACGCAGCAGAGTCAGACCTGAATGACGAACTGAGCGAAACTGAAGAGGAGAGAAAAAATCGTCCAGATTCACCTGGAAACAGAAAAATATACAAAAACAAATAAAACATTTGTTTAAAATTTTGTCAAACAGGAAGAAAAACTTTTTTATGTGTGTGTGTGTGTGTGTGTGTGTGTGTGTGTGTGTGTACCTCCTCGTGCACGCTCCATGTGCACACAGGCGCTGGCTTTGGGATGGTGCTACAGTCAAAGCCCTTCCTGTGTAGGAGGAGAGCAGCTTCCTGTGACGGGCTTTCTGCTTCCTGTTCCATAAACAGAAATAAACTTATTACTGTTATTTACCGTGGTAACACTTTTTACTCGTGGTCATTATGGATTATCGTGACTTTACATTTACGTTAAGTTTCATTTCTGAAAACCAAAAGCTGATGTTCCAGGTGTTTCTCCTCACCTGAGCGTCCTCCAGTGTCCTCAGGTTCAGCAGGTGAATGTCACACGGCAGCGATGAGCTGAGTGGCCGGAATGGGCGGAGCTTTGGCAGCTTGGTGTTGCTGTGGGTGACCATGGTGACTGGTGGGTGGCAGAGGGAGAGCGAGGACAGGTGGGCGAGTAGTGACAAGTGGTCAACTGAGGCTCCTCCCACCTCCTGTCAGAAAACAAATAAAGGCAAAAGATAAATAAAAACTACAAAGTGTAAAAAATAAAAGTAATTACTCTTGAAAACTGCATTCACACCCCCTCACCTGAGTCCCGCCCCTCCGCTCCTCCAGCAGCAGTTGGAAAAGATTTGCCGTCAGCTTGTTGTCTGTGACGCCCTGACCGAGGCCGCGGTTATCGTCCTGCTGCAGCCGCCGGTCCAACACCACCTCCAGCTCACCTGCACGGGTCAGAGGTCACAGGTAAGAAAGAGGAAAGAGGTCACAGAGAGGTCAGAGTCAGCTCAGCGGAAAAGAAGGCCGACGCCTTCTTTTACCTCTGTTTATAAACACATCTCAAGAATCATTGTTGGTATTATTATGAACATGTTTAAAACCACTGAAAGCTTTTTTCACCTGGTCTGAGCGAGGCGACGGCCTGACTCTGTGCCGACAGCAGCGTCAGACGAGACGCTGAGTCCTGAAGGAACGAGGACGAGGTCATTGGATAAAAGTTGGCCTGCAGGGGGAGCTTAGCCAGAGTCTTTCGCTGCTGCATCTGAAACCAATCAATACTCCATCAGTAAACACCAACAGACATGAAATGATCTGATTGGACAAATGAAATGGTAGAAACCTGGAAACCGTTGAGGTCGGAAAAGAAACGGTTGCCGTTGGCGACATCACTGACAAGACGCATGACGAGTTCGCGGTTCTTCTCGGATCTGATGTCCACCGTGTTGGAAATCTCCAGGGACTTCCCAGCATGCCCTGGGGCACAGGAATCAGGATCATTTTTTATTGTGAAATTGTTAATGAGTCACTGCACACAAACATGTCAATAACATGTTTTAAACAAGTTAGTTTAAAACATGTTAGTTGACAAAGGATCACATAACACACTGACGTAGCATGACAGAAACAAATGTAGAAACATATCATTACCGTCCAGGTGGAGGAGCCGCACCGTGTGTGTGAAGTGTCGGTAACAGGAAGTGATGTCAGAGAAGATGGGACCTCTGGAGATCCGGACCAGGGGGGGCTCTTTGGACGAGTAGAGCTGCAGGCGGGCGAGAGACAACCACAGTCAATCAGACCAGTCAACTGGTTTGTGTCTTGATCTAAGTCTTGGTCCTGGTCTTACCTGGGCCCCCTCCTCCCCTGGCAGAAACAGGTAGGCTCCACTCTTTTCCCGGTTTGCTCCAGTTCTGGTTCCGTACCACAGGAACTGGATTTGGACCTTACGGACCAGACCAGATTGAAGACGCAGCTTCTGAATTTCAAAATAAAACAAAAGAAATTAAAACATTTCAGTCACAATTTAGAAAAATATAGATGAAGAAAAGATTATAATCAATGATGAATTATAAATAATTGCAAATAATAATAATAATAATATTTATTTAAATAAAACCACAGTAAAATAAATAAATAAATATACGTGTGTGTGTATATGTATGTGCATACCTGCAGCAGGCCAGTCTCCAGGGAACTCCATATTTGGACATGCTTGTTGCTAAGCGACACTGGCGTGTCGGCATCAGTTCCAGTGAGGTGCGACACCTGAAAGTCTTTGGTGTGAACAGTCGGTGTGTTGCCACGACGATGGAAGGTGTACTGTACCCGGTGGGAGGAGCCAGCTGATGCTTTGCTCACATGATACACGACGAGTGACAGAGGAGGAAGTTCAGCCACGAAGGAAAACTGTCAAGACAAAACAACGTGAAACAAAGACAAACCACTGTCTGTTTTTGATGAACTCAACTCGTCGTTCTCACCTGGAACGACTCTGTGGACGCTCGGCTTGGCTCTGTCCACACGGCCGAGATCTGCGCAGCCACTGGCTGACCGGTTTCTGCAGCAACAACACGAGCATCCAGAGAATCGACCACGATTGTGATGACAGACGTTTTGAGCTGCTCCGTCGGGTTAAAGATGATCAACGGCCTGAAACACAAACGATCCACATTGAAACAACATTCAAACTAAACTATATTTAAAACAGATACTGTACATAACAAAGTCAAGCCCCTCACCTGGGCTCATCGCTGAGCACAAGCGGCGTCTTCTGAGGCAAAGCATCCTGAGCTGAGATCACGTCGTCCTGTGGAAACATCACATGATTAACATCAGAGCTCTGACTCGTCTGTCACATCAGCTGATGTTCGGACAGAATAGACTCTGACCTTTCAATCACAAACCAACTGACACATCAACCGTCACATCGATCAAACAAGCCTGTAAAACAGCAGATGGACTCAGAGGTTACCATTAGCAGGAAGGGTTTCGACTGGTCGTGGTGGTAAAGGCTCTTGTCCAATAGGAGCAGCCAGTGGGCGGAGCTCTGCAGCACCAGGCGCAGGTTCAGGATGGAGCGAAACAATCTGAAATACAATGTTTGTTTAATTCTACTTTTTTTTTTTTTTTTTTAACGCTCTGATTGATTCATAAAATTCTTCTCTGCAAAAAAAACAAAACAAAAAACTTTATTTAAATAAAACAATGACTATAAAACATGATGTTATCACTACAATGGTAATGATGGTAAACTACTGTTAGATGCTAATGCTAAATAAATGGGTATGATGGCAGGCTAATGCTACAAGCTCACTGCTCACTCAAAATGAAACTGTACCTGAGACCGTTACCAGTGACGATGCCATCCTTCAACAGAGAGCATGGAGGAATAAATGAGACAAAGACAAGCTAACGCTAAAGATGTAGCAGTTTCAGGTGCTAATATTGCTTTATTATCTTTGTTGTTTAGCTTTGATTTAAGCTAACATGCTAACACAGCGTTTTCAAACTATCGTACCAAAAAAAACCTGTATTATCAAACCTGCTAACATTCTAGTTTGCTAACAGGAGGTAGCCACCTGGTGCCGTAGTCGATCACCACAGGGTCACGGGCAGTGCCAGTGACAGCGTCATGGTGCTGGAACAGTGCTAGGCTCCGCCTCCCCGCTGTCAGGCGCTGGAAGTGTTCTTGAGCCGGAAAATCTGCGACCACACGACCGTCGCCACGGAAACGTCGCATTTCAGCCAGTGTCAACGTGAAGAGAATTTCTGTGGCTCTGTTGGATTTAAAGATGTCGAATTAATTCAGTTACAAACAAAACGTGAAACATTAATAACAATCATATTAACAGAAAATATGAGTTAATGCATTAAACAGGCATCATTTGTTTATCGGTGGGTTTTAATTAATTAAAAAGCTGTTTATTGTCAAGAGAAATCAATAGAAAAAAAGTCCAAACAGATTAAAATGTGTGGTGGATGGAACCTGAGTGTGGCCTCCAGCATTCTGTCCAGACGTTTGTAAAACGGTCTGGAGGTGAAGTATCCGCTCCAGTAATGGTCATCACGGTCGGCGTAGGTGAAGAAGTCCCCGCGAAGGGTCGGCAACGTCGTTCCTGCTGTGCTCAGACGCCGCTCGAGAGCCTGGAAGTAATCTGACAGGGTCCCGAACTGAGCCTGAAAACAAGGAGCAGAAGAAGAACTTGTGACCGGACAACACAAATACCAGGTACGATGCCATTTAAAGAGACGCTAGCTTTGAACGTGTTGTGTAGATGTCAGACAGCTGATTCCACTGTGATGTTCCACCCAACACAGCCTCTGCCCCGTCCACCCAGGTGTATCAGGCGCTCACCTTGACGTGCAGCTGTGGGTGCTGGTCAAAGTAGTCAAAGAGTTTCTGGTAGTTATGGAACTGAGCGTCCCATTCGCTTGACTCCACAAACCGAAAGTCGTCGCCGAGGGGAACGAAGAGAACCGGAGAACGAAAGAGACGGGACTTCTGACGGTATTGATCCAATAAGAGGAGAGCGCTGAGAGAACAGAGACGTCAACATGAGAAAGTCACAATCACAGTCGCATGACACAGACAAATCACAGGACCTTAAACCCTGAAGCATTTTACACTTTCATTCTTCTTTGTGTCTTTAACTTAGACAAGTTCATGATGAAACTTGAAAATTCTGAAAATAAATAATCACCAAAAAGTCAAAACTTTATTTAAAAAACTAAACTACAAAATTTGAAGTAACGGTGAATAATCATGTTAATATTATTGTTGCCCCAACCCTCACCTACCGCTCCTGGACGTTCTGCTCTGTGATTGGCTGAGGTGGTATTCTCCACGGACAGAAGACCCGCCCTCCTGGCAGGCGGTGGAAGTCGAACTGACAACACACCGACGGGCTCGGACCACACGTGTGTGGAACGTCATAGCTGTAGAATGGCATCATGTGACATGTGATGTCACTACGGGGGGAGGAGTCTGACAAGTGGCGGGGTTTAGAGAAACAGGAAGTTTGTCACAAAAAGGAGGAAAATTCAAAATAAAAGTCTCTCTTTATTTTAAAAGAGAACATTTTAAACAATTTATATTAATTATTGAAATAATGTATCAAATGAATTTACTAAATTAAATGTCTCTCGCCCACACTCACCCCAGCTCTGTCGCCATTGAAACTCAAGTGTCTGTTGCTGGGCAAACTGTTTCTTGACGGCATAGTGAACTCGTTGAATGACCATGTTGCTAAGCCCCGCCCCCTTCAGCAAGTAGGCCATGGAGGGGGAGTGGCCAAATGGATCAATCGCCCACCCGCTGCTTGGCTTCACGCCTGCTCACAGAAACAAAGCATGAATAAAGAAAGAGTGTGACATCACAGAAAAGTGAAGCATGGTAAAAACACAAGACGTACCCAGGTGTCTCTGAATCCACTGATGACCCTCGATCAGCTGATCCAACAGAGCGAAGTAATGAGAATTTGCTTCGTCCGCCATCACCCAGCCGCCCGTCACCAGCTCCAACTGCCCTGCCCCCACCAGACTGACAAATATAAAAAAAAAATAAGAACTGAAAAATACAAATTCAACGGAATAATAATAAAAGCAATATTTGAAGACCAAACTCAGACACAGTAGGAAAGATTCAAGACTTTATTGTCATGTGCACATCAATTACATTAAGCAGTAGCTGGGAATGAAATGCTTGGGTCACAGGCTCTCTTCTTGCAATGCTCAACATATTACACAACCCCAAAAAATAAAAATAAATATAGCACAATGCAGAATAAAGCAGCAATAAATAACAAAAAAAATGAAAAAAGAGCAGAGCTGTGGGAGAGCTTGAGACACGGCAGCCGTACTCGGCGCCATCCTTAGAAACAAAAACCTAAACAAGATAAAAATATCGTTAAATTTACCGTTTGACCATCTCTCTCTTCTGATCGTCAATGTCGTTCCACCATTTAGAGAAATAACTGACTTCTGCCCAGATCATCTTCTTCCTGAAGAACAAAGAGAATCATCCACTTATTCGTTTATTCATTCGCTCACACACAGAGACAGACTGTCGTCATGACGATCCTAACCTGTGGTCTTCGCTCAGTTTGATCAACATGTTGTTAAGGATGTGTCTTGTCTGATCCTGATAATAAAAGTCAAAGGTCTTTAACCAACCTGCAAGGCACACACACACAAAATGTAGTTTAAATCAACAGACTCATGTTCTGATCATTCTGATAGTTTGTTGTTGGTGTACTTTCTCACCTGGGTCGTTGTGTGAGTGTGGAACAAGAAAAATTTCAAGCGGCTGCTCATCCCACTCGTTTCCATTGTAATGGATCTCAAAACCCTGTTTCCAGGCGCCACCGTCAAGGTTATCAAAGGGCAGGAGGTCATAGACGTCCAGCAGCTACAGGTGGAGACATGATGAGTGTGTGTTACTATGTCTGTGTTATTCAGTTTTTTGTTTAGTAAACAACTTCAACCAGGGAATTTTTGTAAAAACAAACAGCTGTTAGCATGCTAAGCTAACCTGAACGCCATCAGCTCCATCCTTCATCTTTCCGGCAGATCGGCAGCCAGGCGGCTCGTTGGCCCCGCTGTGGGTAGAGACTGAGCTTACGTTGGCTCCTTCTCCTTCTTTTTCCCATGATGCTTTGCGGTGGATCAGAGAATCCCGCAGTGTGGCAACCAGACGGTTGTTGTCGCTAAGGAGATGCTCCAACCTGTCAATCTTCTGCTGGAGGCGGGACAATTCCTGCAGAGAGGTTTTGATTGATTCTTTAAAAACACTGACGAGAAACTCACAAAGAACCTGCTGTCCAATCACACAGGTGCTTACTGACCACGATCTAGTGGGCGTGAACAAACACTTTGACTGACAGCTCCAAGGTGACCAGTTTTCATACCTGTGTAATGTCATCAGTGTGTTTCTATCACTCACCTCGTCCACCTGTACAACAGGTGAGTTCCCACTTTGCTGAAGCTCCGCCCCCTGCATCAGCTCCAGCATGCGGTACAATGACATCAAAGCTACGCAGAAGACCCCGCCCACCAGTACTGCCAACACCCGACTCCTCTTCATTACCACGACAACAAAGCTGAAAACAAAAAAAACACAAAGACTTGAGGTAAGAGATCTTTCATTCCATGTCTATGTGCATGTATGTGTATGTAACTGTGGATGGTTTAAAGTGTGCATGTATGTGTGTGTCTGATCCTGTTTTACCTGTATCTCAAGTGTTTCCAGCAGGAATCTAAAGGTTAATAATCAAACGTCCTGTGGACATAAAATACTATTCAATATAAACAAATAACTAAATAAAAATTAATAAAAATGGACACTGTGGTTTTCATATTAACCCAGTGATGATGCGTTAATTCAGATTATTATAACAACTATATATACAATTATATTTGTGATAAAGTCACTTCCGGTCTTACTCTACCTTCTCTTCTGGACTTCCGCGTTGAGCAGACAGGTCTCGTGCCGCCGCTCACCTGTCTGGGGAAGTACCTGTGTGACGTCACTTTCACATGAAAATAAAAATTTGAAAATTTACTTTTAACTTTTCATTAAAATCTAAAAGTGTGTGAGCAGCACGGACTCCGGTCGCTGCTGCGCCTGCTCCTGCTGCTTGTT
The DNA here is from genome assembly GCA_026259375.1 of Verasper variegatus. Lineage (NCBI taxonomy): Eukaryota > Metazoa > Chordata > Actinopteri > Pleuronectiformes > Pleuronectidae > Verasper > Verasper variegatus. The sequence continues at coordinate 873,600 of CM048060.1, forward strand.
TTGCTTCCGGTCTGGTTCAGCTGACTCAGCGCTCCAGAAGTGTCACTTCCTGTTAGAGAAGCTTTTTTTCCTGCCTACAACTTTATTGTCTGTGAAAAAACATCTTGACACCTGAATGAGAAACATTCTGCAGGTTCTCATGTTCTTTATGTATTTACAGAAAAGACATTCTTAATGTCCACGTTCGTGTGATAACTGTGATCCACCACAGTCATTAGATTATTTTATTTAACTGAATGTGCTGATCTATCTTCTTCCACTGTAATGTATCTGTGATGTTAATAAAGTTAATTTAAAAAAAACTCCACCACGTCCATCCCACCTCCATCTCCCGTGACAACGTCACGTGACTAGTCTGCATCGTGACGTTCGATCAGCTGACCGCGGTTGTAGAAGTCGGTTCATCTTCGACCTTCGTCTCGGTTAATTCCTCCGGTTCCAGCTCCGGTTCTAACTCCGCAGTCCGCATCTCCTGTCCCGGTCATGGCGAGTCAGTCTCAGGGGATCCAGCAGCTGCTGCAGGCCGAGAAGAGAGCGGCCGAGAAGGTGGCGGAGGCCCGCAAACGTGAGTACACACACGGTCCGTTAGCTGTTAGCTTGTTAGCAGGTTCCAGCGGCTGTCAGCGGCCGTTAACGGGCAAAATCCCCGGTATGACCGTGACTAACGAGCGATGGAGAAAATAATGGCAGAAACCCGGAGGAACGCAGCGGGCTGATGTAGCGGAACCAGACCGGAGATTGTGACGACACCAGCGGCCTCCTCTGCTCAGTCAGGTCCCTGAACCGGAGCTGTGACTCTACCGACTGACTCTACCGACCGGGGACTAAACCGAGAAATTAAGATGAATTTTGTAAAGATCATGTTTCAAGTTCATACACATTTACCTCATGTTCTGTCAGGTTTCATATGTTCCGTCCAACTTGATCATTTACAGTTATTCACTGATTAATGATCAATTATTCAACAAATACAGCTTTTAACAAGATGTTAACATTGGTTTTTAATTCGAACAGTTTCTCAGTGATGATTCTTATGAGTCAATCATCATGTGATAAAGTCTCATAGAGGAAGAATGAATACACACAGAACTTTTTCTGTCCTCGTTGTTTAACTTCCTGTCTGTGAATCCTCGTTGTTTAACTTCCTGTCTGTGAATCCTCGTTGTTTAACTTCCTGTCTCGTCAGGTAAGAACCGGCGTCTGAAGCAGGCGAAGGAGGAGGCTCAAGCTGAGATCGAACAGTATCGTCTTCAGAGGGAAAAGGAGTTTAAGACCAAAGAAGCTGCCGTACGAACTTTTCACTTTGAACTTATTATGTTCTAATGACATTTTCTTATTTATTTAACACTTTCCCTCTCCCCATCAGGCCCTTGGTTCCCATGGTAACAGTGCTGTGGAGGTGGACCGTGACACCGTAGAACGGATGAGCCATATCCAGGCTAGTTACCGTGGTAATCGAGAGGCGGTGCTGGGCGAGCTGCTGCGACGCGTCTGTGAAATTAAGCCGGAGTTTCACGCCAACTACCGCGTGGCTGGCTGAGGGGTGGAGTTACGACCAGAGGGGGTGGGGCAAACATGGGATTTGTGGATGTTGGCAAATTAGCTTTGTTAGCGTGTTTTGTTTAAAACTCAATTCTGCTAAACATGAGCAAAATATCAAAACATTTATTTTTAAGGCGAGAAGTTGTTTTCCTGCTCCTTTAAAAAATGAGATCGTAAATAAATGTTGGTGTTACAGTGTTGATGTTTACGAAGTATTTATATATATATTGTTTGTTTCGTTTTTTTCTTTTTCTTTAAATCTTTCCTGAACCTAACTTAAGTTTTTCTTCACTGTATCTGTATCTTAAAAAATAAGCCAATCAGATTAAATTCAATCAAATGGCAATGATATCATATTTGATCTTGCTGATTGGCTGTCTTTCTCTGAGTGTGCTCCTCTGCTCTCTAACCTGATTGGCTGGAAAGTGTAAAGGCTTTTGTTGTTAAAATCTTGTTCGATTCCACATTTTGTGTCGCTTCCGGTGTAACTGTGTCTTCCTGTTGATGTTTGTGAACTGATGATTATAATGCAACAAAAAACAAACTATTAAATTGGATGTTTGGTGGAATCTGTGTGATGCTGCTCTGTGATTGACTGAGAAGTTTTAAAACAGAAAATCATCCAGTGATGTGACAGAGCAGAAGAAATACTTTTACGTCTGATGCTTGACGTACAATTTGCATTTTGCAGGACTTGTAAATCAAACTTTAGTAGCATAACTCATATTCCTAAATTTTTGATGTTAATGTGTATTAGATGCAACATCCTTTGTTCATAACCCTCAACGAGTGAAGGAAAACACCTTCAACAGAAAAAAGAAACGTCAGAGGTGAGGGACAAGTGATTTATCAACAAGATAACCATTACAACGTTGAAGAGAGAAGACAGCGTGTAACGTATTTATGATGAAAGTATTACTACAAAAGAAAATGGCAGTTTGGATGATGGAGGTTTTGTCAGTAATAGTAGAATATGTGAGCAGATTATATTTTAATCACCTTCCAGGATCAGCTGCCATCTTGATTACTGATGTGGCCACGATCCTGCATCTGCCAGGATGAAGATACTGATGAAGAGGAGAACAGTGACAGATATTTGACTGGAGCTCCAGTAAACATAAGATCAGTCAGAACCTTTTTCAGATGATTTTATTTTCAGTTTTCTTCTGTGTCTACTGTTCAACATGTATGACCACACTGACAACATGTATGACCACACTGACAACATGTATGACCACACTGATCAGCGAGTAAAACTGTTTTTTAAAATGTTGTGCATTAGTTTTTAAAGATGGAGCCGGAGCTAAGTGCTAAGCTAAGCTAAGCTAGGCTAAGTTATCATCACGACATCTAATGTAAAAAAAGAACATCTCGCCTCCTGATGCTGATTGGTTCAAACGTCAAAGCTCCTCCTCTGTGTCCTGCGTACTTACGTCATGAGGCAGTCCCCGGAAGTGGCGGGGGAGAAGCCGACGCAGTAAAAGTCCTTCTTCTTCTTCTGTTTCCGTTTCTTCTGACTCTTCACCTTCGTTATTCGGAAACGAAGGAAAAGAAGATAAGAAGAAGACGCGGAGAATCTGCGGGTGAGCTCAGTGTGTGTGTGTGTGCGGAGGGGGGGGGGTTGTGTGTGTGCGCTTCGCGCGTGTTTGTGTGTGTGTCTGTTTGCGTGTGACCTTCACTAACTAGCACACTAGCGTCTTTCTCTCGAGACTCTTGACTTTCAGTGCATGTTTACAAGTATTTTGGAGGATGCAAGAATAACGCAGGTGTTGGGTTCGAACCTGTGACAGATTCCGAACAGTTGGACAGACTTTGTGTTTCTCTGTCCGCTGGACACGTTGACGAGATTTAAAAGGTCTAAACAACTTGACAGTTTCCAGTTGATTGGAACGAACATGACACGTCACACTCACAAACAAGCTTCTAGAGGGTTAACATGATAAACGTGTCGCTTGTCAAACTGCAGGAGGAGCGGAAATCAGCAGCATTAACTCAATATTCCTATTCTTCCTTATTAAAACCTACTACAATAATGTAAATAATAATAATAGATCTGTGTCCTGTCAAAAGTCCGAATGTTCATCAATACAATCCATCAGTTATCATCAGATACTTTCCAATCTAAAGCAGGTTCATCACAAATGATCCTGCAGCAGGAGACGTGATTAAACAGTCACCATAATAATAGGAGTATGATGATAATAATGATTATCATAGTTATAAAATTATAATAACAAAGATAATAATAGGGATTTTTATGATAATACTAATAATAACGTATAGTGATCCTGTGAACAGTGAATCATTTAAAATAGAGTGACTGAGTTGAACTCATCAATAATCAGCAGTTAATCAATGATGAAAGTAATCAGCTGTGGACGAGATAAGAAGTGTATGAGGACATTGTCTAAAGGGGACACATGGATGACATGTGACATCACTTTCCTGTCTGACCTGTGATCCAGTGAATGAGGGTCGGGGTGAATCCGTGACAGAAATAAAGACTTGACGACTCAAAGGTCAGAGGTCAGTCCTGATGTTTTGCCTTCTGATTGGCTGATCAGATGTCAGCTGTCATTAAAGTGAACCTGGATTAAACCAGTTCACTTCAGACTAGGATCCTTAAGACGTTGCTACGCTCACAAACACACAAACAATGTGAAACTGGTTTGACTTTTTGTCAAACTTGTCCCAGCACTGCAGAATGTCACCGTGTCACATTAATTAATGTAATTATTAAAACATCACTGCCTTCAGCTCAGACAAAACACTGTTGTGATACACTCAACGACAGCGGCTGAGAAGGTCAATCGTGTGGAGATAGGTGACATGAGTTTAAATACGTGTTTGATAAAATACACTTCACGTTAGTCTCTCAAAATAAGTTCAGTTTATATAACTATTATTATATCAAGTAACCTCATGATGAAATACTAGACTACATCATCTATAATACGTCTGTTGACACCATTTAAAGGAAACCTGTCGTTCAGCTCAGAGAACGTAGTGAAATGTTTTAAGATTGAACTTGACGCTGGTGTAGAAACCTTCTCTGTGACAACAGAACCCAACTCTGATTGGCTGCAGGTTTGACACATTATTTACTGAATGTATTTAATACTAAACAGGAAGTGATTCTGTCTGTGATTTATTGTCAATTTTTTCTGAAAGTTAAATTAATGTTTCTTTAAAAACATGCAGATTTTCATCATATCATCTGTCACCCCCCCCCCCACAGATCACATGATTGATTAATCCACAGCTTCTCATTGGCGCCCCGAGAGCCTCCTCGCAGCTGATTGGCTGAAGATGGTCTTTATAGTTGTTTTTATTGGCTGTTAAACTCTCTCTCCTCTCTCTCTTCCCAACAATCTCTTCTGTGCTCGATTGGCCCTCGCTCTCTCCTCTCCTCTCCTCTCCTCTCCAGGTAAGCTGACGGATTTGTTTTTCAACTTAAAAGTTGGGTTTATGTGTTTTTCTGTGAAATACACCTGTTGCTCAGCAAGTTTAAGCTCAGTCACTTCTGTGTAGAGACACCAGGAGGCGCAGTTTAATCCCAGTGATACTCCCGAGCTCTGACACAGGGGTTAAAGGTGTGAGTGAACACGCATCGTAAAACAGTCCTTGCCGTTGTTAAGACTTCATACATCAACTAGTATTGATTATGAAAGAGAGGGAGAGAGGGGCAGAGGGCAAGAGACACTGAGGAGAGAATCACATTAGTTTTTATCACAAAGTGATGCTGACTCATTCAAACAGAAAACAGGATAACAAGCATTGCCGATGGCGACGACCGACCTTCCTGTTAATGTTAACAATGCTGTAATCTAATTGGCTGATGTCAGAGAGTACAACAGAGCACTCTGATTGGCTCCTTCGACTTTTTGTAGCCTCAGGGTCGGGCAGCCAATCAGATTACAGCAGAGTGTCTGCTCAGTGATGTCAGACTGTAGCCGTGGTTACAGCTCTGCTGTGATGTCATTGGTGTTCAGTCCATGTCTCTTACTGGACGAGTCAACATCACTGTAAACGCGGAGCCGAACCTACGGTAAGAGTGAGTGTTCTTAAAGTCTCTTGACCCGTTATTAGTGAGTGTTTGTGGGGGGAGGGGGTTCATGTCCGTCACGTGTTAGAAACCTCACCAACACGTCCACTCGTTCACTGTGAATTTTCCAGATATTTTCCTGCTGTATTCTCACATGGACTCATTCTGACATTTTCCAGACATTTCACTTGATGTATTAAAAGTTCCAGAAAATGTCCAGAGAAACTGACTCAAACGTTTGTGTTCTCACAATCAGAAACTCAGTTAATTCAGCCGCTGTCTTATTCAAAGCATTGTGGGAACTGTAGTTGGAGCAGAAAAGAACTTGGTTTTTTTTTCCTAACAGCAACATGGACCATAGCCACCATCACCACACCGTGCCACCGCCCACCACCGGCGGACACAACCACGGGGGAGGAGGAGGGAATGATGGGAGCACTGAAGGACACATGGGGATGGTGAGAGGCAGGATATGTCAACATTACATGCTACATTATGCTAACTGTGGAATCATTGTATAAACATGCTAACACAGCAGGATTGAGCTAACATGCTAACGCTGCTGTGGTTAACTAGGTGATGACCTTCCACTTTAGTAACAACGTCGAGCTGCTGTTCACTGGACTGCTCATCAACTCACCTGGAGGTCAGAAGTTCAACAGACATACAATTATGTTGTTTTTATACATTATTTGAGACCCTCCCTGTCCTCCTGTCATCCAATCAGAGATGGTCGCAGCATGTATTGGTGTCTTCCTACTGGCCGTCCTGTACGAGGGACTAAAGATTGGACGTGAAGTGTTGCTGCGTCGCAGTCAGGTCAACGTGCGGTACAACTCTATGCCGCTCCCAGGGGCTGATGGGACAATGCTGATGGAGACGCACAAGACGGTCGGGTAAGTTGATAATGTTAGTGCTAACAACAGCTGGAAAAAACTGGAAAGAAAACACAAAAGTGATTCAAAGAAAAAGTTAAATGTCTTAAAGTGTAAAAATATAAAGAATGATTAAACAAATAATAAAAGAAAATTTTAAAAGAATTAGAAATATTAAAATGAAAATTTCCGGATCAGATACAGGTCTGACGCGTGGTCGTCTATCGCGTGATCATCTGTAATGTCGTGTAATGTGTTCATGTCAGCTCAGTGATTGACAGTCATGGTTTGGAGGGGGCGGAGCCTTCTGTTGGAAAAAAGTTACGCAATGTCAGGTAACGTCCTGGTGCTGGTCCTGGTGCTGGTCCTGGTGCTGGTCCTGGTGCTGGTCCTGGTGCTGGTGCTGGTCCTGGTGCTGGTGCTGTTTGAGATCCTGTGATCAGACTGATATTGATCCCTGATTACTTACACTATTTGCATTATTTTGTTTCCATAGTAACATGTTTTGTTACATTTTACAGTTAATATTTTTGTAGTTTATATTTTTATTAGATGTTTTTTGTAAATAACTTAATTCAGCGTCGCACAGCCCTGCGACTTCCTGTTTCTGTTTGAGTGTTAGCGCAGTGATGCGCTCTACTGTTTTCACTGTCATTGGATCTATATTCTCATATAATCTAAGCCGGATGCTATCATGCTACCACTGAGCTTAACTAACATTAACAATAACACTTAGGTGAATGGAAACAATTTGATGAATATTATCGTAAATTTCATAAAACTAATACTAAAACTGCTGCTAATGCCATGAGTGTTTATGTTAAATAAATGAAAAGTCATCATCTGATATTAACAAGCTAACTATGCTGAAATGAATTCTAAAGCCTATACTTAGGCTAATTGCAAACTATTTGTATAAAAACTGATTGTTATTATATATAGTGTAAGATATAAAGCTAATATAAACACTCTAAGAGCATTATTACTATTGCTAACTAATCATAACACACAACTTAATGAAAATAGTTAAAGATTGTACTACTAATGGTAACAGAAGTGCTAACAGTAACATAATGTAAAAAGCAATTTGTAAGATGCAAATGCTGACAGGAATTCAAACCCCCTCCCCCACATTCTCAGGCAGCGGATGCTAAGCCCCGGCCACTTCATGCAGACCCTGTTGCACATCATCCAGGTGGTCATCAGCTACTTCCTGATGCTCGTATTTATGACCTACAACGGTTACCTGTGCATCGCCGTGGCAGCTGGTGCCGGGATGGGCTATTTCCTGTTCAGCTGGAGGAAGGCGGTGGTCGTCGACATCACCGAGCACTGCCATTAGCTAACATGCTAACTAGCATTGCGCCGGGAAGTTTAATTTCTGCTGATCACAATCGATAAATGGTAACAACTACTCTCATGTTTTGTAAGTGCTCTAGCCAACGTGCTACTGAAACTACAAACTACCAGAGTGGTTCATCATGAAACACTAAATTAATAATAACCCCTTGTTGTAGGATAGCATGCACTCTAACAAACATAAATAAAGACCTTTTGTTTTACAGAAAACAAAAATCATTTACTATTGACTGTTCTGCCAGACTAGTCAGCCAATCAGAGCTTGGATCACATTAGAAAATTCTGATTGGCCAGATCAACATTATCTCTTTTAATCTTTTTTCTGTGCCATGTCAACAGGTTAGCTGCTGTTAGCCAAAACGTACGTAGTTTACACACACTTCTTTTAGTTATTATCGTTGGCAGATTATTTTAAGAGCCAATCATAGCAAAGTATTTAAATAGTTTGATTAATTGAATATACACATTAATTACAGTAAATCAACCTTTCACCCCAAAAAATGTTTTGATTGAAAAATCCACACGATTAAACTTTATTAAATAATCAGAACAACAGAGCAACAACAGAACATCCAACGTTAAACTAAACTGAAAATGTAAATCATTTTCTTCTTGACACCAAATCTTTCTTTACACTTTTTATAAAAACATTTTAAAATTAATTATTTGTCCAGTTTGTGTTTGAGAATCTGACTGGTTGGTGAGTCGGCCAATCAGGGCTCAGATACTTTTTCACATCTACGCTGACAATTTCCCCAGTTTTCTTTTTAAATCTTTGAAACACGAGTTTACATTAACACACAGTAAATAACTTAATTGATTCAATTTACTGGTGTCTTTTTTTTTTTTTCTGAGCCTTAAACTCGACACCGTTTGCCTTAATGTGGCCAACGAGTTGAAACGTCCTGATGTACAATGTTCTGTGACTGGAGGCCAGTGTTCGATCTGTAGCTGCTGCTTATCAGTGTCATCATTAAATCTGTTGTTGTCTTGTCGTTAATTGTCTGCTGCTCTCTCTTCACGATGACCTGACAACGTTGGTCTCTTATCTTCATGGCAGCGTCAGACGTTGTGATATGTTGTGATTTTTTTTTTAATAAACCGTTTCACTCTGAGATAAATGGAGTTTACTTAATGGACCAATGAGATTACAGGGACAGATGGGTTACTGGATTTCTATTTCTTGAGTCTACATACTTTAGGCCATTATCAGGTGTCCACAGTGGGCAGTTGTATTTTGACAAAGGGTGTCCATATACTTTTGTCCAGGTGCTGTTGTTGTGTGAGGGGCCCCATCAGGTTTAATGTCAGGTTTGATTTTCTCGTAATTATGATTAAAACATGTTGAAAACTTGTGGAGGAAACTTTTATATCTGAGTCTGAAAATGTTTTAATTGTCACAAATGCTGGAATAAAAAATAAAAAAAATGAATAAAGTTAATGAAGAATGTCGTCATCAGCTTCTGTTTTGTGGAATAAATGGGTTAACGAGGAATATTTTAACTAGAATTTTTCTAAATAAAGGCTCCAGTTTCTCATATAATAAAAAAGAACCGTTTGTATGAAACAGAAACAAACTCATTGATGCATATACAGTAAGTGTTTTGGTTCATGTGTAAATTAAGCGATGGCTACACTGAAAATAAAAATATCAACATTTACAGTAGTTTAGAAGTAGAGAGTTGTAATCACATTAATCCTCTGTTTAAATGTTGTTAATTGGACTTTATCAATTGATACCTTTTTTATATAGATTATGTATTTCATATATATATATATAGTTTTTATGTAGGTCTATTGTTGCTACATATTCAACGACACGTTTAATGCATTACTGACTGAATGCTGCTGCCACACGGGGCAGTAATGAGCTCCCTACCTGGAGTCTGCTGAACTTGTGAAGAAGAGAACACTTCCGGGTGACAGCTCGATGTTTATTTCGGGTCAAATCATCCGGTGACGACTCTTCCACCTTTTAAACGTCCTCTCGCCACTTTACCGGGACGTGGTTGTGTTTGGTTCCGTTAACCGGCTCTGAGTCACGGTTCCTCTGCTGTCAGCCCGCTCACCCACCCTCTGATGGCCTCCAGGCGGCCGGACAGCTTCGATGGGCTCGGCTACCGCGGCCGCGATGACCCGCTGTATGGAGCCAGCTTCCCGGTCAGGAGCGCTGGAGCCCCCGCGGAGCTTCAACACCACCAGTGGGTCACCACGCCGCCGGACATCCCCGGCAGCCGCAACCTGCACCACGGAGAGCGGACACCGCACAACGAGGATCCACTGGCGGAGCACGGAGGCCCCGGAGCTGCAGGCGGCTGGGAGGCTCCGCAGCCCGGTGTACCGCCTGTCGGTAGGTCGGTGCGGAGGGTCGTAAGCTCTCAGGCTAACGGCTACATAGCTTAGTGCACGTATCTAATACGCAGAGCTGAACTAGCATGCTAACACGACAACAGGAGAAGCTGAAGCAATGTGTCAATAGCTCCTCGTGTATTAACACAACAAGTCATTCACGTCCAGCTGACTGACAGTTAGCGTGCTGGCTAGTAATTCTACCGCAGGCTAACTGTTAGCTAGTGAGCTGATATGTCGCATTCAGTATTTTGCTTTTAATAAAAAAAATGTTCATATGTGAATTCTGATATAAAAGTTTGAATAAAGTGGAAATAGATAAAAAATCCGCGTGTGTGTCTCAGTTTGAATCTGGTTATTCTCAGTTTCTCATCAATCAAAATGAAATGTTCAGGAGCAAGAACAATAAAACCTTTTCCTGTGTTTTCAGAGCAGCTGAACAGATTCGCTGGCTTTGGAATCGGACTGGTCAGGTGGGAAACTAATTCAGTTATTGGTGGTTTATTTGATGAGTAAATGGAAGAGGAAACAGCTGATTTCACAATAAAAGCAGTAAAGATGGTGTGTGTGTGTTTTCAGCCTGTTCACAGAGAACGTCCTGGCTCATCCCTGCATCGTGCTGCGCAGACAGTGTCAGGTTGGTTCATCCTGTTGTCGTCTCCTCTTTCAGCTGAATAATGTCTGATGGAACTTATCAATATAATTTATCGTTGATTCAGGTGAACTATCACGGCCGCTGTTACCACCTGACCCCGTTCAGTGCTGTGGTCGTTATGTACGCCATCACCAAGGCTCAGGTGAGAAACCTGCTCCTCAACAAGGTCACATTGAACTTTCATCTTTATCATATAAAATACATAATAATAATAATCTGTCATTGATGTTCAGGGTCCGAAGGCTCTGTGGAAGGGGATGGGCAGCACCTTCATCGTTCACGGCATCACACTGGGAGCCGAGGGCATCATCAGCGAGTTCACTCCATTACCACGGTAACCAATGTAGTGTTGCTCAGGCTTCATGTCACATGACCACTTTACGTTTTCTTTTCTCTGAACTGTTACTGACAGTAAGTGTTGGCAGCTCTTTACATCATCCTCTGGTGATCAAGTGATGTGAACGACAACCAATCAGGAAGAAAACGTCTCCGCTTCTGTTCATCCAGACTAAAGCACAACACCTGAGTTTTCAAAGTAAAACAAGGCAGCAGAGTTTACAGAAGTCTCTGATTTAGGGGCTGGAAGATTCTGCCAGGTGTAACCATAGCAACAATTATTTATTTAAACGGCCAGGTCTCAGTGTGGGCAGAGCCTGCGTGTGTGTTTACAGTGTGTGTTGTCCACAGGGAGCTTCCTCATCGGTGGAGCTGGAAACAACTCGCTGGACATTTGCTTCTTAAAGGGTCAGTTCACTTTTTTTCTTCTACTGATTTATTCTGAAAAAGGTCTTGTTTACTTCATGGATCGAAGTTGCAGATCAGTCTGAGTTTTGATTATGCCTGATGTAAAGTGACTCTTGGCGTCTCTTGGCCGCAGGTTAACAGCGGTGGTGGCGCTTCCATTTTACTGTTCCAGCCTCATTGAGACAGTCCAGGTCATTATTGATTATTATTTATTAACCTGTGTTTAAGTTTCTACTATTTCATCTGTGGTCTGCTTTTAATTAATTCATATTTATTTTGATGACCTTGTGTCTCATCCTCAGAGCGAGATTGTCCGTGACGAGTCGTCGTCCGGTTTGCTCGACTGTGTCCGTGAAGGTCTGGCCCGATTGTTGGGTGTCGGAGCTCCTCACAGTCACCGTCTGCTTCCTCTCAGCTCTCTACTGCTTCCTGCCGCACTGCACGCTGTCTTACGATATGCTATCGCCGCCTCTGTACAGCGTGTGGCTCTGTGGCTGCACCAGCGGAGCAAGAAGCAGCGGATGGATCCGTCCAACCCACTCGACGGCTACTTCCCTGAGCTGGCGGCGGCGTGGGCTGGGTCTCTTGTGGCCGATGTGTTAGTGTTTCCTCTGGAGACTGCGCTACACCGCCTCAGCCTGCAGGGCACGCGCACCATCATTGACGCCACTGACGGCGTGGTCGCTGTGGGAAATGGTGGCAGCCCACTAGTCCTGCCTGTCAACACGCAGTATGACGGCTTCTCCGACTGCCTTCACACCATCCGCCGCAAGGAGGGGGTGAGTGGCTATTACCGCGGGTTTGGAGCGCTCGTGGCACAGTACGCGCTCCATGGAGCGCTGCTCGCTGCTGCCAGGACCCTGCTGAGGCTGCTGCTGCTGGACGGTAAGCACAAGTAGAGGAGTTACCATGGAGATGCAGCATCACCACCCACAGAGGTCATCTGGTGAGATGGTCTCATGGACTTTGTGTCACCGTGGCTACAGAAAGACAAAAAAGACTTTAAATTTAAAATACCACCAAACATTCTGATCATCTGTCACATTTAAAGGAGCAGGTCAACTTTCCTGTAATTCACCACAGCAACCACAAACTGATCATTAATCAATATTTAAAATACAAAAACCATTAACTAGCCCCAGGGGAAGGTCCCGACAAATACCAATCATCAGAGCCTGTGTGAGATGTTTGTGGCACTTCCTGCCTTCAAACTAAATGTCTCTATGGAAACACTGTCACTTTCTGTCCCAGCATGAAAGCATGAAGTCATGACCCTGTGTTTAAATACTGACAACTGATTGGTTACCTGCTGTGATTGAAGATGAACAGTTTATTTGTATAAAGTTGTACAAATTTATTAAATGTAGATTTAGATTAAATTATGACATTCATAAATATTTAAATTAATATTCAAATCAACAATTGAACGATCTACACACACACACACATACACACACACACACACACACATACATATACATATACTTATATATGTGTAAATAAAAAGAATCCTGTTGGTTTTTCAAAATAAATGTCTGGAGGAAGTAGCCACATGTTCTGAAAGAAGAAAACAACAATAAAAGCTTTCAGTCTCATCATATTTGTTGTACTTTTGTCAAATGTTGAAACTTTGCACTTGAGCTTTAGAAAAATCTAGTTTTTTGTGTGTTGCTGTAAATTATTTCACCTGAAATAAAATAAAAACTATCCTAACACAGTTGCTGCTTTTTGTCTGAAATGTCCCATTTTTCATTTTATTTTACATGAAACCAAAATTCCATATTAATATAAACATTATCTAAATGTTTTTTCTGGATGAGTTTGACACATTTTTCAGTATTTAGCTTTGATTTCTATTTGTTTTCGATAAAAACACTTTATATTTATTTCTATAGGATAAAATATTAAACTTAAAAAAATACTGTTTCAGTTTGTTTTCCTGAACTTCAAATGAACTTGGATATCGTGTGGATGTGACAGTTATTGATTATGAATTGACATTTTTAATGTTGTAAAAAAATAAAAAAAATCACCAAGAAAAGGAACCAACCTTCCTCTGAGCGGAACCTTTGTGTTGCTGCTGCTTGTTTGCTGTCGGACCTCAGTCCTCGGCCCTCAGTTTGTTAGTGAGTTGTTGGTTCGGCCCCGTGTCTTCGGCTTGTTTCTTCTCCGCTACTGACCGAGTTTTCTCCGGTAAACTCTCCGTTGTTACCGGACATGTCGGGCGGCGGGACTCTCGCAGGCGGCGGCAGCGCTTTGTTCTCCGGTTTCCGGGTTCTGGGTCTTTACTCCAACCACGTGCCGCACGCGCTCCGTTACCATCACAAGCACCGGGAGTTCTACCTGGTGACCGCGGTCGGTAAATGTCTCCACACGTACAACGTAAGAGAACACACACACACACACACACACACACACACACACACACACACACACACACACACACACACACACACACACACACACACACACACACACACACACACACACACACACACACACACACACACACACACACACACACACACACACACACACACACACACACACACACAAGCTCTGTTTTACTGAAGTATTTACACATAGCGTCATCACATGTATGTTTGTATAAGGGACAGACTCGAACATCAGCCCTCAGGACAGTAGTGGCCCTCAGTAGGGCCCCTCTTGCATTGTGTTTGTGTGCTTATGATGTGAACGCATTGATCCTTGTATTGACTATTGATTGATTCCAGGTGAACAGATTGGGGATCGTGGCTGTCGGTGAGTTTTCAAAACAAATCAAATAAATTTAATGTTTATGTGTAAACATCCTGTTTTCTGATTGGTTCATGTGCTGTGATGTGGTTTCCTAGGTGACAGCCTGTCAGATGACATCACCTGTCTGGCAGCTGACAGGATGTTGGTGTTCGCTGCTTCTGGAAAACTCGTCAGTGCTTTCGCCCGAAACAAAGAGGTCGACCTTTTAATTCACGTATTTAGTTTCAATGTTAATTTAATTGTTTTTTTTTATAACGACAATAATTTGTGACTGTCTCTGCGCAGGTGGTGATGCGTTACCATGGTCACAAACAGGAAGTGCGTCTGCTACTGCCGCTGGGCGATAACCTGATCTCCGCTGACAGCGGTGGTGATGTAATAGTGTGGGATGTCCAGGGCGGGGGTGAGTAGTGTGGGCGGGGCTTCACTTACCTGCATCTTTATATTGCCTGTGCGTTACCCATCATGCCTTGTGCTCCTTGCCTGACAGACATCTACCTGCGCCTGCAGTTTGACCCAAAGACCTTCGACGTGTCCGCCATGATGCACCCGAGCACATACTTGAACAAGGTGCTGCTGGGAAGCTCCCAGGGTGCACTGCAGCTGTGGAACATTAAGTCCAGGTGAGGGGGGGGGGGGGCTGAGCCCAGGTTCACTTCACTCTGACCGTCACACAACCTGTTGTCTTCATGTAACATGTCTCCGTGTTTAGTCGGTGTTAAAATTCATCTTCAGTCTCTGACCGCTGTCTTCGCTCCGCCTCACAAAAAGCCCAGTTTGCTCTGATTGGTCTAACCATGGTAACAGTCATGGCGTGGGTTCTGATTGTTGTTTTCTTTCCCTCCTCAGTAAGTTGTTGTTCACATTTCCTGGTTGGTCAGCAGGGGTCACTGTTCTGCAGCAGGTGAGTCACATGATTAGTAATTTATTTATAACATTAGATTTTGAAAAGCAGTTAAAGTGACACTCGTAATTACATCATAAAAACTACATTTTCCAGAGTCCTGCGGTTGACGTGGTTGGCGTTGGCACGGCGACGGGCCGCATCATCATTCACAACATTAAGTTCGACGAGACAATGATGAGTTTCACACAAGACTGGGGACCAATCACCTCGCTCTCTTTCAGAACAGGTACAGGTGGAATCTCTGACTCGCCCCACCTCGCTGTCATTCATTCAAACAAGGAAGTACCATCTCTCTCTCTCTCTCTCTCTCTCTCTCTCTCTCTCTCTCTCTCTCTCTCTCTCTCTCTCTCTCTCTCACAGACGGTCCTCCCATCGTGGCGTCCGGTAGTCCCCAGGGCCACATTGCATTATGGGATCTGGAACGCAGACAGCTGGTCACTCAACACAGAAATGCCCACAGCACAGCCATTGCCGCGGCAACCTTCCTGCACGGAGAACCGCTATTGGTCACTAACGGGGCTGACAACGCCATCAAGGTCAAACAAACAAATAAACAAACAGTGTTTTTGTCTATTGTTTGTTTTATATTAATAACTCTTTTTTTTTTTCTTTTTTTCCAGGTGTGGATATTTGATCGAGAGGGGGGTGGAGCCAGACTCCTGCGGAGTCGTCAAGGTCACAGCGCCCCACCCACCACCATCTATCACCATGGCATCGATGGAAAAAATATTCTCAGTTCAGGTAAATAAAGAGCTTCATCATCTGCATTGAATTTATTTACATAGAATTTATAGAATTATATTATTTTACTTAATTTAGTTTTTAGTTGTTTATATTTTTCTTATTTCTCTACATCTCTTTAAACTCGTGTTTGATTTTGTGCTACAACGTTCTAACATCAGGGTTTCAGCAGAGCAGGGTCTGCTGGGTAATGTTCTGTCAACACGTCAATGAGAAAATACTGTGTCAGAGCACAGATGACATCATAACATCATATTACGTCATCTGTCTAAATGTTACTACTTTCCGTGAGCTGCAGTTTGTTTAGAGTAGAGTTAGTGACACGTTTATAATGTGGTTTACATGGTGCTCAGAGAATCATGGGTATTTTATAAATTGTGTCTCCCCCTGCAGGTCAGGACGGGACGCTGCAGTCTTTCTCCACCGTCCACGAACGTTTCAACAAGAACCTGGGTCACGGTGGGTTCAGTTGTCCAAGCGTTATTTGATGTCGTATCCATGGTTACAAGTATTTAATGTTTTAAGTGTGTGTGTGTGTGTGTGTGTCCAGGCTCAATCAACAAGAAGAAAGAGCAGAAGAAGAAGAAGGGGCTGTCCTACAAGGAGCTCCGTCTTCCTGCCATCACTGCGTTCTCCTCTGGTTCGACCCTGTCACTCACACAAGTCACAGAACTCCTCGGAGAAAAACTCTGACTGATGCATTCTATCTCTGTTGATTGACAGCTGCTGCCCGTCAGTCTGACTGGGATGGAATTGTCGCCTGTCATCGCGGTCGCCGAGCAGCCACAACATGGAACTACCAGAGGTGCACCATGGGAAGTTATCATCTGCAGCCACCCTGCACTCGCAGGGACGCGGTGGCCACGGTAACGGCATCATGTGTTAACAGTTAATATATTTACCACAGTTTACTGAGTAAAACTTTGTTTTCTTATTCAATACTTACTTCCCTGTTGCCAGGCCGTCGACATCACTTCCTGTGGTAACTTTGCTGTGATTGGCTCATCGTGCGGACGTGTTGACATCTACAACCTTCAGTCAGGGCTGCATCGTGGTTGCTATGGTGACAATGAGAAAGGTGTGCTCACCTGTTTGTCTGTGATTGGTCTGTACTGTATCACTGTCTGTCGCTGACCCTGCCCTTCTTCTCCAGCTCACAGTGGTGCGGTGCGAGGTGTTGCCACAGACGCCCTGAACCAGCTGACCCTCACCTCTGGCTCTGATTGGCTGCTCAGGTTCTGGCGCTTTAAGACCAGGAAACAGGAACAACAGCTGGAGCTAAATGCTGCCCCAGCTAGCATGATGCTACACAGAGACAGGTAGCTTTTAGTTAGCAGGTTGCTATAGGTTAGCATGATGCTCCACACAGACAGGTAGCTGACTTTTCTTTTTTTTTTCTTTCCTGATGTTAGCGGGATGTTAGCATTAGCACTGGATGACTTCACACTGCAGGTGGTTGACATAGAGACCAGACGAGTGGTCAGGAAGTTTGTGGGACACCACAGCAACATTAACGACATGGTGAGTTGAGTGAAGCTAACACAGCTAACAAGCTGTTACTGATGCTAATAGATGCTTATTCTTCTGCTGCCTTGACAACATTCACAATGCTAACGCTAACATCAGAGACGACTTTAGTGATGATATTACTTCATCTACCTAGACCTTCAGCCCTGACGGTCGCTGGCTGGTGACCGTGGCGATGGACTGCACCATTCGTACCTGGGATCTTCCCTCCGGCAGGTGAGAATGGAATAGTCCAGTGTTGATCACATGATGACTAAAACTAAAAATGTTTATCATTTTTTTTAACTTTCAACTCAGAATCTGAACATGAAGCTTTTTTATTGTATATATTTGAATTTGATTATATCATGTTTATATTTATATCATCCAGTTGACAGGAAATTATTTTGAGTGACGGGTAAGTACAATAATTATAATCAGAAAAATTAAATAAATTTTCTCTTCTCAGCCTTGTTGACTGTTTCCTGGTTGCCATGGCGCCAGTGGGTGTGTCCATGTCACCGACCGGAGACTTCCTGGCGACGGCCCATGTTGACAGTCTGGGCGTTTACCTCTGGTCTGAACTTATCACCTCAAGAGTTTTTATCTGTCACTGTGATAATCATGACATCACTTAACAGCTGACACTGCAGCAGCCAATCACAATACAACTCTCCTCCCGCAGGACCAATAAAAGCCTGTGTGGGCCTGTGGGGCTCCGCCCACTCCCGACTGACTACCAACCGGTTGTGGAGATGCTGCCTGGTGTCACAGTGGACGAATCAGAACAGGAAGTACCATCAGAGGAGGTGGATGATGCGTACCAGTCAGCTGATCAGCTGGGGCTGGAGCTCGTAACGCTGTCGCTGCTGCCAGAGTCTCGATGGAAAAGTCTGCTTCACCTGGACGTCATCAAGGTGTCACATGACACGTCCCGCTCGCTATTACATGCATATTCTTTTACATGGTGTTTTGTTTGCATGACGTCATGTGAACAAGGAAACAACGTAAAACATGAGCTGTTTCTCTCCGTTTGTAGAAGAGGAATAAACCTGTAGCGCCCCCTGTGGCTCCAGCTGCAGCTCCCTTCTTCCTACCAACAGTCCCCGGTCTCACACCTCGGTTTACGTTGCCCGCAGCAACAGAACAGGAAACACAGGTACACCTGATGAACGTCCACTTCTTCTTCTGTCACCTTTTGTTTTTCAGTATTAGTCTGTGAAGATGTGAGGTTACCACGGTAACTGCCGGTTTAACTAAGAGGGTGAATCACCATAGTAACTGTTGCTGCTCCACTAACCAATCAGACATATAATCAATAACTAAGTCACATGATCATGTTGGTCACATGACACCTTGTTAAATGTGACTGTTCCTTCCTTTCTTGGAATGTGTATCTGAATCTTATATTTATCAGAAGATGATTTTCCATAATGTCATGTGATCAGTGATATTTTAACTTTAGAAACCAATAAGGTTTAAGACCGGATCTACAATCTATTGAAATGAACCAATCAGCAGCCATCATGTTGTAGAAATGATGACTTCATCACATTGTTGTTTTTCCAGTCAAAGATGCTGAGTCGTGGTTTGTTGAGTCAAAAGTCAGAGTTCAGCTCTGCTCTGGAATCAGCTCTAGAATCTGGATCATGTGAGTCTGTTTTTACTTTTTGAGTTAATTATTCCCATTCATATATGGATATTAATAATTATTTTACTAATAAACAATTGTCAATAAAACATAAAATAATTTCTCACCTTTTCAACTGACAGTCGATTTAACAATAATAATTTAATGATCAAATCTACAAAAATGTAGATGTGATATCTCTCTATGTAGATAAACAAATTAATTTAAATGTTTTAAAAACAATTTTGAGTATCATTTTATATTGTTAAGTAAAAGTTAAATTCCTGAATGCTTTGTCAAACAACAACTGTTTCCAAGTATAAAAGAGCCATGAATAAAGTGTTTAATGGCGTCTGTTGCCTCGTGTATGAATGGTGGCGGCACTGGTCCCAGTTGAATTGTCATCGCAAGACACAAACATGAAAACTCTCTCTGTGCAGTCGATCGCCCAGTGCGGCTCCTGAAGGATTGTGGGCCGGCGGCGCTCTCTGTTGAGCTCACCTGTCTGACAACGGAGGGGGGCGGAGCCAGCAGCCTCCTGCTTGCCTTCGTCAACATGATTGACAGCATGTTGGCCAATGGGCGGGACTTCGATCTGGCTCATGCCTACCTGGCGCTATTCTTAAAGGTCAGCAGCCAATCAGAATGCTGCAGTCTGAATTTTAACTGATTTTCAGTATTTTATTGTGAAAATAGCTTGAGCATTTTTTTTCTTTTGTTTTTGCAGCTCCATCTCCGTACCTTGTCGCAGGATACTGTTGCCATGGCAGCATTGCTCCGCCTCTCCACCCATATGGAGGCAGGTTGGGCGGGGTTACGTTCCTCATTTGACCAATCACTTTGTCTGCTGTCGTACACTAAGAGTGCATTGCTGTGACACTCACATAGTTCTATTTTAATAAAGTTAAATGTTGAATTGTTGTCTGCATGTTTTTTTTTAAACATAGTGTTAATAAAAACAGATTTAACAATTTGAGTGGTTAATTTCTAGTGATTTTAAAATATCAATATAAAATGACGATTGAAAATTAAAAAATGTCAATTTTTATTAAACAAAGTCCAGCTAATATTCACTTCAAGTTCAGCTGCTGCTGTGACATCACTCAGATACCCAGAGTTTGAAGGTGCGGTCATAGGAACAGGTTGCGATCAATTTCCCGTCAGGTGACACGTCGACTCCCATGACCTGAAAACATATTACAATAACGACTCCGACCAAATAGCTGAATGGACCAATAAGAACGCAGTGTCTCACCTTCCCCTCATGCCCAGCGAGCGTCTTCAGTGGTGTCCACCCAGGGTGACTCCAAACCTTTGCCGTGTTGTCATACGCTCCGGTCAACAGGAAGTGACCGTCTGTGGCTACAAACAGGAAGTGACATCAGATAAAAAGACAAATTATTCTAAGTTTAAAAAGAAACAAGGTAAAAAAAAAAAGACAAGTGATTGTGAAGTTGAGAGAATATACAATAAAGAGTTTTAAAAAAAAAACGGATGAACCTGCATCTTATAACAGTTTCCCAGCTGTTGCCATGGTTAAGGGTTCAGGATCAAATTAACAATAGGATGAAGCATTGGCTTTGATGTACTTATATAAGGGAAATGTCCCCGATCTTCTAATGCTGTGTCAACAGGACTAAAGTAACAAGTCTGCTCCTATGTTAAAACGTATGTACTTCCTTTGATCCTGTATCATAGTAAGAGTAAATGGCGGGAATAGGAAGACTATTTATCACTGAAGCTTCACAGCACTGAGAATATTAAAAAGCTGTCAAATGGAGTCAAAGCACAAGAGACCACTATTGCGGATCAGTGCTGATAAAATCAACCAACACTTCCAGCGGCTGGAGAACTG
Organism: Verasper variegatus; assembly: GCA_026259375.1. Taxonomy (NCBI): domain Eukaryota; kingdom Metazoa; phylum Chordata; class Actinopteri; order Pleuronectiformes; family Pleuronectidae; genus Verasper; species Verasper variegatus. Next base: position 894,568 of record CM048060.1, read on the forward strand.
GTTTAAAGAAATACACCAGAAGAAGGCCCCCTGCAAAGTTCAGCTGAGGGACGAGCTCAGCATCCTCACGCAGCAGAAGAGCGATGCTGAGGACAAAGTGAAAGAGATGATGAGAGAGAACCATGTTCTGCAGAATGAAGTCCTGCAGCTGAGGAAACAGCTCATGGAAGAAAGAAAGCAGGGCAAACTGAGCAAGGAGGTGGCCTCTCAGACCGATCTCACCATGATCACAGCATGATCAGCTGCATGTGCTCTGCCAAGCTGAGGGAGGCGGAGCCAGCAGCCTCCTGCTCGCCTTCATCAACATGATTGACAGCATATTGAGAAATGGGTGGGACTCTTTTTCTCGCTCATGCCCACCTGGCACTATTCTTAAATGTCAGCAGCCAATCAGAAAACTTAAAAAAATCCAACTATCAGGATCAAATTAACAACAGGATGACAGACACATCCTTGTTGTACAAGGGAAATGCCCCTGATCTTCTCAACAGGATCAAAGTAATAAGGCTGCTCCTATGTTAAAATGTATGTATTTCCTTTGATCCTGTATCATAGTAACAGTAGATGGCGGGAATGCACCTTTACGTTGGTTACCACCCGCCAATAGAACGAAGTGGATCTATTTGTGTCTGCTGCACTAAAGAGGAAGGAAGACTATTTATCACTGAAGCTTCACAACACTGAGAATATTAAAAAGCTGTCAAATGGAGTCAAAGCACAAGAGACCACTATTGCGGATCAGTGCTGATAGAATCAACCAACACTTCCAGCGGCTGGAGAACTGGTTTAAAGAGATACACCAGAAGAAGGAGCGACAGCCCCCCTGCAAAGATCAGCTGAGGGACGAGCTCAGCATCCTCACGCAGCAGAAGAGCGATGCTGAGGACAAAGTGAAAGAGATGATGAGAGAGAATCAAGTTCTGCAGAATGAAGTCCTGCAGCTGAGGAAACAGCTCATGGAAGAAAGAAAGCAGGGCAAACTGAGCAAGGCGAGGGAGGTGGCCTCTCAGACCAAGCTCCCTCATAAACTGCTGGAGGCGGAGCTTCAACAGCATGATCGGCAGACCGTGCTCGAGGAGAACGTCCAGATCCAGGGCCACTCGGTTGTCAAGAACTCAACCAAAAGGCTGTGGCCGTTTAGATGGTTTGTGAAGCGTTGAGCCCCAAGAAGAAAACAAACTAAGGGAAACAACGGGTGGCGAGGGGCACAAAGTGTGTTGTTTTTCTTACGTTGGAAGCGGACTGCAGACAGTAGGTTCTGGTGGGCGGGGATTGTGTACAAGCACTTCCTGTTTCTCAGCTCCCAAACCTTACAGGTGTTATCACCACTTCCTGTTGCTAGGTGATACCTGAGAACAAAAAAATAAGGGAATATAAAAATGTCAGTCTGCTCCACTCTTATTGGAAATCTGACTCAAACTGATTGGTTATGTGTAGAGCGTGCTTGTCTCTGATTGGCTGACCCGTTGGGAGAGAAGTGCAGGCTGTAGATCTCCTTCAGGTGACCCTCGAGAAAAACGACACAGCGTCCAGTCCGAAGGTCCCACACCCTGCCGAACGAATCCAGGCCTCTGATTGGATGACAGGTAGGGAGGGGCAGGGGCCACAGACAGACAGTTTACATTTTAATTCTGATTGTAGTACTGTGTAGTACTTACTGCCCCTACTACATCTTATTACACTCTGTACTAAACCATTGTATTGTAATAGTGTGGAGGACGGTGTAGTACCCAGTGGCAGCCAGTGAGCCGTCGGGGTGGAAGTGGAGGTCGTGGACTCCTTTGCTGTGACCTTCCTGATGGAGAATTTCCTCCTGAGCCTCCAGATCCCAGAGACGCCACGAGTTATCATAGCTACACAGACACATATTAACTGTGTATTAATACATGCTGCGTGTATTTGTACAATGATGCTGAAGAAATACCCATTTACCACGTCGTTCCAAGGAACCTTCCAGATGGATGCCAGGACACACGGGACACTCGCTCACTGTGACCCTCGATGTCCGCCACAGGCTCGTCACTATGGTAACCAGAGAAACAGGAATTAAAGACCATATAAAACAAAGTTTCACTCCCTGTGTTCCCTTCATCACCTCCTTCTTTCTCTCACCTCTCGAGGTTCCACAACTTCACAGACCCATCAGCAGCACACGAGGCCAAGCTGACATCTCCTTGGTCGAGAGAGACTCCAGCCTGAGGGCGGAAGACGATGGCGCCGACGTTGGTGTTGTGTCCTGACAGACAGAGGACGGGTTCTCAGTTACAGAGTTTTAAATCTATTTCAATAAAAACTGTGAAAAACTGTAGTTAAATTCTTAATCTTATTAATCATATCTGATTAGAATTTAACATCAACACAAAAGACAATGCTCCGCCCACCTCTGAGTGTACGAATCGGGCTGCAGTCGGGGACGGACCACAGCTTACACAGACCACTCCTGTTGGGGGGGGGGATTTGTTAGTTCAAAAGAAACTAAACTAAGATGCAAATGCTGTTCCTGTTTGTTCCAGTTCTAGTTCTAGCTCTTGTGTCAATGCTAACTTCTTGTATGTTAATATGAACAGTAGGCGGGGTTTAATACCAGGAGGCTGTGGCCAACATCTTGGAGTCGGGGCTGAAATGGCAGAAGCTGATTGGTCGATCGTCACCGATCTGGCTGCAGAAGTTGTTCAAATTCTGAAGAAAAAAAGTTTAGTTTGATTCTGCTGCCAACAATATTATTTAAATAATATAATGTTATTACAAATACTTAACGTCTCTTGCACTTGATCTAATAACAAATAATATGAATCTGAACTTGTCTCACCCTCAGACTCTTGTGTAGCTCTTGTTGTCGCATCACCTTCGTCGCCTCGGCAACGTCCCTCTGAGCTCGCGCAGCCTCCAGACGCTCCATTGCCCTGATGGACCAATCACAGCAGGAGCTTTTCAGTCTCAACTAAATCAGATCCTTTCCACATATCAGCACTGTGATGATTTTGTGATGACGATTAGAGCGAATTTAAAGTTTAAACTTATCAATAAAAACACCAAGCTGAAGTTTAATCACAGAACTTCCTGCTTAGGAAAAAAACGCCTTCAAACATAATTCAATGTGATAAAGCGATGACGTAGATCTGAGGTGATCGACCGATCACCTGATCAATACCATCTTTACAGAGCATCAGGTAAACGCTCCATCTCCAATTCGTTAGTTTGTTATCGACTTACCGGGGCAGAGAGTATTTGGCCAACCAGAGCCGGGCATCCTTCAGGGAGGCGGAGCCTTCATGGTACCACGTCTGCTGACACTGTGATTGGTCAAAGACAAAATACTGTAAATACTGTGTGTCGTTGTGTAGTGCTGGTGTGTACTGTTGTTGTGTGTTGTTGTGACCTCGTCCTGTGATCTTTTCCCTCGTTCTTCATCTTTTCTGGACTTTTTCAGAGCGTCTGGACCAACAACAGAGAGAACGATCCGCAACCTACACACAAACACACGTTTAAAACTTTAAAACTTTTTTGTAACGTCAGCGTTGTGTTTTGTTGCCTCTACCATGTTTGTTTATTGTCATGTATTGTGTTGTAACTGTGGGTAATTCCTTTTGCAAAGGAACAGAATTTATGACTTACAGGAAGTGTAAGTTGGAGTCATGAAGTACGCTATGATGTCACATACGTGAGGGTGACCTCTGAACCCCGGCAGAGGTTGAGGTCGTAAAAACACAGCAGTGAAATTCTCAAGGGAAACAACAGTTAACTCTGCAGCTTTTAATTTGAGTTGACACAGGAAGTTTTCCCACCTTTCCCGGCGATCAGCTGGTCCCTCTCCGAACAATGTGATTGGCTCACTGAGTGCCCGGAGACCAGCCTTCACCTCAGTGTCGTCGGTGGAGACGGTGATCTGACGTGCACGCCGCCGCCGCTCAAACTCAGCCAGCGCTTCATGTTGCCGCTCGCTGACCCGCTCCTCCATCTCCAGTGTCTCTCCTGCACAGCATCATGGAAAACGAGTGTCACTCTGATGCGTGAACACACACTTGTGGTTTACAACATGAGACTCACCTGATGAGATGTTGATGTTTCCCGCCTCAATCCCCGCCTTCACCGCATCACTTCCTGTCGTAGTGCTTCTCCCCATCTCTAAGCTCAGCCGTTCCCGCTCTTTCTCCTCCAGGCTTCCATAGTAAACCCGACCCCTCTTCACGGGCGGAGCTATGTCGTCCTCGTCAGACATTTTAAACCTCTTCTTTATTTCTTTACTTCAATTTCCCCAAAGGCTGCTGGTAAATCTACACAGCTGAATACAAAACAAAGAAATACACACAAAAATAAGTCAAACTTTTATAAACAAAACATTAAAAAAAATAATGAGTCCATAGGTTTGGATTTTTTTACAGAAAACAAAAAAAGAACATAAGAAAATGTTTTAAAACTGTCCAAGTGAAAGTAACTAAGTACAAATACTTTGTTACTGTACATAGATGTTTCAGGTAACTGTACTTTTCTGACATTCTAACACAAATATCCAAACTTTCTGTTGCTGTTTTAATGCATTTGAGGGTAATTATCTGTTTTTTTTGTGTATCACTGAACATTCAGACAAATTTAAACCTAAATGGACAATAATAAAAGACGATTCCTTCAACTTGGTTTTATTTGATTTGAAGTGAAATAGTTTGAACTATATTCATGTGACATTAGTCTCAGTTTGATAAAAACGACCTTCAGAGGGAAATTTTTTACTTTTCTACTAAAACATTTCAGACCCTGGACTTTCACACTTCAGTTAACAGCTGGAATTAGTACTTTTATACTTTTACTCCAGTAAAAAGGTTGAATCAGTCCTGATCTTTTTCTGTATATAAATAACTGAACTTTGAGTAAAGAATGTGAACTTTTACCTCCTCTGAAACTGTGACGTACACAATCAACATAAATACGTGAACTATTGTACGGACAATCGTTGATGCCAGTGAATTAAAGATAAAAACATTTCAGACTGATGAAACAGCGACACCCATAGGACGACGTCAGATCACACGTTGTCTCTAAAGTCTGCGGGATTTTTTAACGCAATAAATATCATCACCACCCACATGACGACAGATGAGCCACCGAGCAGTGGAAAACGGTTTAAAGGAACAGACGCAGAACAGACCGCGATCCATAAATACTAAACGATCAGTTTACGGGACCTGAGCTTGTATCAGTTGTTTCCTGCGGTGAACCGCCTCTGGTGACGAAGGAGGACTCTTTAACACAATTCATGCACCGAGTGGATTCTGTGTTGTTCCCGCTTAACAACCGACTGTGTTTATATCAAACTAACGGTTGGAATCGAACATGTCCCGCGGTTCTGGTTCGAATCCACCATTGGAACATCTTCCTCACGAGTGAAGCTGGCGCTTGGTTCATTACATGTTTTGGTTTCGTTGAGGTTCAGTTTGTTTTCATCGCACATTCAAACCGCGACGTCTCGTGCGTCGCACGACGTCACACGCACCTGGTTTAACGGTGAAACTTTGAAATCTGTTTAAATTAAATGAGATATAAAAAAAAAACTCACGTGAAGACAAACGAAGCTCCTGCGTCCCTGCTCCGTGACCCGGATGTACAAACCTCTTCTGCTTCCGGGTCACACGTTGCATTTCCGGTAGGCACAGCGGCAGAAAACGAACCAAGGAGGATAAAAACCGGGAAAACGTCAGCGCACCTGTCAGGTGACGGTACTTTTATCTCACACGTTCGAACCCAAACCAGCGGAAAGAGCCGAGAGCAGCTCGAGTGTTTCCGGTTCCATGTACCGTTGTTGTTAGACCGTTAAACAGACGTTAGCATGTTAGCTTAGCATCTGTTTACCTTCAGACGAGATGAGGCTCTTCTTTCTTCTTCTACGGCTGCGACTCACTGATCGATAATTGACGCGGTTCAGCAATAATCTGGAAAAGGAGGGTTCAACCGTGAAAATGCACTTGGGCGCCCCCTCCAGCTAGAACAGTGATTCACATATTGTTTTAAAATCTGTATTATTCATGAGGCCATTCAGTAAAACCAAACTTTATTTCTACAGCTCGTATTCACAAATTATAGATGTTAAGAATATGTACAAGGTGAGAAATCCTGTTCTTAACCTCCGATGACTGAAAAGACTGCGTCGAACATGAATGGAGAAGTTTATTAAGGTTGAAAGTATTTCTATCAAAGAGTCTGACAGTTGTCGTCTGTGTTTGTAGAAAAGAGAAGATGTTGAGGAGGAAACCGACTCGTCTGGAGCTTAAGATCGACGACACTGAGGAGTTTGAGAGCGTCAAGAAGGAGCTTGAGGTTAAAATCCATTTTAGTTGCTGTCAATAATCATGTTGCCTCAAGGTGATCAATTCTGTCAGCTGATCAAAACACAACTGTTCCTTTAGGCCAGGAAGCGTCAGCGAGAGGAGGCGGAGTCAGGAGGCGGAGTGGGCGGATCTTCTGTTATCAGTGTTGACATAATCGGGGGCGGAGCCTCTGCATCTTCCTCCACAGCGGCGTCGAGGGTGGAGCTAATCAACGAGCGAATCGGGTACAAGCCCCACCCCAAACCGGCCACACTGCCCACCCTGTTTGGAAGTTTACAATTTTAAAGCGAATAATAAAGAACATGTTTACAACTCGTTGTTTGTGTTCAACACAACTGAAATAAAAAGCTATTTAAAAAAAATATTTTTAATATTCGATCAAATATTTAAAACAAAATGTTCATATTTTAAAATAAGTTTTGATCATTTAATCGTACACATTAAAAATGACAAGATCTGTTTGTTCATTTTTATTTTCATAGTAAATGCTACAATGATATTTTCATAAAGAGTTGGAACAAATATAAAAGACAAACGGACGATTAGTGTTCAACAGAAAACAAATGTTTTAAAAGAAAAAAAAACATCTTTAATTTATTTACAGTAACAGTCAGTAGCTCTGACATCACTAATGTCTAGGCCCCGCCCACATGAAGTCCAGGTAATGACGTCGACCAATCAAGACTTGACTCATTTACATGCAACTGTTCTTTCATTGTAACTGATTTTTTCCCCAGTTACTATAACAACCAGTAAACAAACAGTAAGTGCTGTTTTATATAAGAAACAATTTTTAATCTCTGGTTTCATTAAATAAATTCAGACTAAAAGATAAAAATTAAAATACTTATTTATGAAAATAAGAGAAAAAACGACATGATGGAAGCCACTGATTGGTCAGAAACATTTCCTGGAATTACACTGTAAAACAAAAATCGAGGTGGGCGTGGTCTGTGTGATTGATGTGTGTAAATATTTTTTTCAGCTGTCAAAATAAAACATGACAAACAAAAAGAAATAAAATTAATAAAAACAATAAATAAAAATAATCAGTTCATATTAGTGCTGACAGCTGATTAGTCCTCAGCAGTGGAATCCTTTTTAGTGTTCAATCCGTTGCCATGGTTACAGTAGTGATGGGACGTGGCTGTCACATGTGTCATCACACTTGCAGTGCGCCGCTCTTTATTTTGAGCTTATTTTGTAAAAAGTTCTTTTTGGTGTTTTTAGCTTCCCACTGACGTCATGCGTACTGATCATGTGACTGGTCGGTGTAAACATTTGTGTGTTTTTGTTCTTTAGTTTAAGTTTAAACAAAGTTTTAATAGTTTTTGTTTACGTTTGAATCTGATATTGATTTGAATATTGTTATTAATCAATATGTGATCATTGATTCCTGATCAGGACTTTGATGTAGATTCTAACTCAATTCAGTGTAATCAGACACATTTACACAGAGCAAGAAAACTTGCTACATTCACGCTCATGCTATTAGCTGAGCATCATGGATCGACCAGCTGTGGTGTCAACAGGTCATGTTAGTGTGTAGCTACATGCTAACATCGCGGCATCGTTAGCACCCAACAGTGTTTCCTTTTTTATAATGTAGTTTAAAGAGTTTAGCCAAATGCTAAATATTAACAAAGGTTGTAACATGTGTCCACCTGCTGACCACGCCCACCTGACATAAAAGTGACTCGTCTTTTCTGATGGCGTGCTGTGATGGCGTTCTGCTGCCGAGGACGGGACTTCACTCTCTTCCGTCTCTGATGATGTCATCACTTTTTCTTGATGGCGGTGAGGTCTCGCTGCAGCTCAGAGAACTTGGGTCGCTCCTCAGGATTGTACTGCCAGCAACGCTGCATCACTTTGTACACTTCATCAGGGCACCGCTGAGGACACGCCATCCTGTAACCTAGCAACCAGGAAGGGGGGGTCATTTCATAATGACATTATCACGAACATTTGTACACTGTATGACATCATAATGTCATGATGTCTTAATTTCTACCATGTGATACAAGGTCGTGTCTGTCTATAGATAATAATACATCAGATTTATATAGCGCTTTGAAAAGTTCTCAAAGATGTCACATGATCATTACTTCATTTCTTAATGATAAATTCATATATGTAACCAATTACTTAATTAAAGAGGTGTGAACGCCGTCTTTACCTTTTTCCACCTGCTCTCGAGCCTGCTGATTGGTCATCCCAGGATAAGGACACACCCCCAGACTAAAGGTTTCCCAGAGCAGGATCCCGTAACTCCACACATCACTCTCTGAGCTGTAACGACCTGCAGCAGCCAATCACAGAGCAGGGCAGTCAGACCAATTACAGCAGGAAACGGCACACAACCTGTTTACAAACGGTGTTACCATAGTTGAGGGCTTCAGGTGCTGTCCATTTGATGGGAATCTGTTTGAGTCCAGATGAAGAATAAATGCCATCGTCCTCCTGACGACTCATCCCAAAGTCACTGATCTTCAACACGCTGCCCTCCCCCACCAGACAGTTCCTCGCCGCCAGGTCCCTGAGGAACACGTGGAGATAGAGGGAAGGTTCATTCAAGGGACTGCAAGTTTAAAGTGGGATTTCAATTTGCTCCATGTCTGAGCCGTCATTAAAGGAATCGTTAATGTTGCTTAAGACTTTGGTGCTGATCTTTAAAAGATTAACGACCATTAAGTAAGTTTCTGGAAGAGCAGATGATGTGTTCACAGACTATAAGACACCACAGCACTCCGTTACCTGTGGATGCAGTTCTTGCTCTCCAGGTATGCCATACCGGCGGCAGCGTCGACAGAGAAGCGAATAAGCTGCTTTGTTTTCATCTCGTCTTTCTTCTTCCTTAGAAAGGACAGGAAGTCCCCACCTGACAGACACGGCAAGCATCACACAAACACACCTGTTAAACACTCGAACCAATAAGAAATCAGCAAAAGGCAGGTGAAGCTCCACCCACCAGGAACCAGCTCCATGACGATGTAGATTGGCTGTCGCTGCGTACAAACACCAATCAGCTTCACAATGTTCGGGTGGTCGTACTGCTTCAGTATCCTGCAGCAAATCACAGACAAGCAGCATGAGACACCAGTCAATCACACGGTGGAGGAAGATGGCCGCCCACATTGAGTCTACACGTTTCTTTCAGTTAATAGTTTTCAAAATGCCGCTCATCGTGGGGACTGTTGGTTTTCTCTATCATTTTTGAGGTGTCAACTTAACTGGGCCTTGAGATAATGTATGTAATGATTTGGCACATTTAAAAAACAAAAACTAAGGAGTTAAACTGAAAAAAGTGTTGCAGTTCTGTTGTTTTCAGGGTTCATGTGAAACTCTGACCTGGCCTCTGACAGGAAGCGGATCTTCAGCTCTGGAGGTAAATCTTCTTTACAAGTTTTAACAGCAACCGCTGTTTTGTCGCGCTGCAGTGTCCCTTTAAACACTTCGCCAAAGTTACCCTGGCAACCGGCAGACAGCAGGGCATGATGGTTAATGGAGGCAGAGAGAGGTTACACATGTGGAAACGGACACATTGAAAGAGAAAAGCTGGTGTGTGTCGTCACCTTTCCCAGCAGCTCCCCGAGCGTCACGTCCTCATGGTTCAGGATCCACTTCTTATCCTGAACAATCAGTCAATCAATCACTTGGCTCAGACGTGCTAATGTGCTCACGTATGTGTAGGTGAACAGATGAGTGGTTACCTTGACGACAGGGTTGAGAAGAACAACTCCAGACTTTTTGGTGATGACCTGCTTGGTGGAGAAATGATGCTCGATGAGTTGAGGGATTGTGGAGAAACCTGTCCCTTCGAAGCGGTACTGACTCTACCAGAAAGACAGAGGAGGGATGAACAGGCAGTGTATTTTAATTACAGGCATTTTTAATTACAAAAAAGAAGAAAAAATGTAACAATACATACGTCAGCGAACTGGATGATGAAGTGTCGTCTCTGCTCATCAGAAAACACCGACAGGACGTACTCGCCTGGTTTACCGTGACTCTCCCTCACCAGGAAGTCTCCCTGTTGCCGCAGTAGCTCCTGAGCCTCAGTGCGGGGGATGGCACCATGATACCAATCCTGGTCCGCAAGGGGGCGCTCCGAGGTGGGGATCACATCAAAGAACTGCTGCATGGGTGGGTGGGGGGGGGGGGGGTAATCTCTTTACAACCACCAAACAAACAGCATTATAGACAAGTGATAGTCCAATCAGAGTCCGAGTCTCACCGAGGAGGAGGAGCCAAGCATCGATTTAGGAGAACGAATCATTCCAGCGAGAGAGTGACGCAGCGTGTCGAAACGAGACGTCTTCTCCTTCGTCTTATCCTTACACACACACACACACACACACACACACACACACACACACACACACACACACACACACACACACACACACACACACACACACACACACACACACACACACACACACACACACACACGTCGTGTTTAAACATAGAACTGACAATAGGAGCATTTATTTTGAAAGTCTTCTGTAGTTCCTGTGCAGATTTACGGTAGATCCCAAAGAACGAGCGTCGTCCTCATACGGCAGTGCAGGGGGAGACGGTTCTGGGGGAGGGGATGTGGCGGCGGCAGCCATCTTGGTGTCCAGCAGGGCCTTCTGGGAGGCGAGGCCGGCCTCAGATCCACGCAGAGATTGGACAGCATGACGGAGCTCGAGAAGAGCGAGTTTCTGACTGAGCAGCAGCACACAGCTGAGGGCGAGAGAGACAGACATGAGGAGAGAGCGACATGGAGAGAGAGATGGCAACAGACGTTACTCACTCGCTCCTCCGCTCGCCATCTTGCTGACTTGTCTGAATCTTGGTGTCGAGGTCATCGGCCAACGCCTCCTTCGTCCTCAGGTTCTGCTGAGTCAGTGTCAGCTCCTCTGTTGCTGACGACATCCTGAAAAAAGTACCAATCACAGACTTTACTTTAACAGGAAACAGTGTAGTGTAGTTTGTCTTTTTTCCGTGGCTCACATGGCCTGCAGACTGTCAGCCGTCAGCGTGTTCCAGAGGATCTCATTGGCCGGCAGGTTGTCTGTCTCCTCCAATAGAGTAGTGTCAAACTCCACGTTGGGCTCCGGAGTCTCTGGTGACCTGAGGGAGAGGCAGACACGGTTACCCCGGTGACAAGGAGAGAGAATGTTACCACGGTAACCACAGAGTGTGATGTTGGCACCTGTAGGCATCAATGAAGTGTTGATACTCAGCGAGCGGATCGATCTGCTGAACAGCTGCTGAGATTTCCTGATGAACTTTAACGATGTCATCGGTCAGAAGACTGCTGATCTCACAGTACTCCTCCAGAATACTCTTACTGCAGTGATATACGAGTAATAGATTACTTTTACTGCTGAAACAGAGTTCAAGCTCAGTAAGCGCATTAGTAAATGTGTCAGGGATCATGTGACTCACAGCGCGAGCGTCATATCCTCCTGCATCCTCTGCAGAGCGTCCAGCAGAGCAGGTGCAGCGTTGCGTCGGTGGTCGTCCTGCTGCTTTCTAGCGCCGCACACCGCCAACACATACTGGTTATGAAGGTTGTGGAGCTTCGCAGTCACTTTGTCGTAACGCTCACGGGCACGCTCTGCCTCCCGGCCTGTGATTAGATCAGAAGCAGGGAGGGGGAGGAGTCAGAGAAGTTGGTTTCAGTCAAGGTCAAAAACATTGACTTTAAATCTTTGTTGACTTTTAGATGTACTGCCATAAACTAGAAGCAACTCAACACAAACTGATCACAGATCAATACATACCTTTTGTCAGAGCTTCTTTATATTTTTCTTTGGCATTGTTTGCGTCACGGCTCAACTGACGATACGTCGCCTTCAGCTTCTCCAGGTCACTCCTGGTTACCTATCAACGACAAACACCAGGTTATAGAGGGAAAGACCCGATCAGATGATGTGGTGTTTCTGATTATTTCCCAGCAGACCTTGTGATTGTGGCTCTCTAGCTGCTGATGAAGACTTTGGTAGCTCTTCTTCACCTGCTGCTTGTCTCGTATCAATGTGGCGAGGCGGTGCAGAGGACCTGAGTTCAGCTCGTCAGCGTGACTCCTCATCACTCGCCCCAACGCCTCAGTCTGACGAATCACCTGCGACCAAGACTGACACATAGAGAGAGAGAGAGAGAGAGAGAGAGAGAGAGAGAAAAGTGGGTCTGACTGCAGATCGGGGCGAAACACACCGGGACTGAATGAACAGGTAAGACCGCTCACCTTGCTGACGGTGCTGACGTAGTCGGCAGCTTCCTGTTTTTCAGTTTGCTGAGTCATGTTAAGCAGCAGAGCAGCGTACTCCTTATCGCTCTTCACCCGCAGAGTCATGAATCGCTTCACCGTCTCCAGCAGCTAGAGGGCGACAAACACACTTCTTGTCTGACAGCTCTGATGGGTCTTTAAAATGTTATTTTGTACAGTGTAGACTTCCGGGTTTATTCATGTCACCAATGATCTGAGGCGTTGATCTCAACACGTCTGAAGTTAACATGTAACATACATGTTTCAGAATAAGACCATTAAACATTGGCTCTGACACATGTGAACTTCAGCAAGACAAACCTTTAACTCCCAGTCCTGCAGCTTCAGTAAACCCTCATGGGAATTCCTCAGATCTCGACCAAACCCCATCCTGATCAGTCCCACGCGCACACAAACACAGACACTAACGGCGAGGGCGAGCAGTGAACGATTGCATGGTCATCTGGAGAGAGAGAGAGAATAGAGGTTAAATACATGTGTACAAAACAAATGTTGTGATCACATGTCACAGTAAGACCTGTCAATAACTTAATTGATGACAGCTGAAAGAACAAAAACATGTTTTGAGATGACATCATTGATAAACTTCATGAAGCTGAGGTGACGTCCTGCAGCTGCTGAACATGTGATGTTGTGTTTATACTGAATAAAGTGAAGCTGCTTCAAACTGATGACTGAACTTTAAAACTCTTTCAGCTCCATGAAAACAAAAGCAATCAATGAGTAGAACGAAGAGAAATAAACTGATTTATTGATTAAATCCACCTATTAATTCATCTATGAATAAGGCTAACCAGTCCACCTCCTTAAAACCAGTGGCAGGGTGAAGTTGGGCTAATGCTAGCCACTCCTATGGGAAAGTGAAGTTGGGCTAGCTGTAGCCACTCCTCTTCATTAAAGCCAATGGGAAAGTGAAGTCAGGCTAACTCGAGCCGCTCCTCCTCGTGAACCACAGACAAAGTGAAGTTAAAGTCTGAGATCTTCTGAAAAACAAACTAACAGCGACACAAACTATCGCGTGTTTTGTTGCTGCTCGTTAAAAGAAGAAAGGATGAAGGAGGAGTGGGACAGTCGGGAGGGGGCTCCCTGTTTTTCCACTTCTCCTCGGTCCTTTACAGCCGCAGTCACGCACCGGGAAGCGGCTTCGTTGTTCGGTGGACTCGCTGTCCGGTCACCGCGTGTCTCTGGCGTCCTCCGCCGGGACCATCTCCTCCTGTTGTCCGTGTTTTTCTCCTCCGCTCCCCCGGCTTCTCCTCCTGTCGTCCGGCCTCAGAGCTAGGTGGCTAACGGCTAACAGGGAGGGGCTTCCGCGGGAAACGGAAAGGGGGAAAGGTGGGGGTGGGGGGGGGATGGGGGTCTTGAGTTAAACTAGAAAATCTTTAATATATCATACATTTAAATATAAACATATATATTTGTACAGTATAGTTATTAAAGTGTTAATGTCACTGTCTGGAAGTGATGATGAGGATGAGATCAATGATATGTAATGTAAATAAGAAGAAGATAAGAAACAACTTTCAGATCTAAATTATTGATTGAATTATGAAAACCTGAAGCAGTTTCATCATAATATATATACATCATATTTTACATGTATTTATCATTTTATGTACATAAAATATACATATATACAATCACGTTAGAAAAATGAGTGGGAGGAGCTTCATATTAGAATGAAACAGAAAAACAGTTTCTGTCTGACCGGTTATACACACACACACACATTCATTCACACAAACACACACATTCTCTCTCTCACATACACACACACACACATTCATACTGACCATATTGATCAAATTGATTATATTAACTATATTGAACATGTAGGTCCTGAAAAAACGTAAAATTCAGATATGATAAAACTTTATTCTATTTATCTCCGTTGACAGTGTAAAAACGATGAGACGCTGCAGTTTAAAAAATACAAAAGTTATTGATCATCTAAAGATGATGAAAAACCAGGAATCACAATAAAAAACGAAGAATTGAAAACAGCAACAAAACGACCAATAGAAAAGAAAGAGAAGAAGCTGATGAATGATTATTAGATCTTGTCCAACAATACAAACACAGAGAGAGAGAGAGAGAGAGAGAGAGAGAGAGAGAGAGAGAATGACTGGAGAGAGGTAAAGTGACACGGGGTGAGGGGGGGGGTTCAGATTGGAGCTGAGACCGGTCGAGTTCCATAGAGAATGAACAGGGAGGGAGGGAGAGAGAGAGAGAGACATCGTCATGTGGTAGAACAGGTTTGGGCGAGGCGGTCGAGCGAGCCTCACACACACAGTAAAAAGGAGAGAGAGACAGATTTTTACTGTTGCTGGAGTTTCCTTCAGTTTGAGACTTGATTTGACTTCAGAAGAAAGAGGATACAACCCAGAGAGGAAGAAGAAGACATCAGGGGTTTCTTTACAACCAGGGAGTGAAGAAGAAGAAGAAGAAGAAGAAGAAGAAGAAGAAGAAGAAGAAGAAGAAGAAGAAGAAGAAACACCTGTGGCCTCTGAACAGGTGAGTCTGAAACACGCTTGTGAAACTAATGTGGGCTCTCACATTATTATTATCATTGTTTTCCACTTAATGGAAGATATTTCACATCAACTTCAGCTCTCGACAAAAACATTCTCAAAGGAATGAAGCATCAAACGGTGCAGGAGGAAGTACTTCACTGAAACTATGTACTACAGTAAAACTACAGGTACTCCAGTAAAATTACTGTACCTTTTATATGCAGATCGTTGTTAGAGATTAGCGAAAATTAAATCTGGGCCAAAAACACAGAAAAAGTATCATTGTTTGTGTTTTCTGTGGAGAAATGTTTGACTCGTGTGATAAAAGAAACTAGCAGGACTATAAACCGTGAACAGCGACTGAGTCTTACCCCAAATCTCCCTTTTCTATACATGAAGCCCCAAATTTCTGCCTGTTGCCACCAGAGGCTAATTTGTTGTCGGATAATAGCCAATGAGCTACAAGATTGGAAAACATGTGACGTATCATGTTGTTACTTTTCCTTCCACAGGTCACATGTGGATAAACGTGTATAGGCCAGGTCCGCCATGCTAATGCTAAATCAGAGTTTAAACACTAACTCAGGTCAGGTCAGGTCAGCTGTGCTAATGCTAGCTCAAAGTTGAAATGCTAACTCTGGCACAATTCAGGTTAGCTATGCTAATGCTAGCATCCTCTTCTACTTCTTCCCCCTCTTCCTTCCATCGCTCTTAAACTCTCTCTCTTTTTGTCCTTTCTCCACAGAGCTCTCTGATTGGTCAGATTTAGCGTGGCCGCCTGTGACACGCCACCATGTCGTCAAACATCAATGTTTCCCTTGACAATCCGTACGGTCAGGTGACTATCCCGAGGGCTAAGCTACGCTCCTCTGATGATGCTGCCACGGTGATAGCCAATCCAATGGCTCTGAATAGTAATGCAGAGAACCCGTACGTGTCATCGAGCGCTGCCCCCCCACCACCATACATGGTGAAGGAAGATGGAGGGGACGAAGAGGAGGTGAAGTGGTGCCGTGGATGCTGCTACCGCTGTAGAAGGAACAAGTGATGTCATAGCAGCAGCATGTGATGTCAAAGCAACAGGATGTGACGTCATGGCACTAGGAGGATTGTGATTGGCTCAGATTTATTTATTCATCAGTTTTTCTCCTAAGAGAAAGTCCGAGAAATGAAGGATGGAAGGAAAGGACACAACTGAGGAGGTGAACGATAAGAAGAGAGGAAGATTCACGAACTTGATGAAGTTGTTTCCGTAATGCAACCATTTTGTGTTAGTTAAAATAAAACTGTATTCATTTCTGTTTGTTTAGTTTAAACACTTTAAAGATAAAAACAATTTTGAGACAAAGCTTCAAGGTTCATTTCCTGAAACAGGCTCCACCCCCTGAGGAAGACCATGAGATACAGCTGAAAGCCTCAGAAGAAAAAACACCTGAACCTGAAGTCGATGTCTCTGCTGCTTCTGAACTTGTTTCTATTTTAGTTAACATTTATACTAAAAAGTTTAGTTTTATTTTTCTGTTTAATGATTTTATTAGTTTATAAAGTAAATAATTTACACCACGTGGGAGCGGCTCAGACCCAAAATGGCTGCTGCTGATGTTACCGGTAATTTATCAATCTTAAGAAAAGATATAAACCTCTTTGTTTGAGAGATTTGTAATTTCATCACTCACCTAAAATACAATTATATTCATTTAACTTCATTAATATCAGTTTAAAATTAATTAATCCAGGTTTAAAATTGATTTACCTCCGTTCCTGTTTGATTTGAGTCTGTACCTCTGAAGAATTTGTATTATCATGGGACTTAGACATTAATGATGAAGTTACACATTAATACATCTGTTTTGTATATAGTTTATATTTTAAGCAGTTTTCTCTGCAGATGAAATGTTTTCATTCAGGAAGTGTTAGAGATTAAAGTGTTTATATTTTTCATATCAATGACTCTGTGGTGTAAATACGAGGAGACAGTAGAATGTGGTGTTTGTGGTGAAATAAAAACCATGTGAAGAGGAAGTTTAGTCTTTTTTAAACATGGAACAGACCAGAGTTCACATGTGATTCATATTTACATATTATATATTATTTTTTACTTTACGTTACAGAGAAAATGTACGGTGTAGTATTCATGAGTAACAGGATATTTTGTCAATATGGCCACGTCACAATTAATCGACCCGTAGAAAATATTGCTGTTTTTAGAACCTTCTGCTAATTTCATGGCCTAAAGTTGAGTTGAAGTTAATGTGCTTCAGGTGTGATGCTCATAAGCCCCGCCCACAAAGGTGTTCAAAGTGAGTTGCAATCATGGGTGAGACTAAGAAGCTTTCACAAAAACTCAGAGAGAAATTGTTTCATTGCACCTGAAGGGAACTGAAGATTTCCAAAAAGTGTAACATTCCATTGGGAGCATTGGGAGGAAGTTCATAACTTCATGTGTAGCTCATGGATTCCCTGAAATACCAGAGAAATTAAAGGAGGAATGTGATGCCGTCAGTTGAGAAATTGAATCTTGGAGATCGTTGGACTCTCCAGCAGACAGACAGTGATCCTAAGCAAACCTGGAAGTCAACCAAGCTTTGGTTGACAAATAGATCCTGGAGTGGATTGTTAGTCACTGGATTTAAATCCCATAGGAAATCTTTGGTGGGATTTAAAGAAAGCAGTTGCTGCACATCAATCATCACTGAGCTGGATGTGAAGAATGAGCAAAGACTCCAGTAAATGTTTGAGAAGCTTGTCAGCACTTAAGTGCTTATTAGAAGTTATTAATGCAAAAGGATGCTCCACAAAGAACTGGAGCTGGAGGCTGAATGATAGTGGACATGCACGTTCATAAAAAGACCAAAGTTTTCCATTGGAACTCATAATAAAGTCAGTTTATGTTTTTTATATCTACAAAATAACTCACATGTATCAATAATATTTTTTGTTGTGTAATGAGGCTTTTTGTCGTATGTTTTCATGAACCTGGATCCACATCTCTGTAATGTTTGAGGTGCTGGGGTTGAATGTTTCCTACTCACACACACACAGGGTGAATTCAGGTGGGACACTGAGTAATTGTGGAAGTCAAAATTGCAAAAAATGTACACACACACACACAGTACATACATATTGTCTCTCTCTCTCTCTGTTGCCATGGTGACCTCAGTCTGCCCACACTGAGCTGTAACCTGATAGGTTCACCTGAGAAAAGTTCCACTTTCTATTGGCTGATCAGATTACAGGTGAGATTATTGATTGTTTAAATTTGTGAACTGTTACTTGTACTTGAGTTTCCTGTTACAGACACTTATTGTTCTTCATGTTTTCTGTTGATTTTATGATAAACTGATTCAAAGACTGAGTGTTGGCCGAGTGAGGCTGAATTATTGATGAAGGTGAGTCTCTCTTTCTCTCAAACAGCGGCAGAGGAACGACAAGAACGAAAGAACAGAGAAGAAAGAAGGAGAAAAAGAAACAGCAGAGGTGGAAAAAAACAGCAAAAAGACAAAGGACAAGAAGATAAGGAATAAAACAAAAGGAAGGAGAGAAAATCCTGAAAAATAAAGGACAAGTAGAGAGGAAATATCGACGAGAAGAAAAAACCATCACAAGAAAGAAAGGGGATATAAAAGAGAAGATAAGAAACGCTACAGGAAATGTGACCCAGAGGGTAAAAGAGAGAAAGAAGAGAAAGAGAAAGAAGAGAAATGTGAAGGAAAAACAAGAAGAGAGAAGATCCAGGTGTTAACTTCATCTGACCAATCAGGGAGCAGCAGGTGAGGATCAAGAATATTTATACATTTTTATTTGAATGAAGAAAGTTTATGATTTATTTCACTGTTTTAAAATATATTATGAAGTACATATATTACATTTGTAGGTAATATATGTGCTGTACATTACTACATATACATATGAATATATATTACTACATATATTAGTACCTTTTTGTTAGGCTGTGACATTTGTCCTTTAGTTTTATATATGAAATAAATACTTTTACTGATTTCAGAAATATAATATATATGTGTACTACATATATGTAATATTACTATGCATAATTATTTATATACATAAGCACCTTTGCTGTGATGTTTGCACTTGAGATATTTTCTTTATTTCACCTCTTAAACCTGGACTCACTGGTTCTAGTTTGGTTCAGGTCTTGATCAGGTCTGGTTCTGGTCAGGTACAGTTTTGGCTCAGGTCTGGTTCTGGTGCTAGTTCAGATCCTGTTGTGATTGGTCACTTCACATTAAGGATTCGAAGCAGGAACTTTCTCGTCCAATCAGAAAGAAGATGTCTGATGATAGGAAGAAAGAAGAGGACGAGACATGTCCGCCCCTTCCTCCCCCGCCCTCCTCCTCCGCCATGGAGACGATGATGTCTCTGGGGAGGCGGGACCTAGTGTGCATCGTGTGTTTCGGTAGTTATGACCTGGCGACGCGGTTGCCCCAACGACTGCACTGCGGCCACGCCTTCTGCCAGGCGTGTCTGAAGAGGCTGGACACGGTCATCAATGAACAGGTGAGTGATGACATCATCAGCAGTCGCCTGAGTTTAGCTTCTAAGCTTTAAACTCGTTCACTATGTAAACGCCTTCAACGCCTCCAGGTGTGGATCCCGTGTCCTCAGTGTCGACAGAACACGCCGCGGCCCCGGGGAGGAGCATCGGGTCTGGACCTTGATTTGGCGTCATTCCTGGGCATAAAGGCCCAGCAGACCTGCACCTCCTCCTGCTCCTCGTCATCCTGGAGCTCTGGCCTCAGGGAAGGGGGGCTGGCTGGAGCAGTGACCCAGGATGGTAAACTGTGGCTGGGGAAGGAGGCCACAGATGATGGCTGGTCACATGGAGGTCTGGCAGAGCCGCGATTCCATCGCTATGGCAACTGTTGCCCACCTCTGTCCTATTGGCAGTGTTGTTGGTTCTGCTGCCCGGGGCGGGGCTAACAGAGGGGTAGGGCTAAGACTGACCAATGCTGCTTTAGTAAATTTATTCTTTACTATAAGACCTGTAAAATCTTTATTTAAAAATAAAAAAAACCTGCATCTGAAACACGAGTTTCATTATTTATTCACATTTAAAAACAGCCGTTAAAAAACATCTATATCTACTATAACTAGTTTTTGTATTTTAAATTTTATTATTTATCATTCAATATTTAACAAAAGAAAAAACAAGAACAGAAGAAAATAATAAGAATAATTAATACTTCTTTAAAGCAAACCATCAACAGGTCAAAAACGTGATCAATAAACCTTCAAACATTCAAACTGTGAATGGACGGACAAAATTTTATTTCATGTTCAACAACATAAATTTTAACTTTATGAAAAATATAAATTTGTCTTTTTGTTAAATGAAGTTCAGAAAGTTGGACGAGGGACATGAGGAATAGACCTGGACTGAACTCTAGACAATCTGTGGAGGGGCTGTATGAGAACACAAAGAGAGAGGGGGGGGGGGTTTGGCATCTTCCTATCATGAGGCACAAGGCATTCTGGGAGTTTGAGTCCCGTTAAACAAACATGTCCTCTTCATGTCTTTTCTTACAAAGAAAAATACCCACAATGCCTTATAATGTCATCAGGCACCTCCCATGAGTTGGCCAATCAGAGGCTGCCGAGCCCCTCCCCCACTCTGATTCGCTGTCCTGGCTGCAGGTTAAAGCAAAAGTCCTTGGGAGCCTCGAACAACAGAACGATGGTGGACCCGAGGTTAAACTCCCCGATAGCCTCCCCCCTCTGCAAGGCCACGCCCCCATCCACAGGGACCACCCCCTCACACACTTCTGTCAACACACTGTTCACAATGTTGCCATTAGCAACGTAACTGTGGTCATGGAACGAGCCTTTACTGTAGCGGGGAGTGTTAGTCTTCAGCTCCTGAGGACAGAAACAAAAACCACGTGATCAATGTCATCAATAATCATGTGATCAATTATTCTTTTCCAATGACGAAACAAAAAACATAATTTTAATCTGGAAAAACATTCAAACCTACGACATTTGTTTCTTTCACTGCGTCACAGACGAATAATTACATTTAAATTACATGACAAAAAAACAGCATCATTTCAAGTTCTCACCTGGTCGAAGTAAACCCGGATGGATCCTACGTTTGTGGCCCCGACCGCTGTTAACGAGAAGAAGCCGTGCTGCCATTGGCCGGTGAGCGCCACACGCTCGTTAAGACAGAAGAGATCTTTGACCAAACGAGCCACACCAGGGTTAACCGACATTAACGAGCCTAACGAGGAGAGAGAGAGAGAGGTGAAAAGCAGATCGACCACAGACAGGTGAACAGGTGAACAGGTAACGCTCCCTCACCTGGGAAGTGTCGTCGAAGCTCCACCCTCCAGTCTGTGGGCGAATGGAAACAGTGATAATCACCTGGAGCCAGGTAAACAACGACGTGGAACAGGTCGTTATCAGGTGACGTCAGGAGGCGTTCCCTGAAGGACAGGGAGGACTCTGAAGAGAGGTGGGGGGGTGCAAACCAACATGTGAGGTTCTAATTAGAGATCTAATTAATAGCTGATCGATTTCTTTATTGATCTGCCAGGTCTCATGATCTGAGGTTGTGTGGGCGGGGTCTTACCCTGGCTTCCCCCCTCCTGTGGACCCAGGAACTTCTCCAGACTGTAGGTGACACCCTTCACCTGCTCCACCTCCGAGTTCTTCACCTGACCAAAGTGCAGGACCCGCCCGTCTGCTGGAGAGATCTGAGGAACCAGCGACCAATCAAATGAGAAAAAGTGTTTGAATTGAATTATGATTGTGTGTTAAAGGATGAAGAGCGTTACCAGGCAGGAGGAGGTGCAGAGCGGTCTCACAGCAGGTTTGAGACGTCGACGGAAAAATTCCCCCAGATTTCTGTAGTGATGTAAATCCTCCACCGCCGCCTCCTGGTGGTCAAACAGAAAACAACATGAAATAAAAAAAGTTTAATCTGACGAAGTCTCTCCGTCAGATTAAACGTCATCATCACCTTCATGTCGACCCCAAACGTCCAGATGTAGAGCGAGTACACAGGTTTACGGAGCCAGGTGGGAAGCTTCACGCCGTTCAGATGACCCCAGGCCCGAGAGAGGAGGCGAGTCGGGAATGAGCGGTACAACGCAACCTGCAGGACAAAACAGGAAAATAAAATCTCATCAAGTATCTGGGCTCAAGACAGTACAGAAAAATGTAAGTTAGAATTTTAAAGACAAATTTTGAAGAAGAAAGGGATGGAAGAAGAAACTAGGGCTGCGAGCAGCACTGTGCAGGACCTGATGCGGCCGCGGGGGATTGCGAACAGGAACCAGGCGAAACGGCTCCGTGTTGTGTGCGTTTTGTGCATCGCGGGAAGGATTAAACACTACTTGCGTCCATCACGCAGCGCTGTACCACAACCACTAATCACGCATTACGTTCCACGCCTCAAGTGTAGACCACACTGTGAAAATCTAATGCAAATTGAATTAAAGTCTTAAAAAAGGCTTACCTCCTTTTGGCAGTAGGTGTTGCTATCACTAACACTACATACACACTAATAGATCTGTTCGGATCAAAAACACTTTCTCTTCAGATTGTATAAATCTTTCACCTTTGCAGAAGTCTAAGACATCGAAGGAATCTATGACCACCAACACTGTGACATTAAAGTAGGTATTCTTTTATTTAAAGCCAAAAACTAAGTTTTATGCCACACCACGATCACACCGTGTGACGTACACTTTTAATCTCCAGGTAGTTAAGATTACACTCACTGTATTTAAACGTAATCGGATGAAAGCTCTTGGAGTAGTTCATCAAAATACAACATGTGTAAATGGTAAGAAATGGGCACTTAATTAAAAATGGCCAACTTCCTGTTTGGTCAAGCATCTCGATCCAAAAGGGTTTTTTGTTTATTATGAAAAGAAACATAGCCCTACTGATTTTTGTACATGTCGGTCAACCGTGGTTGTTCTCTAGGGGGCACTTGACGAAAACTCACAGTTTCAATATGCCTACATCATCAATGTATTGAGGCCCCTTTGACAAAGTTTGACATGGTTGTGGTCAATGGACAAGAGGAGTACATCAACGTGTAAGACAAAAACAACTAATTTCCTGTTGCCACCAGGGGACGCTGTGCTTTTAAGTCATGACTTCTGCATAGATGTCATCAGGCCGGGACTCTTGTCATACACGTCCAGTTTGGAGTCAATTGGACCATGTATGTCCGAGATACAACAACCTTGTGTTCTGATGGCGAATCATCAAAACTTGATGCCACACTACGGTCACACCGTGTGGCGAGTTAATTTAAATCTCCATGTCCAAGAGGCTTTTTTATGTGTCTGGGCATGATACACGTGTGGGAAGACCCTCATTGAAAATTTGCAGCCATTGTTGGACACATGTTCCCGAGCTGCTAAAATACGTAAATTTACACCAGAGCTGATGCGAAACTTGGTGAGTTTCTGGATATGTTAAGGCTCAAAAAGACTTCTTTCCTAAGCTGAAGAAGCATAATCGACACAGTTTCAATAGAGTCCTTGCACTGTCGTGCTCGGGCCCTGAAAGAGAGGAGAGTAAAGGGGGGAGGAAATCAAGGGAGGAGAAGAGGAAATTCCTAAACAAGGACATACATATATGGTCGTTAACCTTCCTCCCACTTTCCCTTTATCCAATCAAAACCATTCCACTGCTCCTCTTACCCGACTGGCCAGCGGCCGCAGGGCACTGATGGACAAGACATAGTAGAGGAAGGCAATTGGCCGACGGCGCCAAGGGGCGGGTTGACACACGCCGCCACGGAGCGCGCTCAGACGATGACGAAGATCCAAACGAGGGACCTGGAGCCTGATCATGGTAATGAGATTTTACGAGATTTTACAAGATTGGGACCATGTGAGTCAGAGAGGAAGAAAATAAATAATAAAAAAAGATTTTAAATTAAAAAAGAAAAACAAACTAACAGTAAAACGGTGAAGTTCGGTCACATGACGAGTCAAACAGAAGAGTCCAGGTCTCAGTACATCTTTTTTATCTTTTAGGTTTTATCTTTTAGCTTTTTGTCATGTGACCTGAGTCAGAGGAATAAATACTGAAAATAAAATATGAAAAATAAAAACAAACAAATAAATAAAACAAAGATGAAGTAATAAAAATGAAATAAAAAAATATAAAAACACAGAATTGTGTGTTTGTGTATGTACGTGGTTTTCTCTGTGTGGAGGAGGAGGATGAGGACCAACAGCACACAACAGATGCTAAGCTACAGCAAAGCTAGCAGGAAGTATGCTAATGTGCTAACAGCTAAAACATGGTTTTATAAACAAACTAATACAAATGAATCAATAAGTTAATCAGTAGTGTTCGATGATGTCATCAGTCAACAAGCTGTCGTCATTATTACCAATCGATTTCCTGTAAATCAGCTGATTAACCAAGTTGACCCAGGGGGGTGGGGGGGTAACTGGCTGAGCACAGGATCAACTGGAAACAGGCTAAGCTAGGCTAAAGCTAAAATAGCTGATCAGATAAATGAGCTGTTGCCCTGGATCACACACACACACACACACACACACACACACACACACACACACACACACACACACACACACACACACACACACACACACACACAGTAATCTCCTCATCTCTCTCTCTCTCTCTCTCTCTCTCTCTCTCTCTCTCTCTCTCTCTCTCTCTCTCTCTCTCTCTCTCTCTCTCCTCTCTCTCTCTCTCTCTCTCTCTCTCTCTCTCTCTCTCTCTCTTCACAGCTAAACAACACAGCATCAGATCCTCCTCATTTCTCAGGTGAGAGGAGGTGGAGCAGCCGGGCGCAGCAGACAGAGACAGGAAGTGATGTATTAACTCTGCTGCAGAGATCATGTGATCATGTTTACATCACCACGAACTCTCTTCACATCTTCGTCTGTGTCTACGCATGTGAAAACGTTTCAACAGGAGATATTTGTTTTTTCATGTTTGCGTCTGATACGTATTAGAAGCTCATCACCCCCCCACACACACTCACTCACTCACACACACACACACACACACACACACTCACTCACTCACTCACTCACTCACACACACACTCACTCACTCACACAGAACCCAGTGGAGGATCCTCTGCTGCGTTCACACTTCTCCTGGAGTTATACTTCATACAGGAGCTCACACATGATCCACCAGAGAAAATACAGAGTTAAGTTCATGTCTGAAAGCAGCTTAAGTTCTCTCTCTCTCTGTCGTGTCTCAGTGTCTCTCGCCCTCAGACAGTTCATTTAACTATTAAATTATTCATTTGTAACTTATTTCTTTCAATACACTGTTTTACACTGTAAGAAATACACTTTTCTACACATCTAAAAAACCCTCCCCCTACCTCCTCGCCCACCTGAACCGTGCCGTCGCTCTCGTCCTCACCCCCCTTCCTCCTCTTCCTCCTCTTCCTCCTCCGTCTCTGGCACGCCTCACCTGACGCAGCAGGTCGCACTCTTGTCTGCCGGCGGGCCAGCGGGACAAGTATCTTACCATGAGCGAGAGACCTCCGCCGGAGAGAGAGAGAGAGTTGGCCGCAGACACATTCGGACCAGTTGAGACAATTAAATCCAGAAGAAGAAAGAGCTGATGTGTTCACTGACACTAGAGAAGAAGTGACCCAGGAGGAGGAGGAGGGAGGTATTTATACTGAGGACACTCCCCCTCCTCCCTTCCTCCCTCTCCTCCTCCTCTTTTCAATATTAACATTGAAAATGATCAAAATATATCGAAAATCATTTATTTAGTCATTTTCTGACTTATTATTTTCATTATTGCTTTTATTGAAATTGTATTTATCTGTGAAATGTGTTTTAATCTCGAGTCAATCACAGCCTCCCTCTGTCCTGCCCAGTTACTGATTGACCAATCGAACCATGTCCTCAGTTAAAGGACCAATCAGGAGGCAGGTTGGACAGTGTGGAGAGGGGGCGGGGCCTATTTGAAGTAGTGAAGTACCAGGGAAGTGACCGGTCAGCGTGTCATCATCACTTCACACTCAACTATCACCCAGTGAGACAATCACAGTGTCCGGACCAAACACTTGAGAGTTGACCCTCAACTGCCGGATGTGAACCTCTGAACCTCCGTGTTTGCTGTGCGCACGTGTACCTGACATGTTATCTGGCACTTGCGCACCGTGGTGCGAACAGATCAGTCCCAGTCTACATCCAGGACACGGTCAAACATTACGCCACAGCCCGTCCACCCCGCTCTGCATCGGCCAATCGGCTGCTCCCTCAGTGCCAGCTCAACACTCAACAACATCACGACTGTTTGTTGTCCTGGCTCCTAAACGGTGGAACGAGCTCCACATCGACATCAGGACAGAAAGTCTACACATCTTCCATCGCAGACTGAAGACACATCTCTTTCCACTACACCTCTGTTAAGAAGATGATGTCTAATAACCATTATCAACTCTGGTGTTTATATTCCAAAAAATTAAAATTAAAATTAATTTTCACTTACATGCAGTTTGGCTTGTTTAAGCTAATTAACTTACATGATTCTTGTTGTTCTGGGTTTGTTCCCTCATGGTTGATGCACTTATTTAAGCTTTGGATAAAGGCGTCAGCTAAAAGAAATGTACTTTAATGCGTGAAACCTGACCTGCTATCGGGAGTATTTTCCCCCAAGTAAAAAAAGCAGGAAAAGAGATAGGGGTGGGAGGGGAGGAGGATAAAGATGGAGAGATGATGAGAGAAAATGAGGAGAAGAGGGATCTTTCCTACCTGTGTGGGTGTGGCCAAAGGGGGTGGAGCCCCATCCTCCTGTTGGCCCCTCCTTATGTAGTGCTGGTAACCAAGGTAACCACCACCTGTCACCAGTAGAAGGGGAAGCGGCCGGGGACGAGGCAGGAAGCTCCGACCTGAAGCGAGACAGATGATTGGTCCAAAGACGTGATATCACCTGGTCTCATGACCAATCATCACCTGATACGCGACAACACAACTTTATATCTGATTCTTAATAAATGCGAAAAAATATATATCGTTACTCAGATGACACTGTGTTGATGGGAACGGGTCCGAGCGGAGAATCTCCTGCTGTGTGGCTCATGTGTGAAAGACAAACATAAAGGTGCAGAGCCTCACCTGTGCTGAGGAGGCGCTGTTGGCTGAAGCTCAAAGCGAAAACTCTGCAAACGACAGAGATGAAGTTTCATCATTAAAACACTATTATATATATATTGTGAATATTCTGTTTACATCCCGACTAACACGTGTCTGATAAAACTTTACCATATAATTACCATTTTATATGAAAATGATCTGTATCAAAAAAATATTATTAATCATCAGAATCACTTTTATACAAAACAAAAGCTGACTTCTTGAATAATAATACAGTTACTATATTTAAACCGCAGCTTCAGGTGAAACCTTCCTTTCATCTGAGCCGAATCTTACATCACCCTCACTCACGCACGCCACGCATGTGTGGCGTCACGGTTCACCCAACGTTTGGATGTTATGAATGATTTAAAATTAAATGAATAGAAACTCTGAACAGAGTCCGGTCGGTGTGTCCTCACGTGCGCGTCACGAACACAACAACCACGTTACTCTGTCACGTGAAGGTCACACGCGACTGCCACGTGATGACATCATTTTCATTTCAGTAAAGAATAAAATAAACGTAAGAACCTGAGAAATGTTCCGCCGCGCGCACTCCGCAGGGGCGCCGCCATGTTGTTTGCGGAAGTGACGTCGAGATGTCGTTCGTCGTTAAATAACGTTTCTATATATTTTGAATTCATTTAGATAGGAGAAATATATATCTCTATTATGTGGTTTTCTGGTTCATAAAGAAATAAACATGTTCTCTCGGTGACTTCAAACACCTGAACTCGTGTTTAATGACACGTGAACTGACGTTTTTCGTTAAAACTCGTTTTCGTTTTTTGTAAAAGATTTATTTAGTGTAAAAAATGGAAACGAAAAATAAAGATGGAAACAGAGAAAAGATTCTAAAAGAAAAACTGTCAAAAAAATAGTTTTATTCAATTAAATCATATTAAACTTAGCTGAGGGTGAAATGTGTGTATATATTATATTTATAATAAACTGAGCTGCTCAGCCAATCATAGAGGTCGATCATTGTTCAGACGTTTCACAGTGACAGCTCCTCATTCTTGTTTTTCTCCTGGTGTCAAAGGTCAAATCCACCTGTTCAGACTTTTAATCCATTCAGGAGCTCTGAGTTAATCATTTTATTAATTTACATTCATTTCCATCTCTGTCACTTTGAAGAAAAGAAAAACATGATAAAAAATTAAGTGATCAGAAAAAACTTTATTTGTTCCAAAAATAGAAACACTTTCAGCAGAAATATATATTACACTTTAAAAATATTTACTGTGCGACAGTGTCTGTTTTGTTTTTGTTATGAGGTGGAACTGTTACCTGCAGGGGGTGTGGCCTCTGAACAGGTATCTTAACGTCAACCACAATAAAAAATATTAAATATTCACATTAAAACAGTCTACACAAAAAAAAAAAAAATTAAACATCAAGTACACAGCAAAGAAAAAACCCTGTAACATGAGACCGCTTCCTGATGTCATCACCAGGGTAACACGGCAGTTAGCAGGTATGCTAGCAGCTGTTTGTTTGGCCAAAGTCAGAAGACCGGAAGTGATGTCACAGTTCACACATCCAGGCCCTGTTGTGTCAGAAAGTCTTCGAGCGCGCTCAGTCGCTCCACCAGCATCACATCAAGGTCCATGTCATCATCACCGCAGCCATCGCCATGGCAATGTCGCCGAGCAGCTGCACGCTTCCTGGGCAACGTGCCACCTGGAAACCACGCCCCTAAAAGAAGGACATTTGTAAAAATATCTTTTCTGTTCTTTTAAACTACAACTCTCCCACAGAGTGAACTACTCTCCCAGCATACCTTGGGGTCTCTTCCTCTTCCTGGGCTGAGTGAAGTCAGGGAAGAGAAGCAGCCTGCGTCTCCTCTGCTGGCCAATCAGGAGCAACGCTCCATCCTTCTCTCGTGGCTCTTCAAAAATCGTCTCCAGACTCCTGTGGGTGGACAGCAAGGCATTCTGGGAGGTGTAGTTTGTGCATCACATTGACAGTTTATTGTGGTTAATTGTAGTTCTTACCTGTTGGTGGTGGGGGATTTGTAGTTCTTGTTGGTGTAAATCTCTTCCAGACTGAACTCCTTTTTCTTTAACCTGAAACATAAATATTTATTATTAATTTTATTTTATTCCTTTTTTACAGTATTCTATTATTTGGCCTGCGTCCCTCCCTCCTCTCTTGACCTTTTTACTTTTGGCAGTCCCATCGGTGTGAGCAGTGTTTCCCGTGGCGACGTCCGGCGGATTCGAATCTGTGAGACACGTTTACCGCGCTGAGCAGAAAAACATAACACCACGAAGATGAAGAAAACTAAAAAATTCAAACCAAAGCTTTATTATTCAAAACAGAAGTTATTGAATAAACTGCACCTCTCCCTTTGAGCTGAGGAACTCAGAGCTTGCTGCTGATTGGCTGCCAGTAAAAGGAGCAGACAGTCCATTGGTTGAGCAAGGGGGGAGAGGCAGAGGCCGCCGCCAGGGAAGGTGGAGGCTCCGGGTGCTTCGATTGGTTCGCTGCTTGTGCTGTCGCCGGGTGGAAAATGTCAGACTGTAACACAGAAATTATTTAATCAGAAACATTTGAACTTTAACTCGTTGTCATGACAACAATACAGCACGATGACATCACTTCCTATGGGCCTTGAGCATTGTAAAAAAGTACTGTAGTGTCTATGTATTAAAATTACCTTGGTGATGGTGTTCGCACATAACTGTGGAAAAAAAAGTTTATTGAATTAAAAAAGCAATGAATCAGCAGTTCATTGATAATAAATCAATCACTATATAGAATCATATACATGAAGAACAGAACTCAAGTTTAAACATTTAAGCATAAAAAAGTTCCTGATGAATATTTATTTAACAAACCAGTGATCGCTGCTCACACTGGGCGGAGCCGACCAGTCCTTCAGGGGCCGGAGGGGATTCCCACATGTCCCGCCCCTCACCGCGTCCATTATCGTCTCTACGGTGTCCACTGAAAACCGTAACATGGAGGCGGGGTTAAATGAAGAGGAGGAAGAGTGGAGCCACAGGCCAAAGGCACTGAGATTGGAAGTGAGGCAAGGGGTCAAGTCAGAGAACCACCATTGGCTGGGTGAGACAGCGAGGGCTTCTGATTGGCTGCATGTCTGAAGACTCTGAGCTGATTGGAGAAGGTGGACGTCATCCTGGGATGATGAGCTGAGGACGCTGGGAAATTCAAAATATGATTAAAATATATTATATTTAAATATTCAACACTTTAAATAAATAATAATAATAGCTTTGCATCTCTCTCTCTCTGGTAGTTTCTCAGTGTCTCTCGCCCCCCCCCCCCCCTGGTTGTTTCTCGGTGTCTCACCCGTGTAGCAGCAGTGGTCTGTAACCATTTAGTCTGACGACACTGACGGTCTTCTCTGATTGGCCAGTTCCTCCGCCTCTGTGTTTCTTGTGGTTGAAGTTGTGCAGGGTGATTGTCCCTTCCTCTTTCTCTGCTCCTCCTCTGAAGGAGACCGCCATCTGTCCAACAAACCTCCCAGCATCCTCTTCTTCTTCTACATCATCTTTGTTCCTCCTCTTTCTCCTCCTCACCTCATCCTCATGGCCCCTGCTCTCCCCCCTCCTCTGCTCTGATTGGTCAAAACCGGACAGAGCAGGAGACGTGGATGACTCCTCACTCTCTGACGTCACTGACGATGATAAAGAGGAGGAAACAGGAGGAAGGACGGCAGAGATACAGGAGTAGGAGCAAGAAAAGGAGGCGGCAGAAGAGGCAGATGGAACTAAAAATGAAACAGGATATAGATTAGATTAGTTGTTGGTGTTTTCAAACAGATTCATATTAAAAATGATAAAATCATAAATGTGATTGAACTGATCCAGACCAATTAGAATAATTCATTAATTCTTGATTGAACGAAAAAACAATTCACCATGACACCAGGCTCCTCCTCCTCCTCCCGTCATACTCTTCTTCTTCTGCCTCTTCCTCCTGCTCCTCCTCTCCAGAGTGTCCAGACGACGACCCAGAGAGGCGAGAGCTCCTCGTAAGAGACGCCGCACCTCCAACCGGTGAGCTGAGAGGAGGCGAGGAAGAAGGGAGGAGCAGGAGCAACAAGTAGGATGATGAGGAGGAGGAGGAGGAGGAGGAGGAGGAATTGATGGAGGGATGTGCACAGTGGACGAAGAGACAGGGGAACAAAGGGATGAAGAAATAGGGGAAACAAGACAAGAGGAGTGATGATGAACATGAGGAGGATGAGGAGCAGAAGAAAAAGATGGTGGATGATAGAGAGAATGGGGAGACAACAAGTAAGGAGGCGAAGGATGAGACACAGAAGGAGGAACAGGGAGGCTGGAGGTAGAAAGAGAGGAGGAAGAAGATGATGGAGGAGGAAGCGTGGATGAAGAAAGATGAGAAAGACGGACAGGAGGAGAAGGAGATGAAATAAAAGGAGCAGAGGAGACAAACAGAGGAGAAGAAGTGAGGAACATGGGATTAGGAGGAGAGAGGGGATGAAGACAAGTGAAAGATGAAGGAGAGGAAAGAAGGGTGTGAGGAGGAGATAAAGACCGAGCAGAGGGAGGAGGAGGTGAAGAGGAGAAAACACCTGCAGGACCAGAAACAGCAGTCAGTACTCGCTCTGTCGATGCCGACCTCTCCTGACCAATCAGAACAGAGCTGTCGCCTTTAATTGATAACTACTTCTTCAATGTAAACACCTACCTGTTTGTTCCACCAATGAGAGGACAGGAGGCGGGGTCACAGCGGACAGGCCCCGCCCTCTATTGTCGCTCTCAGTCTGTGTTAGAGGTCGAGAGAGCATGGTGGAGACTGGAGGAGAGAGAGAGAGAGAGAGAAACAGAGAGAGGAGAGAGAGAGAGAAACAGAGAGAGAGAGAGAAACAGAGAGAGGAGAGAGTGACCAAGAGAGAGAGAAAGAGAGAGAAACAGAGAAAGAGAAACAGAGAGAGAGAGAGAGAAACAGAGAGAGAGAGAGAGTGACCAAGAGAGAGAGAAAGAGAGAGAAACAGAGAGAGGAGAGAGAGAGAGAAAGAGAGAGAGAGAGAGAGAAACAGAGAGAGGAGAGAGTGACCAAGAGAGAGAGAAAGAGAGAGAAACAGAGAGAGGAGAGAGAGAAAGAGAGAGAGAGAGAGAGAAACAGAGAGAGGAGAGAGTGACCAAGAGAGAGAGAAAGAGAGAGAAACAGAGGAACAGAGAAACAGAGAAAGAGAGAGAGAGAGTTTTTTTTAAGTTATTCTCACACAAAACACAAACACACACATGTTGAACTTTTCACAATAAAAGCGTTTAAAGGGCTGAACCTAATCTCGCTTCCTCTCGCGACATTTCACAGATTTTGGTTAAATCACAACAACATGAACTGGTGATTCTGACGTGCTCGTGACGTCACTGGGGATTCGGTGTGAACAGGGAAACCTGCATCAGGGGAAACGTGTTAAAGAACAAGAAAAAACAACAAGGGGGGGGGGGGATTTGATGGGAATAAAGGAAAGTGTCGAGCTAGCTGCGGCTAACTGCCGTTAGCACGCTCTACTGTGCGTGAAGCCGTTAAACCGGGACATTCGTACGGTTCTTGTTACCTTTCCTCAGCCCGGAAGGTCCGTTAGTCTCCGTTAAATCCTCCCGTCTGTCATTTTAAAACGTTTACCGACAGTCAGGGGCTAAAGTCTGGCCGAAGCTTCCACACCGGTGTCAAGCTAACGGAAGTCCTCTTCTTCTTCTCTGGTGTCTATTGGTGTTTGGAAACCTACGAATTGAAGCATTACCGCCACCAACTGGTTCGGTTTCAAAATCACGACCGCTCCTCTCCTCTTCCTGTTTTCCTCTTCCTCTACTCCTCTACTATCTGTCTGTCTGTCATGTCATGTGATCAGTAGTGAGTTTTTTCCGTCCAATCAGAGAGCAGCTCTTATCAGTAACTCACCTTTGATCCAATGCACTTTCACCTGAAGCAACAGAAAATCACTGACGAACATCAAACAGGATTTTTGTCCTCATTCACTCATGATGCAGCTTTCCCAGCCTCCTCTCTTTCTCCCTGCCGTCCTAGTGTTGCTCCATCAGCTCGCTCCGGCGGATGGAGGCCATGTGTTGGTGTTTCCAGGTGAGTATAGTCATTGGTTGAACATGCGGAACATCTTGGACGAGCTGGTGAGGAGGAACCACTCTGTCACCGTTTTAATTTCTGAAGCATCTCCGTCCGTCGACTACAACAACAGCCTCTATGCTGCCAAGTTCAACTTCCTGGTTTACAAGGTGATGGCAGGTTCAGACATGTAGGGTGAAATGGTTTTCAAAGACTTTAAAAACTTTTAATCACTCTGACTTTTAATTGCTGTTAAAGACTTTGAATAAGTTTCAATGACTTTGGTGTTTCTTGTTTTTCAGGTTCCTTTTAGCAAATCTGAGTTACACGGTTTCACTGAAGAGTTAATTCACTTCTCCGTGTTCGAGTGGCATCGTTCTTCGATGCTGAAAAAGATTTTGTGGAGTCATGATTGGATGACGCGTTCCATCGATCTCATGATGCGTCAGTGTGACTCCATGTTCAAGAATGAGCAGCTGATGGCGACTCTGCGAGACTCTGAGTTCGACGCTGTCCTGCTCGACCCAATGATGATTTGCGGTGACCTGGTGGCCGACATTCTCAACCTGCCACTCATCATCTCGCTGCGTTTGTCGTTCGGGGGTGTCATGGAGCGACACTGCGGCCATGCGGCAGCTCCTCCTTCATACGTCCCTGCCGCTCCGCTGCCGTACAGTGACCACATGACGTTTGTGGAGAGACTGATCAACACAGTGACGTATGTCTCTCTGTCTGTAATGACTGAGGCGTTCTGGAGGATAAAAGTGGATAAGTACTACACCGAGGTCAAAGGTCAGTGGTAGGTCAAAGGTCAGCTGACCTGTCTCTTCAAATTAAAAGCCCAACAAAGCTGTTTCCTTTACGTATGTGCTGACAGGAAGTCCCACCAGCTACTGTGGGACTCTGGGAAAAGCCGACTTGTGGTTCATCAGGACTTTCTGGGACATAGAGACGCCAAAGCCGATCCCGCCCAACTTCAAACATGTGGGCGGTCTGCACTGCAAACCGGCCAATCAGCTGCCAGCAGACATGGAGGAGTTTGTTCAGAGTTCGGGTGATGCTGGCGTGGTGGTGGTTTCCTTTGGCTCCATGGTAACCAACTTCACGACAGAAACTGCTGATGTCATCGCTGATGCCCTCGGACAGATCCCGCAAAAAGTAAGAGGCTCCGCCCACTCAGACACACTTTCAGACATGCACTGAACTCTGGAGATCCTCCGCAGTTTCTCTGGAGGAGGCAGGTGTGTGAATGCAAATGTCCGAGTGTGAGGCTCCAGACTGCACACTTTCTCTGCCTGGCCTCTTTGTATAAAGTCCACAGAACGTCAGCAGAAGCGATGTGAGAACCCAGAAGGGGATCTCTGCTGGATTCTACGCTTGCGGGGGGGGGGGGGGGGGGGGGGGGGGTGCAAAAATAGAAAACAGATGCAAAAATGAAAAAAACTAAAAGAAATTAAATATATTGGGATGAAAAAGGGGCGGCACACACGTAGTCGACACCGAGAATGATTTCAAGAGTTTGTGGTGATAACCCCATGTCGATGTGATGTAAACATGATCACATGATCTCCGCAGAGGAAGCAATACGTTACTTCCTGCCTGTGTCTGTTGCTCCACCCCTCACCTGAATATAACGGATAATTTGTTGTGAACTGTTGTGAACGCGTCCGAGCAGAGAATCTGCTGTGATTTGCATGTGTGAAAGACAAACTGCTGAAAAGGTTCAGACCCATTTCTCCAGAGTTCCTTCGAAGGATGTGACTCAAAACAGCTTTAATGAGGTAGAACCAGACGAGGGTGTCATTCTCACGTGGTCTTGTCCTGTAGCGACCGAGTCTTGTTTCTCCTAAATGTAGTTACATATAAAATACTTCAAACTGAACTGAATTATTAGAACTAAAATGTTAAAATTAGTTTTTATTCAAATTAAAATCATAAACGTGTCGATTTTTCTTGTTTTTTCAGGTGATTTGGAAATACAAAGGAAAACAACCCAAAACTTTGATGTCAAACACGAAACTTTACGACTGGATTCCTCAGAACGACCTGCTGGGTAACACACAAACACACACAGTTTTTTATTGATCAGCTGATTCATCTCACCCATCAGTGATTATTGCTATTTTTGATATTTTGTTGATACATTGCTGCAGAATCTTTTAACAATAAAAGCCCTGTTCCTGGTAGGTCACCCAAGGACCAGAGCGTTTGTGACTCATGGTGGCACCAACGGTTTGTATGAGGCCGTGTATCACGCCGTGCCATTGGTCGGAATACCGCTGTTCGCAGATCAGCCAGATAACATCGCCCGCCTCAGTCGCCGCGGCGCCGCTGTCATCCTTGACTTCAACAGTATGACGTCCGACATGCTGAGGCAGGCGCTGCATGATGTCATCAACCAGCCAGGGTGAGGGTGATGTCACAAACAGCTGGAAGATACTTTTTATTTCCTGTTCCATACCTTTCTGCGCATTCTTTTTCCGTTTCACATTAAAAGCCCAAAACTTCCTGCCGAATCACATACTCCAACGTTTGAATACATTTTTGGATTTCCTGTCTTTAACAATAAAACACCTAGATTTTTTTCCCCCATGATGCTTAGCTACAAGTCCAGCATTCAGCATCTGTCGAATGTGCATCGTGACCAGCCGGTGGCGCCACTGAGCACAGCCGCATTCTGGGTGGAGTTTGTGATGCGTCACGGTGGAGCGCCACACCTGCGGCTTGCATCACATGACCTGAACTGGTTCCAGTACCACAGCCTGGACGTCGCAGCTGCCCTGCTGGTTGTCTTGATGATCACCGGCGCCCTCTGCTGGGCGGGAATCCGCTGTTTCCTGCTACGCTGCAGACGAGGACGACGAGAAAAGAACGACTAAAGATTTAACTTCGTCATTTTTTATCTTGATGTTTGAATTTTATCTGTAAAATAAATGTTATTTCACAAAAACATCTGGTTTTACGTTTTTGAAAGTTAAACTGGGTTTGTTGACTCCCTGTAATCTGATTATCTCAAACATTTGTTGGATCTTACTGATCTGGCGTCAGCAGACATCGGATCACATGACAAAGAAAAGAAACTTAAGTAGATTTCAGGTTTTTATTTTATACAAAATCAAGCATAGGCTCCGCCCCCTCAGTACACAAACAGGAAATAAAGTTTTAACCTTCAAATGTTACAATAGAGACCGAAAACAGATCAATTCAACCTGCTGCTGATCAATAAACATCAATCACAAAGCAGCTGAGCTCCTTCTCCAGTCGGAGGCGATTACAAGATGAAAATGTTAACTTAAAATAAAAAGTTGCTTAAATAAAACCCTGAAAACAAAAATAAATAAAAAAAGAGTTGGTTTGACAAACGAATAAAGGAGAACAAATGGGAGGTCAAACTTACAGGAAGTACTGTCCAACCTTTCACAACAAAACAAGCAGTGACAAGAGAAAGATTAAAAAACGTTGACCTGCCAGAGGGCCTCCAGCCTCCCGTTGAAAGCTTGCAACTAAAATACTGATGCTTTTTTCGTGTTTTAAACGTGTGAAGCTGGAACGCGTATGACAGGTGTTTGTCACTCAAATCAAGTTCCAACCAAAATCAGATTTTTATTTTTACATTTTTAAAGTTTATTCACGTAAAAAGTGATGTCATCCCATCGCTCGTTTTTTATTCAAGATTTAACAGAGACAGGAAACCAGCAAAGACATCTGTAGACCGTCAAAATAAACCTCCACTCAGACATGTGACTTCATCAGATCACCTACGGTACCGCCCTCTCTCTTTGTCCCTCTCTCTCTCTCTGTCTCTGTCTCTTCCTCGCTCTCTCTCTCTCTCACGTCGAGGTCCGCCACGCTCTCGCTCCCGCTGCCGCTCTCGCTCCCTCCGGCTGCTCACCACCGCCTGTGTCCGCCGCAGGAAGTCGTCCACACGCATGTCATAGTCATGCTGCAAAAGAGAGCGAAAATCAGATTGATTAATTAGTAGAGCTGCATAATTTATCAAATATCAAATACTGACTCAGAGAAAACTTAAAACTGACAGCTGACCAATAGGGGGCGATCTGAGCTATAGCCCCAAGTAACAACAGGAAGCAGATGGGTTTAACAAAGGCGAGGAGGCTGTCCAAGGAGACAAATCATCATCTGTTGTCAGGAAGTGAATTTAAGAAAGATCGAACCGTCTGATGAAGACACGAAGGTCAAGAACATCGTCCAACAGAACTCACCGGGCTGGAGGCGAAGGCACGGTGCTGCGGCGGCCTCTGCTTATCTCTGAAGCGGGGGGGTGGAGCCTCATGTGGCGGCAGTGGTGGGTGATGGTGGTGATAGGCCTGGTGAGGTGGTGGAGGGGGGTGGCCGTGGTGGTAGTAGGGGGGGTGATGGGGCGGTGGCTGCTCTACACCGGGGTACGCCGCCTGACAACACCAACAGGAAATCATTGGTCTCAGTCGTCAATAATCTGATTGGTGAGCAGATAGGATAAAAAACAGAGTCGTACCAGAGTCTGCCACGGAGCAGGAGGTCCCACGCTGTGGTGATAATCTCTCATGTAGTCGTATGACTGAAACAGGAAACACAGGTGAGCCCACCCGACGCTAACATGCTAACACCTCAGTGTCTACAGGACCAGAACCAAGTTCAACTGGACACATTGATGCTAAGCTAACATGCTAAAATCTCACCCCATTGAGAAAAACATCTCGCCTTACGCTGGAGAAACGTCTGAAAACAGAACAAAGGATTTTTTAGAAAAACATTTTAAATATTTGACATAACTTACAAATGGTTCTCTTCTTCCTAAACGATTAAAACGGATTCATGTTATTATTCGTCTTTTGCGCAACCTATAAATGCTGCTGTGGCTCCGCCCACATTATGATGTGGTCTCACCTGTCCACCTGCTGATTACGAAGGTCCTGGAGGAACCCTGAAAATAAAATTATTTTAATTTGAAATCGTTTCTGATGAATGAATCAAACAGTTATTTTGACAGAAAAAATTGAAATTACTCTTTGAACCAATTGTAAAAACATCAAAAAAATGTTGGCTGAAGTTACTTTCATTCAAAACAGGAAGTGACTGAGATTTTCAAATAAACGACCTGCTCGCTGGTTGAAGTCAGGTGGACCGTCGGCTCGCGGCCTCTTCCTGCCGTGGAGGTCGTACTCTTCAGGTCGACGCCTACGTAAACAAGTTGACAAGTAAGACACACACACGCACACAAATACACACTTTCACACACATACATCAGTGCATACTAAAAAAACTCACTCAGGTCAATTCAGCAACAGAAAAAAACTCCAAGTGCTGATTTACTGATATTTTATAGACATGTGATCGTCCAAAGTACCAATCAGACGACACAACATCCCCCGCCCACTCTCTCTCTCACCTTAGGGTCGGACGAGGCCATGCCCTCTCACGTCTTTACTTAATTTAATAAATGACGTTGTTTCACTGCTTGATGGACAAATACAATATTTAAATGAATTTTGTTTCACACACACAATAAAAAAAACAAAAGAAGAAGAAGCGTGTGAAGGAACAACATACCGCCTCTGTTGTTTACGTTGTTTGTCAACAACACTGAGATTATAAACACAGTTCCTCATCAGTCCATTAAAGGCTTTTTAAAACCCTCTTATTTTGAAAGGGTGGAGGGAGGTGATGATGATGATGATGGTGCAGTCCTGTCAATCAATATGTAAAGCCCCACCCACCTCCATCCCAGCCCTGCCCCCTCCAGACCAGCAACAGTCCTTCCTGTCGCTCCGTCCGTCGCCTCCAGCCCCAACACACACACTTTATATTCAGTTCATTAGAGCGACACACACACACGCACACATGTGCACGTTAACACTCTCAGTCCTGAGTGTACAGGGGGAGGAGGGTGTCATATAACTGTCCTTTCATTGGGGGAGGGGTGGGTCCATAAGGATTCTTTTAAGAAGTCCGTCTTTACCTTATGAGCCAGAAGCCCCGCCCCCAAACAAATCATACCCTCATTGGATGCAGTCCAGAGGCCTCGCCCCCAAACACATCACACCCTCATTGGATTCAGTCCAGAGGCCCCGCCTCTCTCACACCCCACCCGCACCACCTTCTCAAAGACCAGAAAGAGTTCTACCCGCCCTCCTCCTTCAGTCCGGCCAGTGACGCTCGTCCTTTTTGCTTTTATTTTGAAATGGTCAGCCACAGTCCAGCTAAACTTTAGATTATTAAATTTCCAAAGAACGAAACTCCTGCAAAGAAAAAAAGCTTTGATTCAGCAACAAACTTCAAACTTTCATTGACTGAAAATTATTTATCAAAAGAAAATAAACTCAAACTAAAGAAAAAAACGTATGTCCTGAACGTTTCACTTCCTGCCTGACTTTTTACGACCTCTGACGCAGAGCCAGGCATCATTGCGGTGGAAAGCTCCTGACTGGACAAACCACAACAACCATCAATGAACCAGCAACGCTCGCCACGGGATCGCTAGCCACCGGCTAAAAGCAGCAGCCTTCTCCGTCGTCCAGCAGCAGGTGGCGCCGTGGCCGCAGCAGGAGAGGAGGAAGAACAGGAAGCGGGAGAAGGAGCTTGGTGTTTGGCTAACCTTCCCGGTTCACGTTGTGGTGGCCGGCCTCGAGGCCGCGGCTCCGAAGGCGTCCTACGTTTGTGACGAACACGGCGAGCTACCAGGTGGACGTCCACACTCTCATCCAATGGGAACAGGGCACAGAGCTGAGCACCGATGTCTGGTTGGATCTCCTGAAAGAGATTTAACATGTTCAAATCAAACGTTAACAATGTTTCACAGAACCTGAAAATCAAATGGCCAGGAATCAAATGGCGTGCTGACCTGTCCATCACGTCCAATCTTCACAGGCTTGTGTTCGTTCCAGGGGTTCGACAGATGAGACGTCTTCGTGAACGGAAGTTCTCTCCTGACGGCAAACAGAGGAGAAGGCTTGTGATGTTGTGGTGTTATTGTTGTTGTTTTTGTGATTGTCATTATTGTTGTAGTTTACCTGCAGAGCCAGTCGATCTTGAAGACTCCGCCCAGCATCTTGGCGTTCATACCGGCAGGAAGTACCCAGTGGATAGGAGATCCGCCATGATGAGACTCCGATGCCAAACGAGCGAAACCTACAGATGAGACGAAGACAAATTTAAAAACAGTGAAGGAAAAAAAAAAAAGTTATATCAATAAAGTTAATGATTATTTTTAACCTTGGAATTTTCCACTTTCCCTCACAGAGAAGACGAGGACGACGCTGCGAGCTGAGCGGAACGCTGCATTCAACTTCTTCTCATTCACCGGCAGCGTCGACCACACGCCCTGAACACAATGACATCATCGTTAACAAGATACATCACACACCCTGAACACGATGACATCATAATCAACACGTTACATCACTGCATTGTACCTTAGCTTTAGCCAACGACACGTTTTCATGGTTGTTGCTCTTGATGAGGAAGAAGCGAGCATCTCGCAGGATGTATCGTAATTTACTGGTCGGATCTGAAACCACACAGGAAGAGGAAGTAATCTGATTATAGTAAGATTGCTACTTCACAGTGACTCAAACTTAATGATGACATGTTAAAACATTGTTTACAGAGAAATAAAGATGGCCGCCTTACTCTCCATCCCTTTGCGAACAGCCCGGACCGACGATGACAACTTCTCCTGCTTCTTCTCCGAATCTTTCAAAGTAAAAGCATAGAAACAAAATTCAGAAGCATCCCGTCCTCGTTTGTTACAACTCAAATTACAACGTTCCACCACAGGAAATAATGATTGGTCTTTTATTGATGATAATGATCATGGATGATGGCTTGTGGATAAAAAAACGGCATCATTCATTGTAGTCATGATTACCTGAGGCATCTGAGGCGGAGCCCGAACGAGCCGACTCGCCATCGTCAGAGAAACTAACAGAGGAGGCGGAGCGCGAGTCACCAGCTTCGCTCCGAGTGTCATAGTCGTTACCCTCGCCACCGCCACGTCTCTCGTACTCCTCCTCTTCTTCCTCCTTCTCTCCTTCTTCCTCCTCCTCCTCCTCCTCTTCCTCCATGCCCTCCTCCTCTTCATCTTCCTCCTGCTCCTCGTCTTCCTCCTCCTCTACGTGGGAGCCGGCAGGGGAGGAGCTTCCTGACCCCTGGTCTGAGCCATACTCTTCTGCCACGTCGTCCTCTGATTGGTTGATCTCCGCATGGGGTGTCGGGCTCGGAGGCCGCTCTTCACGTCGCAGCTTCTGTAGACAAACAGGAAATAAATGTGATTGGCTGAAAGCCTGGACACTGACTGTGTGTGTGTGTGTGTGTGTGTGTGTGTGTGTGTGTGTGTGTGTGTGTGTGTGTACTCAATACAGAGTAGCAGCAGTACTGGCAGTATTAATAAGTAGTATTAATCGCAGTACTAGCAGTAGTGTGAATACCTGGCTCAGACCCTCCAGGCCTCTTTGGGCTTCTCTGCGTCTAGCGTCTTCTGCTCCTCGGCTCCTTGTCGCCTCTCGGGAGACTCGCCGACTCTTTCGCTCCTCATAGTAATCGTTACGGTATCCGGTACTAGCGGTGTGTCTGCCACGGGGGCTGGATGGCGTCTTCTTGGAGGAGGAAAGAGGCGGGCCTGGGGCTCTCTTATTATTGGAGGATGATCTGGAGGGGGCATGGCCTGACGAGGGGCGGAGCCTCTTCAGGTCATGACTGTCAGAGCGTTCACATTTCCTCTTTGTTCCTGAGAGCGAGACATTATTTAACCACTGTTTTAACCACAAAATCAGTCATAGTGGGAATTGCAGTAACAGTTGTGATAACAGTAGTAGTATCAGCACCTTTCTTGTCACTGACGTCTCTCTCACTCTCTGGATTGTACAACTCGTCGTCTTGATCTGGAGCCTCGGTCAGAAGATCCTCTAGAACGTTCAGCTCTCCATCTGACACACAGGAAAACTTTATTAAAACTAACGCATCTGACAACACACTTTATTTAAACTAAAGACCAGTGTCAAATAAAACAGTGAAATCACTGATTCATATGTTAATAAAATGACACATTTACTTAAAGCTAATCTGTTGTAAAAGCTGAAGGAAATGACGTCATAATATACTTAATGATCATTCTAACAATAAATCAGGACATTCACCACTTCCTGTCTTTATTATGACGTAGTGATGAACCAGCAACAGCTAGAGTTGATCAGTGCGGGTCAGAAACACGCGTGTGTGTGTTTGACGTTGATGATGCGTGTTTAGAAGTGCGTGAAGCTGCAGAATGAGCCTAACCCTGTGGTGGCTTCACGCAGCAGGACACGTTAGAACCAAGGAGACACGCACGAGCTGCTGCTGATCAATAACTGAGACATAACTTGTCACCAGCTGCTAACTAGTGTAACCATGAGCCACTGGTCAATAAGCTGATCGATAACCAATCGCCAGCAGATTCAAGTCCGATCAGAACAAAGATAGCACACATGCTAACAGCTAGCCGCGGCTAACAAAGCCTCACCTTTGTCCTCGCGTCGGTCGGCCGCCATCACCGCCGCTGTGACGTGTCCGCGCCTCGTGCTCAGGTGAACGTTCAGGTGAACAGATCGGATCTGAATTCACAAACGAAATAATAAGAAAAACTATCGTAGGGGAGCTGAGAGCAAATGGCGGACAGACTGTTGTTGGAGCGGCTCTTCTTCTGGTGAGAAAAATGTGAACTACCGCCACCTGCTGGAGCGGATCACCTGGCGGCTGACACGTGACTGCACAAAGTTAAAACGTTCATCGTTGTGACGTCACATCGTTCAAGAACGTTACAAAAAGTCCAATAATGACTAACAGTCCAGAATATATTAATGTCAATGTTTTTGATAATAATTACATCTTAGTTAATATCAGTTAACTCCACTGACTCATCATAAAACCATGTACGTTCACTCCCCAGGACAAAAAGCCTCTTTCTGGACACTAAACAGTTCCTCATTGACACGAGCAGGTCAACAGCAAATTCAAGATCTGATCAATGACTATTGGTGCAAAGCAAAACTGATGTCAAAGAAAAGAGAGCAACTGAAGTAAAGATGCAGTTAACCTTTCTCTCTCTTAGAGGCTCTGTCTGATGGGGAGAGATGAATATATCGACTTACTAAATAATTTG
This sequence comes from Verasper variegatus, assembly GCA_026259375.1. Classification (NCBI taxonomy): domain Eukaryota; kingdom Metazoa; phylum Chordata; class Actinopteri; order Pleuronectiformes; family Pleuronectidae; genus Verasper; species Verasper variegatus. Next base: position 938,016 of record CM048060.1, read on the forward strand.
GACTATTAATGTAAATCATGGGCCAAAGGAACTTACATTCATTCTAGTACAAAATGGTTGGAAGAGGGTAAACAAAAGTCATCCTCCTTTTTCAGATTGAAAAATGCAACAATTGATCAACTGAAGGTGAAAGACAAAATAGTAAGCATTCTTACGTGGCTCTCTCCTTGAATGTGGATTCTGTGTTATCGAACAGAATTAAAAATATGTTGTTTTATTTTGTGTGAAGAACAGAGTTCACAACTTTAAAAAAATACATTTGTGATTAATTGGCTTCTCACATTTATTAATAACCCTTCTTTTTTATGGAATTTATACTACAGTATGTCTTTTCCAAATAGGTGGTCTGGAGTTTATTTTATTGTGTAATTATATTATTGGGGAAATCCCAATCAAATTGTGAAACTTTCATAAGCAGATGCTTTTGACTCCTGTTTAAACATAACTTTCCAACTCTTTTCCAACTTCATTTATTGGCCATGAATTTATTTTGAAGGATAAGCAAAGAGCAATAAACAGTAAAACAAATTAAAATACAAAAATCTTTATTTATCAAATTTAACATGTCAAACAAAATCAAACCATGACCAAAGCGTTTGGATGTTTTGTTCTGAAAATGTCATGGCGGAAGTGTTGTAACAGACCGGAAGTCCGCGTCATTCCTCGCAGCTGAGCAGAACCGGCTCAAACACACTGGACTTTTTTTATCTGTAAAAAGACGAAAGAAACAAACTTTCATTTCCTTTAGGACACAACATGTCGGACGAAGCCACGCGCAAGGCCGTGTCTCAGATCCCGCTGCTGAAGACTCCGGCAGGGCCGCGGGACCGGGCTCTGTGGCCGCAGCGGCTGAAGGAGGAGTACCAGGCTCTGATACGGTTCGTGGAGCAGAACAAGGCCGCGGACAACGACTGGTTCCGCCTCGAGTCCAACGCGGACGGGACGCGGTGGACCGGCACGTGCTGGTTCATCCATGAGCTGATGCGCTACGAGTTCCGGTTGGAGTTCGACATCCCGGTGACGTATCCCGACACCGCGCCCGAGGTGGCGGTACCGGAGCTGGACGGGAAGACGGCGAAGATGTACCGGGGCGGGAGGATCTGCCTCACCGACCACTTCGCGCCGCTCTGGGCCCGGAACGCGCCGCGCTTCGGGCTCGCGCACCTGATGGCGCTGGGACTCGGACCGTGGCTCGCGGTGGAAATACCGGATCTGATCGGTAAAGGGCTCGTGCTCCACAAGGAGCGGCAGCGCGACGAGGCGGCGGAGTGACGTCATCGGACAACAAGTTAAAGACTTTTGAATGGAAACGGAACCAAAACACGAAGAGTGACGTCATGCTAATGTCGTGATGGAAGCTGTATTGACCGTCACCGCGAGGAGCTGAGCAGTGTTGTTTCTAAAGTTTATTTAAATGGCCTGACACACAGACACTGTTGTCCACAGAAGTTATTTTTTGATTAGGGTTTATATCACATTAAAATCATGTGATAACATGTCCACGATTTGAGAATAATTCATGATCGGAAGTGTGTGTTTGTGATTTGGTGCAGAATTGAGCTGAGAAAAGTTTGTATATAAACTGAAGTTTTACAACACTAACAGACGCTGTTGTGACCTTTGACCTGGATCTTCTCTAACCCTAACCCTCTGACACTTTCATTCTGTTCACAGCTGATCAGAGGTTGATATTGATAGGTCTCCCACCACCCCCAGTGTTTAAATTCTCAGTAAGAAATTAAAATATAAAATATTTGAAAGGACTTATTGAAACAGTGTGAATCAATGAATTAAACCATAACTGTTTATTAGTTATGAGGGTTACAGAAAAATCAATTGAACTTCCTGTTTTTCCCCACTACATTCGTGGTTTCAGTGTAAATCTTATTTTCCATCTTTTTGTAGTTTCCTCTCAGTAAACTTGGATAAGATCCACCCACTCTGCACGAGGCCACACCCCATTCTCTTGCACGTTGCTAGGCGATGACTTCCAGTCCCAGCTCCTCACCGGGATGCTCCAGGAGGAACCATAATTTGCCGTCACATAGTCAAGGGTTTCACACGGAACGCGAACTTTCAGCTCAAGAAGCTCCGTCCAGCAAAGAGAGAACCGAGGGAAGATGTACCTGACGAAGAACAAACATAAAAAACTTTATCAATAACAAAAGTGGGACATATTTAAACCAGATGACAGATGAGTCAAAATTTATTTAATGTTAATATTTTATTAACTTGAACTTCCTGCCGCTCTTCGCCTGTGTTCCTCCGTTCCAGACGATGTCTCCGTCTTCATAGAAGAAGAAAATGTCCAGTTTGACATCCTCACTTACAAATGACAGCTCCAGACTGTCCTCCACCTGCACTTCAAAATAAAGAAGCCTTCAAAATCAAACACACACTAGCTTCAACAAAATTAGAAACACTTAAAGACTAAATACAACATGAAAATCAGTTTTAATAAAATGTAGTTTTAAAATAGACAACCCTTCAAAACACTACCTTCACTAAAACAACCACCTGCAGATAAAATAAAATAAATTTAGTTTTAAAAATATCTGACCTTTCCAAACTTGTGTTTGAGTGACAGTCCGGCATCTCTGAATGCTGCAATGATGTCCCACCGGAAGTCTGCGATAGAAATCCCTATATCGACATCACGACTGTACGAAATAATACTGCATTGCCTGAACCAGCCTGCAGGGGGCGAGAGAGGCGGAGACATCTGTTGATGATGCTGTGATATCATCATGTCAAAAAGTTAGCAAGTTAGCACATTACCCAGACAGGTGCCGCTGCTGAGCCAGAAGGGGATGTTGAGTTGTTTGAGCGTTCGAGCGGCTAAATGAAGCAACGACTTTGCTTTTCTGCGAAAATCCATCGCCGTTGGAGATGTGTCATCAGGATAGAGCTACATTCACACATAGTGGAGAGGGAGAGAATCTATTTATTCATTATTTTATTCATCATGTGGTTGAAAGCTCAGCTAAAATCAGCAAATTTATAATATATACATATATCTTCTGTCAGACCTGCAAGAAGTTACGGGCGTCACGGTAACGACACTCCAGGAAGTGGGCATGTTGCTGTTCGGACAAGAAGTGGGAAACGTTGCGCGGGACTTGAATGTCGAGGCCATCCAGGACAGTCAGGACCAGCTCTGGCCTGCAGGGGGCAAGCACATTTAACACATGTTTAATTAGTGCAGGACTGTGACACGGGACTAACACGTCTTGATCAGACATCAGAGAATACATGACACTGATTCAACCACAGTCAAACATTCTTGTCTTCATACGTGTTGCTGTACCTGTCATAGGCGCCGGCATGACGTCCGTAGTCAAGCAGTTTAAATGGTGCGAAGCTCCGGTCCCTGTTAGCTTTGAGGCGTAGCGCTCCGTGCCACAGATAGTTCCCGCTTCGCTCGTACAGGAATACCACCTGCGGCAAAACATCATTATATCATTTCGATCCTATGAAGTCACTAAATGTTTGGAGGTGTCATCAGGCGATGTGGCCTCACTCACCTGGATGATGTAACCGTTGAGGCGGAAAAGGAAGTGCAGGGGGATGTCCTCTCCTGACAAAGTGTCCAGGCTGGCCAATCGGGGATCCTCTCCTCGCAGCTGCAGCAGCTCAAAGCCTTTCTGCTCAACAGCCAATAGGAAGCCAGACTGACAAAAAAAATATATATACATTTTACTATTAGTAAATAATTTGAGAAAAGTCACATTATATAAAAACTTGAGGGTAAACGTGTCATAAATCTCTCATCCTACTCACATCATACTTCCACAGGTTGGCGTGCACAGCGAATGATGTGATTGGCCGGTCAGTGCAGAGAAAGCTGCAATGCGGCTCCCGAACCTGTCGGTCACGCTGTCGCAAAGCATCCTGGGAGAGTAATGTGAGCGCTGCGGTGTCGGCAAGAAACATGGGCAGCCTGAACCGCTGTGCTAACGCCAGGAACTTCTTCACTGTCTGCTGCAGAGACATGAAACATGAGAGTTACCATGGAAAGCCCTATCAGGACAGGACTGTGACAGATGTCCTTGTATAAGACATGTGTACAGAGACAATGTCCAACAACCTACTGATCACACTGACTGTCTCCATTCAACTATACAACAACCTGCATGTCTCTGCCTGGAGAAGAACCCACACAAACATGTGGAGAACATGCAACATGCATGTGATCATTGTGTGTCAGTGTAACACAAACAATACAACGTCACTGATGCTGACTCACCCATTGGACGTCGCTGGCGGTCAGTTGACCTGTTCTGCTCAGGATGTGAGGACCAGCCTGCAGAAGACATGTTTTATAATATAGATTAGAAATGTCAGGATTAAAATATTTTTAATTTGCTAAAGAGTGACGACACATTCTCACCATAACAAACATTTAAATAACATAAAGTCTAAATGAGGCCACTTCCTTGTTTACGTGACGCTCCTCCTCACCTTGCTGACGTACGTCCGGTAATAATACAGCTGGAACAGCAGGTACACGGAGCTGCTGACGATCAGCAGCGTTAAAACGACTGTCCGGTTCACGCGAGGCATCCGGTAACCCTGCGCGGTGACCCGCTCCTCATGACGTCAGCACCGGAGCTCTCCGGTTGTTTACCGGCGGCAAAACCTACAGCCGCGCGAAAAACAGAAAGCTGTCTGCGGCCTTAGCAGCCGCCGCCATCTTTTTAACCACCGGATAAGGAAGGCTGCTTCCATAGGAGACCTTCACAATAAAAGCAGACATTAACAAAGTAAACAAATAAATAAAATTAAAACAATACATTTACTAAAAAATCGAAAGATAATACACATTAAAACCCCCTGATTAAAACAGTATTACGTGTAATGTAATATTTAGTTTTTCTACAGCGGACTGTATCTGCTTATTGTTCTTATAAGAGATAGGTTTTCTAATTGTATTTGTTGTGCTTGTTGTTTGTTCTTCACTGAAAACTATGATATTCTCTTTAACTCTAGATTAGTTTTAAAGAATAAAAGAGCCAGTGTAATATATATATATATATATATATATATGTATTGAATACGAAACAGCGGAGAAACGTCATGTGTGTAAGTACAATGCACCTCGTTGCAGTTACTGCGCTCATCTGGTACGTATAAGGACCAGAGTACATGTACAGGCAGTAACTGTAACGCGGTACGTTACATTACTGTACTCTACCTCTCCTCGCAGTGACACACAGAAACAAGATGGCGGTCCACAGCAGCGGTTCTTCCATAACAATAAGAGCGAGTTAAAACTTCCCTGGACTTTGAGAAACTTTTCCTGCTCTGTCCGGAAACATGAGGAGCCTCCTCCGTCTGTAACGACTCGTTAACCGGCACCGTGTGTTTCCCCGGTGATGTTCCCGTGAAGCTGCCGCTGTCCGTGGTGGACTTTGTTTCCTCCCAACCGGGAAGGTAAGAACGGCCTCGCTGCTAGCTGTTAGCTTAGCTCCGCGCTAACCGTTTGTTTTGGTGTGGTGTCGGTTCTCGGAGGCTCAGTGAACTCACCGGTGACGGTCACTGGGTTCAGGGGCACCGGGAGGAAGAGGAGCTGAAACACGGTGAAGAAAATCAGCTGTTCTGGATCTATTCTGGTAAAATATGCTAACATAGCGGGGCAGTTAGCCTAGTTAACGTAGCTAATACTGCAGTACAACTGCGAGTAACACTGATACTTTTAGCATTACTGATATTGTGAGTACTTTTAATACTGTGCCTACTGATGATACTGTGAGTACTGCTGATACTGTGAGTACTACCGATACTGCAATACTGCTGACACTGCGATGACACTTTTAGTATTACTGATATTGTGAGTAACACTTGTGCTGTGAGACGAACAGTGACTGTATATAAAGAGGATCAGTGACTGTATATAAAGAGGATCAGTGACTGTATATGAAGACGATCAGTGACTGTATATGAAGACCATCAGTGACTGTATATGAAGACGATCAGTGGCTGTATATAAAGACGATCAGTGGCTGTATATATATTATCATTATTATATGTGACTGTAGATTCACTGTAAGCGAATGACATTTCAAACAAAACAACGAGTGCATGTGAAAAAGCACTGACACACATATACTGATGAACATGTCCACACAGCTTCTGGGGCTTACAGCTGCCGCTGGTGTTGATGAGCTGTCAACAAAAACACATGATCTCCGCAGCAGAATGAATTCATCACATCCTGCCTCTGTCTGCTGCGACTTACATAGACGACGAGCAACTGTACTAATTTAATTTATGGTTTATTTCTTGAGGATATTATGCAGCAGGAAACTGCTGCAACACTGCCCCCTGTTTGCAGGTCAGACATTCATATGTTCTCTGTGATTATAGGAACTGTGGAGTACAACTGGTTTGTGTGTGTGTGTGATTTTGTGTGTGTGTGATTGTGTGTTAATATCTCACTAACCCGGTCAGTCTTCCTGCAGCATCTGCTGCAAAGCATGCTGGGAGTACAAGGGGGGCCGCCCCTCCCTCCTGCCTCCCCCTCCCCCCTCTGTCTGTCTCTGGCTTGTGATTGGCTGCTCACTTGCCCAGCTGACTGCCCTCTGTCAGACAGAGAGAGAGAGAGGGAGGGAGATGGAGGCGACAGCGATGGGGTGAGCTGCCATTTTCTCTTTCTTTATCCAACATCTCTCCATCCTTCATCTATTCATCCATTAAACTGTTCTATCAGTTTGCTATGTGATGAATGAATGAGTGAGGGGGAGGGGGGGCATGGGTTTCTCTCTTTCATCGTCTGTTCTGTGTGTGTTTTTCTTTTCCTTTCATTTATTCTGTTTTGTTTGATGAAAGGAAAGAAAGAGGAAGAGTAGCAGAGAAAGAGAAAGGGAGCATGTATAGATGGAAAGAGGGGGGAGGTGGAGAAGACAGGGATGATGGAGGGAGGAGTGAGGAGGGAGAGAAAATGGCCGACCAGTGATGGTGGATGAAGGGGATGAAGGAGATGGAGGGAGGAGGAGGAGGAGGAGAGGCTGTTGTTCTCTTCTGTCCTTTCTCCTGTTTGTATATTTGTTGTTTACTGATCAGATGCTGCAGTTTGAGTCTGATCACACTGGTCACTGATCATTAGCATCGATCAGAATGTGATTGATGAATTATTGATGAAGCAGAAACCGAGTCCTCATCTGAAAGAATACTGCAGTACAGTGTGTTTATACTGCATTACAGCGTGGTACTACAGCAGTACAGTGTGGTTATACAGCGGTGCACGGTAGTTCTACTGCAGAACAGTGTGGCTATACTGCAGTGCAATGTGGTACTATTGCAACACAGTGTGGTTATACTGCAGTAAAATTGTGTACTATTGCAATACAGTGTAGTACTACTGCAGAAAAGCATGGCCATACTGCAGTACAGTGTGGTACTCTTGCAATACAATGTTCTACTACTACAGAAAACGTGGTTATACAGCAGTAACATGTAGTTATACTGCAGTACCGTGTAGTAGTATAGTGTAGAAGCACTGCTGTACAGTGTAGTAGTGTAGTGTCATAGCACCATAGTTCAGTGTAGTGGTATAGTGTAATGTTACCATAGTAACGTGTAGTTATAGTGCAGTACAGTTTAGTAGTGTTGCAGTACAATGTAGTAGTATGGCAGTACAGTGTAATGGTACTGCAGTACAGTAGTTAAAATACTGACATTGCATTGTACTACAGTGGTGCTGTAACACAATACAACAGTATTACAGAATTACACTAAGATAAGACTTTATTAATCCTGAAGGAAATTATTTTGCCAGCTTGCTCCAATATTACAGTGAAGAACAATATATAGTAGAATAGAATACAGTGCGGAGAGGGTTAGGGTTAAAAAAGAAGTTTAAAATATAAGTCAAGATAAAAATAGTAAATATATAAGTGTATTTAAAATGAAATAAAATTAAGTGTTAACTGAATAATGAAGAACCAGTGCCTATTAGTAGACATCAATAGAAATGAGAATAAGATCAGTTAAATTAGACAGAGAAACTAATACTTCACTAAAATGGCAGTAAGTGGAAATGAAAAATAAAGGAGGAAACAATATGGAATATTGCACATGATGTGGAGTCAATATGATGATGAACAAAAACAGTAATATTACACAAATTGCACGTGAAAAAGAAAAATAGCTGCATCATAATTCACTTCCACTGTGTATGTTGTTATAATTAAGTGTCTGATTATTATCTGTGGTCCTCCAGTATTAACGTACCACAGTATACCAGCATTACAATACCACAGTATTACTGTACCACAGTACCACTCAACGTGTTGTGTGTTTCAGGTCAGCCGTGGCTCTTCCATCATGGCGGCGGCGTCGTATGACCAGCTGCTGAGACAAGTGGAGGTTTTAAAGATGGAGAACTCAAACCTGAGACAAGAACTGCAGGACAACTCCAACCACCTGACCAAGCTGGAGACGGAGGCGTCCAACATGAAGGTCAGTGCCAACAGGGGCCGCTGTTCTGCTCAGAGTCAGCTGGGGGGGGGGGGGCTCTGTTCTCCTTAGAATCAGCTGACAGGGGGTGCTGTTCTGCTGTCTCTGAACCATAGACGTCAGTGTTTCTCTCCCTCAGTCATGTGCTCTGATCTTCATAATGAGCTGGTTGTTGTTCAGGCTGAGACGTACGTACGTGTGTGTGTGTGTGTGTGTGTGTGTGTGTGTCTGTCTGTCTGTTTGAGGATCTTGGGTTGGACACACAGGACTCTGGAAACCTGTCAGAGTGAGCGTTCTGTCCTCTGTGACCATCTTTTTGTCTCTTCTGTCCTTCATTTAGTCGTTTCATTCTTCTTTCAGTGTTCTCCTCTCGTGTCTTTCCCCCTGTTTTTCTTTGGGTCATTACTTTTCTCCCCTTTTGTCTTTTTTTTTTTTCAATCTGTTACTTAAATTGTCTTTATTAAAATTATTTCCTGTTCTGTTTTTAGTTTTTTTTTTCCTTCACTTTATCCTTTTTGTTTTATATTTTTTCGGTTTTCAGTTTCTTTTTCTTTTTTTTGTTGTAGTCTTATTGTTCTTGTCGTCAGTGATTCCATAATGTCCGTCCTTCCTCCTCAAACATACACTCACTTCCTGTTTCCTGTTTCCTGTTTTGTGTGGATGAGCAGCAAACAGAGTGAGTGTTGTTACTTTCATCATGTCGCTGTTTGAGCGCTGTCGTTTCATCGTGGTGAGTTACTTTAGCTTGGCGAGAGAGACAAACTCACATATTCATAAACACACACAAAGGGAGAGTTTATGAATCAGTTTAGTGTTCTTTTAGTCAGCTGATGATTCTTCATCTTTATTGACATTTTAAAGCCTAAGAGTCTTATTAGAATATTAAAGCTTCTCTGTGTTGCCCCTTATTGTTACTTAGAAACCGGTGACGCGCAGCACTGACCTGTGATGGCACTCTGTACCACCTTTATTTTCTCCTCTTGTAAAACAGGAAGTGCTGAAGCAGCTGCAGGGCACCATAGAAGAAGAGTCTGGAGAAACGTCTGGATCTCAACTGGAGCTCATCGAAAGACTGAAAGGTGAAGAAGACACATAGAACACGCATACAGAACAGAAACGTAGAAAAAACACATAGAACACCCAGACACACTCTCATAGAAACATAAACAAGTAGAACACAAACATACGTTTACATGTAAACATACACCACATCTTAAACATGAAGGTCATGTCTGTCTTCCAGAGATGAGCATGGACGCTGCAGGTTTTAAATCCAGGTCCAGGCCTCCTCTTCAGCCCTCGTCCTCTTCCAGCTCGGCCTCCTCTGGGTCTGGGACCCCTGGAGGTGCAGCTGGGGGCCCTCAAAGCACCACTCCCTTCCCCAGGAGAGGGCTGCCATCTGCGGGTAGAGATGGCCACGACCGCTGTCTGGAGGAGCTGGAGAAAGAAAGGTAACTCTACTTATTACAGCTGTTGCCTCTGTTGTACTGTTACACACTGAGCACCAGGGGGAGCTGCAGAACAATATTATTGATTGTGCTGATAGTGTCAGCTTCAGAGAGAACATGTCTGTGATCAGTTTAGATTTAATCGCTTCTTTTCGCATTGATCCATCTGCTGCTGGTTTGTTGCTCCGGTCGTTGCTTTCATGGCATTGTTCTGTCAGTAGGGGGCAGTGTTAGTGAGTATGAACACATCTAAAGTTAGAAAAGAGATGAAACCTGAATCATCATCTCACTGAACATGTTTCATGGATCCGTCGATGTGCTGGAATCTTCTGTGTGCGTAGTTAATCAAGTGTCTGCTCTGTGATTGGATGCTGCTCATTGACAGGTCTCTCTTATTGGCTGAGCTGGAGAAGGAGGAGAAGGAGAAGGACTGGTACTACGCTCAGTTGCAGAACCTGACAAAGAGGATCGACAGTCTGCCACTCACCGAGAACGTGAGAACATGTTTCCTTTCAATTACCAGTCAAGTAAAACAACAGTACCCATGATCCTCTGCTGCTCAGGCTGGGTCGGTACATGTGATCCAGTCAAAGGAGAGAAGTCAACTTCGACTCCCAGGGTGCTTTTCACTGTCTAGCAGCCAATCACAGTGGTTGTTGTTATTTCAGTTCACGCTGCAGACGGATATGAGTCGTCGTCAGCTGGAGTTTGAGGCTCGTCAGATTCGCTCAGCGATGGAGGAACAGCTGGGCTCCTGTCAGGAGATGGAGAGGAGAGCTCAGGTAACTCAACCATCCAAAATCTGACCTGTCTGACCTCTGACCTGATATCTCAGAAACAACTCCTTTAACTTTCACTTGGACTCAAGGTCAAAGGTCAGCTTGACCTCACAAAACATTTTTGGCCACAACTCTGGTATTAAGGATAATATTAATAATAATAATTCACTGAATTCTGAATGTGTGTGTGTGTGTGTGTGTGTGGTTTTTTTTTCAGGCGCGCGTGTCTCGTATTCAACAGATAGAAAAGGACATCCTGAGACTTGGAGCTCGACTTGAGGTAACCTTACCTGTTCTGTGATGTCATTGTGTGACCTGTGATATCATCATGTGGTTCATCAGAGACTTTCACTTGTTCCTTCTCTCTCTACAGGAGGAAGGAGCTCAGGGGGCGAGCGACAGCAGCGGACTGACTAGCGCTCAGGTGAACTTTCTGGTTCTATTTGTTGTTGGGACGTTTCTCTCGGTTCGATCCTTGACTCTGTTCTTTCTCCTCCAGAGCTCCAGCAGTCGATTGGACCAAGAACCTGCCAATGAAACAAACTACTCTGTGCCTCGACGAATCACCAGTCACCTTGGAACCAAGGTCAGAATTTTGCCTGGCAAACTGTGCCCAGAAATATTTCACCTGTGTGGAAAAAGGGCTGCTGACACAGTGTCGCCCACTGCAGGTGGAGATGGTGTACAGTCTTCTGTCAATGCTCGGGACTCATGATAAAGATGACATGTCGCGGACGCTTCTCGCCATGTCAAGCTCACAAGACTCGTGCATCGCCATGCGTCAGTCCGGCTGCCTGCCGCTGCTTATCCAACTGCTGCACGGCAACGACAAGGACTCCCTTTTGCTAGGTAACCATGTGGTTTTCCGTCATAGGTAACGCTCTCTCCTCAACTTTTTATTTACTAATTAATTTATCATTGTATAAATCTTCCCTTTGCTCAGGTAACTCCCGCGGCAGTAAGGAGGCCCGTGCCCGGGCGTCAGCGGCGCTGCACAACATTGTGCACAGTCAGCCGGACGACAAGCGAGGACGGCGTGAGATCAGAGTGCTCCATCTGCTGGAGCAGGTGCGTCATTACTGTGAGGCCTGTTGGAGCTGGCAGGAAAACCACGAGAGGGGCGTCGACCAGGAGGACAACCCCAGTGAGTGATGTTACACACCCACTAACCAATTAGAGAGCAGGATTCAACAAACACTGTACTATACAAATGAGTGTTTGTGTAACGTTGTGTGTCCAGTGCCATCTCCAGTCGACCATCAGATCTGTCCCGCCGTCTGTGTTCTCATGAAACTTTCCTTCGATGAGGAACATCGACACGCGATGAACGAACTTGGTGAGTTTAACAACTGCTGATGACATGTGATCATATTCACTGACACTAGATGTCACACCAGCGATTCTGACACTCATGTCTGTGGGTTTTTCGTCCCTGCAGGTGGTCTGCAGGCGGTTGCGGAGCTGCTGCAGGTGGACTGTGAGATGTTCGGTCTGAGCAGCGACCATTACAGCGTCACTCTGCGACGATACGCCGGCATGGCACTCACCAACCTCACCTTCGGAGATGTGGCGAATAAGGTTTGGTCTCATGTTCATGACTGATCAATGTGTTGGAAATGTTTTAACATTTGATTGATTTTAAAGGTGTCGTCTGTTTCCTCATGATTATTGTTATTATTTTTTTATATATATAAATGATTCACCGACCTTAAAGAAGCTCAAACTAAGTGAATCTGTGATATTTAATGTTTGTAATTTATTTGATCATTTCTGATCTTGTGGTTTTATTTTTATTATTCTAAGCTCAGTAACCAATCAGATCACAGCATCTTGATTGATTTCCCATCAGGCAACGCTCTGCTCCATGAAGGGCTGCATGAGAGCGATGGTCGCTCAGCTGAAGTCTGAGAGTGAAGACCTGCAACAGGTATGTTCACCCGTCACCTCAGCAACCACATGGCACCTGTCGCCATGGTAACCAGTGTGAGTGACTGTGTTGTCTCCTTTTCAGGTGATAGCAAGCGTTTTGAGGAACTTGTCGTGGCGTGCTGATGTCAACAGTAAGAAGACGCTTCGAGAGGTTGGCAGTGTGCGAGCGCTGATGGGCTGCGCCCTCGAAGTGCAGAAGGTAAATAAACCTTCACTATATTTGTTTGTTGTCATTATGTGAACTGAGCCTGCTCGCAAACACTTATTTTCTTCTTCTACATCAGGAGTCGACGCTGAAGTCTGTACTGAGTGCGCTCTGGAACCTGTCGGCTCACTGTACGGAAAACAAGGCGGACATATGCGCAGTGGACGGCGCTCTGGCCTTTCTAGTTGGAACTCTGACTCACCGCAGCCACACAAACACACTCGCCATCATTGAGAGCGGTGGCGGCATCTTGCGGAATGTGTCCAGTCTCATTGCCACCAACGAGGCGCACAGGTAAAAATAACTGAAACCAGAAAAACAAGCAGATTACTGCAAATCCTCTCTTCTGACCCTTCATCTTCTGCTTCCTCTGTGTCGTCTTACAGGCAAATCCTGCGTGAGCATGGTTGTCTGCCGACTCTGCTGCAGCACCTCAAGTCTCACAGTCTGACCATCGTGTCCAACGCTTGCGGGACGCTATGGAACCTGTCGGCTCGAGATGCCAAAGACCAAGAGGCGTTATGGGAGCTGGGCGCTGTGGGCATGCTACGTAATCTCATTCACTCCCGCCACAAAATGATCGCCATGGGCAGCGCCGCTGCCCTGCGCAACCTAATGGCCAACCGCCCGGCACGCTACAAGGATGCCAGCGTTGTGTCGCCAGGCGCTGGCGCCCCATCTCTGCATGCCCGCAAACAGAAGGCATTATTCGAGGAGCTGGACGCACAGCAGCTGTCAGAAACTTTCGACAACATTGACAACCTGAGCCCCAAGGCAGCTCACAGAAAGGGGAGGGGCTGTAATGGCGCTGTAGGAGGAGGGAGCACAACTCGCTCGTATGCGAACACACCGGTGCTCTCGAGCCCAAAAAACGGAGACGGATCAAAGAGGATGGGGGAGGAAACTTCTTACCCTCGGCCGATTTTCCCGCCCAGCGTTCGAGCGTCCAGTGACAGCCTCAACAGCGTGACAAGCGCCGACGGCTACGGCAACCGTGGAAAGACCAAACCATCAGCAGAACCGTTCTACTCGTCAGACGAGAGTGGAGCCAACAAGTGCTGTGTCTACAGGAAGTACCCGGCTGACCTAGCCCACAAGATCCGCAGCGCCAACCACATGGCGGACGACGATGGTGCGGAGCTGGACACACCCATCAACTACAGCCTGAAGTACTCTGACGAACAGCTGAATTCTGGGAGACAGAGTCCGAGTCACCGCGGCGGAATTGAGAGTGACGATGATGATGTACAGGACGCCAGACTGAGGAGGAGGAATGACTGTAGCGAATCGGCAACAAGCAGCAGCCGCATGGCGTCTGCCCCCCCGCCACGCTATGTAGTTGTCTCTGGAACATCAAACTACAGCGGAGACTCAACAATCGAGCAGCCAATCGACTACAGTCTGAAGTATGGCACAGATTCAACCAACAAACCGCTGTTCAAGTCAGAAGAGAACACTGCCCCCACCCTTGCCCCCCCTTCATCCACCTCCACTAGCAAGCTCCGCCCCGCTCCTCAAGCCAATCGGGTTGTGCCAAAAAGTCACCAAGAGTCAACGCAGACATACTGTGTGGAGGACACGCCCATCTGTTTCTCCAGAGGCAGTTCACTGTCGTCACTGTCATCAGAGGAGGACGAGGATGGTGATGTCATTGGAAGAAAGAGGCGGGGTGGAAGTGTTGTCAGCGGTGTTGGTGGCAACGATTACCCAACACTTCCTGTTAGCGAGAAAGAGGGACACGAACAGCAACAGCAGCGACAACAGAAGGAGGCGGAGAGCCAAACTGCCTCCGCTCCCTCCACACGGGGCCGACGAAGTCATCACCACCACGGCCACGCCCACCACCATCACCACCATCACGTGACATTATCATCCGGTACCAGGACTCCAAAAAGCCCACCTGAGCAGCAGTACGCTCAGGAGACGCCACTGATGTTCAGCCGCTGCACATCTGTCAGCTCCCTGGACAGCTTTTCCACGTCTTCCATTGCCAGCTCTGTACGCTCTAGTGAGCCCAGCGGCGTTCCAAGTGGCGTGGTGAGTCCCAGCGACCTACCCGACAGCCCAGGACAGACGATGCCTCCGAGCCGCGCTAAGACGCCACCGCCGCAGCCAATGCAGAAGACCAAGCAAGAGGAAGCAGCCAAGAAGAAGGACGAAGAAGAGAGCAGCGCTGACGTCCTGCTACACTTTGCCACCGAGAGCACGCCGCACGGCTACTCCCAAGCATCCAGTCTGAGCGCACTCAGTCTGGACGAGCCATACATCGCAGCAGAGATGAAGAAGAAAAGCGAGGAGGAGGAGGAGGAAAGGAACACAGACAGGAAAGTGGAGGAAGCAGCACAACCCATCCTTGACGAATCAGACGATGATGACGACATCGAGATCCTGGAGGCTTGCATCAACATGGCAATGCCCAAGTCGTCTCGAAAACCAAAGAAACAGCAACATGCAGTGCCACGGAAACCCAGCCAGCTTCCTGTCTATAAGCTCCTGCCACCTCAGAGCCGCACCCAATCACAGCAGAGGAAGGACATGCCGCCACCGGAGGAGGTGCCTAGAGTTTACTGCGTGGAGGGAACACCGCTCAACTTCTCCACCGCCACCTCGCTCAGTGACCTCACCATCGATTCTCCGCCCAACGAGGAGGCAGTAACAGCTATCATTCCTGTAGTGCCACCCACCTCCACACAGAGGAGGCGAGCTGGTCTTCCTGAAGGAGAGAATGGCGACGACATCCTCGCAGAGTGCATCAGCGCTGCCATGCCAAAAGCCAAACCAAGAAAACCAATCAGGACAACATCAAACAGTGAGCACCTGCAAGCCCCGCCCCTCCCTCCTCCTCTTCCTCCTTCAGTCCAAACTCCTCTCAGCTCTCAGCAGCAAAAGAAGAAACCAACGTCGCCTGTGAAGCCGATGCCCCAGAGGGTGGCGCACAGTGTCACTGCGGCAACAACCAACAAAGCAAAACCAGGGTTCGCCTTTGACTCACCGAGACACTACACCCCCATTGAAGGAACGCCATGCTGCTTCTCACGCAATGACTCGCTAAGCTCACTCGACTTCGATGAAGACGATGGTGGTGCCTGTGAGAAGGACGAACAGGAAAAGAAAACACAAGAAGAAGAAGGCAGGAAGAGGAAGCAGCAGACGGCAGCCGTTTTCCCTCGAACCAAATCTTCAACTAATCAGATTGCGACAGATGAGAAGCAGAAGTTTTCCATCGAGGACACGCCTGTCTGCTTCTCCAGGAACTCTTCGCTGAGCTCACTGAGCGACATTGACCAGGAGAACAACAACAAAGAGTTTGCTCCACCGCCGCCCGAGCAGCAAGAAGGAGGGAACACAGGAACAAAGTCTCCTCCTCCTGCGCAAGTTGAGTCAAAGCCCCGCCCCACTGCTGCCAGTGGCTACGCTCCCAAAGCGTTCCACGTGGAGGACACGCCCGTCTGCTTCTCCAGGAACTCATCGCTCAGCTCGCTCAGCATCGACTCTGAGGATGACCTGCTGCAGGAGTGCATCAGCTCCGCCATGCCCAAGAAGAAGAAGAAAGCTGCCGCCGCTGCTGTCAACACGCCACATCCTGTTCCCAGAGACAACGACAGCATTCTGGCAGAGGAGGAACCTTCTGAGGCTCCGAGAAGCCCTGCCTCTCCTGACTCAGAGTCGTTTGATTGGAAGGCAATCCAAGAAGGCGCAAACTCTATTGTCAGTAGCCTAAATGCCGCCGCTGCTGCCTCACCAATATCCCGCCAACCATCATCAGACTCAGACTCTGTCCTCTCCCTCAAGTCTGTGGGCTCACCGTTCCGCCTCCTGACAGCCAATAACAATGCAGATGAGGAGGTGGAGGAGAAGGAGGATGTGAAGCGAGGAGCGAAGGTCCTGAAGCCGGGAGAGCGCAGCACTCTGGAGACGAAGAAGAAGAAAAAGGAAGAAGAAGAGGAGGAGGAGGCAAAGGCTCTGAGAGGTGGAAAGAAGGTGTACAGGAGTCTTATCACAGGAAAGCCAAGGGGGGAGCCAGCAGCCAGGGGGCGGAGCAAACCCAGAGCTGCAGCCATAGCCAAAGCTCCGGGCAGCGGCGATGACAGAGGAGGCACTTCATCTCGGGACTCCACGCCATCTCGCTCCTCAGCAGTAGCCAATCAGAAAGGAGGAAAACTGTCACAGCTGCCACGCACAGCGTCTCCAGGAAGTGCATCATCATCATCAGCCTCCAGACCGGCCAAACAGAGCATGACAGCAAGAAATGGCGGCGGTGGCATCCCGAGAAGCGAGTCTGCGTCAAGGGTCAGCGGCTCCACGACAAAGAAGCAGAAGGGGGATCCTGAGAAGCCGACGCTTGTCCGGCAATCGACCTTCATCAAAGAAGCTCCGAGTCCGACACTGAAGAGGAAGCTTGAAGAATCTGCGGCGGCAGCAGCAGCGGCGACAGAGTCACCGTCCAGTCCTGATGCACCACCACTACCACCAACAACGAGGAGACATGACATTAACCGCTCTCACTCTGAGAGTCCCTCACGCCCACAGGAAGTGACGTCGTCACGCTTCAGCCGCACTGGCACCTGGAAGCGTGAAAATGGTGGCAGTGCAGGAGGAGGAGGGAATGGCGGTAAACACTCTACATCGCTCCCGCGTGTGGGGACATGGAAACGGACAGGGAGCTCATCATCTGTGCTGTCAGCGTCATCAGAGTCAAGCGACAAGGGGCGGAGCGAGGAAGAGGGTGTTGCGAGGTCGAAGGGGACATGGAGGAAAGCAAAGAGTAACGCAGACTCGGCCAGTCGCAGCTTTATAGAGAAACCTGAGGATGTGTGGGTTCGTCTGGAGGACTGTCCCGTCAACAACCCACGCTCCTCCTCCTCCTGTTCAACCCGCTCGCCCACTACCCCCAACGCCCCGCCCATCATTGACAGCCCTGTCCCCTGTAAGATCCCCTCCTCATCCTCTTCCTCTTCCTCAAACCTAAACCTGCGTCGCAGCTGTGAAAGTCTGGACGACAAACCGCTGCCACCTGAACGCCAACAACCGCAGCAGCAGAGGGGTCAGCCACGTACCGGCGCCGTGGCTGCTCGAGTCAGCCCTTTCAATTACACCCCAAGCCCAAGGAAGACCAGCACTGAGGTCACCACCACCACCACCACAACGGCAACCAGCACAACATCGTCATCAACGACCCCCACACGGCCTTCACTCATCCCCACCCCCGTCACCAAAAAACGGGAGCCAAAGGGTGGAGAGGGGGGCAGCAGCAGCAGTGGTGGTGAGCGTGGCTCTTACATCGTGACGTCAGTGTGAAAAAGTTGGACACAAAATGGGCATCTCAGTTGATAACAAGTGTAAATATGGAGAGAAAAGTGTACAGGAAGTGAGTCTGTATTTAAGTGCTAGCCCCTCCCCCTCCGCTGTCAAGTTTTTATACCACTTTTTTTTTTTTTTTTTTTTTTTTTTTTTTTTTTTTACTAACAAATCAAAATTAATATAACAATGAATCGCAGCTCTCGGATAATTTGCATAAAACCCCACTTAACCTCATAATCCCGCCCCCAAACCCCTAAAACCAATCCCCTGGGACCCTGCACCCTCCTGTCGCCAGGGTAACAATGGCTCCGGCATTTCGGCTGACAACTCATCCAGCGGTGTCTGGGAACATGGCCAAATTCACCGTGGACTTTAGTGCCGAGAGGGAGGGGCTTCAACAACTTCACTTCCTGCCAGGTGAGTGATTCACAGGTCACATGGTTCATCACATTCATTCAGATTCACTTGAGTTACAATGTTCCATCTTCTTTTTCTTCATTTATACGCGGTAATATTTTATGAAATAAATCCATTGTTTGATCAAACTAGCGCCACCTCGTGGTAGTTTCTTTTTCTTTTTAATTTTCTTCACCTTTGTTTTTGTAGTAATTTTTTACAGATATGTTTTTAGTTTCATCGTTGACATTTGAAATTGTGTTCATCTGTAGGTGGCGCTTACTCAGTTGCCATGGAAATTGGATGACCCATAATTCACAGCTGTTTTCAGTCTTCAGGAAGTTTAAACCTTAAACATGGAATATTTTAATGATCATTTTACTTTTTGTATTTTTCAAAGTACCCAGACCTCCAGAGATCGACATGTCCAGCTGCATCATCGGTGACAATAACATCACTGTCGCCTGGCAACCAGCAGGCGAGGGTGACGGTGACAGCGTCAGCGGACCAATCAAATGCTTCGACCTGGAATATCAAAAAACAAACCAGGACATCCCGTTGAAAGCGGCAGGAGAAGGATGCTGGGAAAAAATCTGTGACATCACAGAGCCTCAGGTCACCATCTCAGGTGAGCTAATGACGGCATCAGTTATCTGCTAGTTAGCAAATATTAGCATGCTAACATGTCAGCTTATTTTCACTTGAATGTTTATTTTACATTAACTGATTATTACATTTTTGGGGGGATTTTAATCAGGTCTGAAGTTCGATTCTCGCTTCGTTGTCATTCGAGTTAGAGCAAAAAACAAAATGGCTGCTGGAGAGTTTTCTGACTCTGTCACCTTGGAAACCAGAGGTGAGTGAATGGATCAATGGATGAATAAAAGATGAGTGAAAACATTACTATGAAAATGTTCATTTCTTTCAGCGTTTAATTTTGGCTTTGACGCGTCGACGGCTCACGCTGAGCTGAAGGTTCACGGTGACACGGTGACCTGGGAGCCTCAAGGAGTCAAGGTTCACGACCCCCGACTCAGAGTCAAAGAGAGTAAAAGCAGGTGAGGACGATCACCGATGATGTCATCAGGGTGGATGTTTACTGCAGGTCGACACAGAAACAAACTGATTGTTAACACATTTTATCAAAACAACCTAAATTTCGGATCAAAAGAAAAAAACCCAAGAACAAATCATTTTTTTATTGCTGTTTATTTGTGTGATTAATATTTTTGTCCTTCTTCAGTCTCCGTACTTCGTCTTCTCCGAAACGCTCAGGTAGAAACTGTTGTCGGTTGACTGGTTGCTTAGCAACCACTGTTTCACCAATCACCTTCTTCATCCACCATTTCTCCTTTCATGCAGCCAATCACATCACTGCTGACATTACTGCTGACATCACATTTATTTGAGTCTTTGATCAAATGTTTGTAGTTTTTAAGCTTTTTTCGCATTTTATTTATATTTTTGTATATTTTGTACATTTTTCTACATGTTTGAATTCATAATTTTACATTGATTAACATTAATAAACATTATTATGGTGTTTTCATTGAATATTCCATTTAGTTTAGTACAATGCTTTTTTATTTAGGTAAAACTATTTTAGTTCAAGTTTTCTCATTAGTAAAATATTTACAGTGTTTGTGTTTTATTGTATTTGTTCGTGTTTTTCTCTCTTCTGCATCATCGCTTGGACACGACCTCATTGGCTTTTTCACCGCACTGTTTTTTTATTTCTACTCTGGAACGTAAAACTTTTCAATGTGAATTTATTTTGTACATTTTATTTCATTTGACTTTATTAGCATCAGAAGCGCCACGCCATCACCCAATAAGACGGCAGGAGGTCGAGCTGGACGTGACAGATTTGCTGGAGAGTCGTACACGGTTCTGGGTACGATGCTCTGATACAATATTATAGAAGAAATATAAAATATTGATAAGATAGAATTATTATAGTGTAATGATTTTAATTAGAGATGAAAATATTAGGTTAACCTAAAAATATTTGTGACATTTTTCCAAGCATACACATAGTAAAACATTTAATTTACTTCCTGTTTAGATGATAACTTTATTTGTTAATCTGTTTCCAAGGTGACCAGGAGATGACTGAAGGCTGCCACTACTGGGAGCTCCGCCCCCTGGCGGACTGGAAGTCGTTCAGTGTGGGTGTGGCATATCAGGCCAGCCTTGGCCGTTTTGACCAATTAGGTAAGAGTGCTGGTTCCTGGTGTCTTCACGCCAGCCAATGGCTGCAAACCTCGCTTGCTGCCAAACACAACAACCGAGCAAAGGCGCTGGATTGGCCGCTGCCTCAACGAATTGGAATCTACTGCAACTACGACAACGGTATGAAGAAAATATTGAATTTATTGTTATAGATTTAATTTCATTAGTTTTCTTCTTAATCAAATTTCCTTGTAATGAATTTATTTTATTCCTCTATTCAGTTTAATGTTTTTACAGTGCACACGTCTCATTACCAATGTTTTATCTGAAATGAATTTGAATGAATGAATTGAGTGTCACACCTCTTTAAAAAACTTCAGTTATTAGTTTTTAGTCTGTTTTGTTATTTTTCATATTGTCGATAATTTAATTTCTATTTATGAATAAACAAATATGATTATGTGATATCATTTATCTGTGAATTGTTATTATAAAGCATTAATATAAATATAAAATACAATTTATATAAAGCTATAATGATGCTTTAATTTTAAATTTATAATAAGTTTTTTGTGTGTGACGAAATACTTATAGGGCTTTTATTTTGACTGAAATTGTAATTTAAGAGATCATTTTATTTCCTGTAAATAGGAGACTTTTACTTATAAACAGAAACGGGAAAGCTTTTACTTTGAAGACTGTTATCATATTTAATTTATTGTGAAAATTCAGGATGTTGTTCTATGTTTGATTTGTGGTAAAGGCTTTTATTCTGAAAGACTTGAAAATGCATTGCTACTTAATTTTGAAGGTGAAGACAGAACATCCTGTTTGTTCAACTGACTTTTATTTGTGAAGGTAAAATCCCTGGATAATGATTTCACATGTTTCTACTTATTGATTATTGATCAATTATGTCAACATCAACATTTTGATAAGCTGTGAAAAATAAACATTAAATATTTTCAAAATGTTTTTCTGTTATTTTTCTGTTCATATATTTGTCATTTGATATATTTTCAGTTCAGTATATATATGTATTACTTTATTGATAATTATATATTTTATATTTTTCAGTTTTTATATTTAATATTTTTCAGTTATTGTATTTAAACTTTATTTAGTTTTTAGTTTATATATTTTAAGTTTATATATATATAAACTTTATACATTTTTCAGTTTATTATTCAACAGTTAATATATTTTCTCTTCATATGTTTATCAGTTTATACATTTATAATTATATATGAAACAGCTGATTATTATGAAACAACATAAGAGAAATAATTAAAAGAGAGGAAAGGGCTTCATCTCCATGGCAACAAAACAATTAAACAAGGTATAGAGAGGCAGGGCTTGTCACCATGGCAACACGACAACAGAGCAAGAAGAGAGGAACAGGAAGACGAAGGAAAAGAAGAGAAGAGAAAAACAAAAGGAGGGAAATGATTAGAGAAAGAAGGAGAGAGTCAGTGACATTTGATTCAAGTTCATTCACAGTTTTTACAGTTTTTCACTTTAAAAGTAAATGATGTTAAAACTGTTTAAATTATAACTCCGCTCCTGATTGGTTCGTTTCTGCTAACGCTGTGGTCCTTGGTAAAGATGGCCTGTTTCCGTGGTAACCAGGACTTTTATGGAGAAGTCCTACTGTTGGATGATTCGAAGATCACGCTGATGACAGAACAAGGCATAAAGGTGAGTGAGAGCTTAAATTGTAATATATAATAGTTTTAAATATTGCTCATCTCTTTCTCTTCATTTAAACCCTGATGTAAAATGTTTTTTTTAAATCAGAAATCTTCGAAGGCGGCGACCATCTTTCAGCACGTGTTTTCTCACCTGAACGTCGTGGAAGTCAAATTCTTCGGTTTGAGATTCTGTGACAACAAACAACAGACGGTGAGAAAACATGAAGTCTGAATATTAGCATTAGCATCAGTGTTATTGTCCTTATTCCTTTTTTGACTTTACTCAGTTTAATGTCAACGTGTTTTTTTCAGCGCTGGTTGGATCCTTTGAAAACTCTCTCACGACATCGAGGCCTCAGTCAGTTTTTATATTATATAAAAAATAAGTTTGAATCATTAATACTTTAATAACTTTAGGTGCAGTGTTGTTAAACAACTTCATAATTTGATTTAAAGATGTATATTTTTTTTTCTGATTGTTTTGTCTCAGTGGGGCCACCGTACATTTTTTATTTTGGTGTCAAGTTTTTACGCTGAAAATCCGTTGAAGCTCAAAGAGGAAACAACGAGGTGAGAACACCTGCGTTTGACTCTTTCTTACTGAACACGATGGCTATTGTTGTATCTGTCATGTTTAGTTTAGCTGCATTTCTTGTATGAAAGGTGTTAAAAAAATCTATATTATAATTATCATTATTATTATTATTTTGTCTGTTTTTTCTTGTCGATAGATTCTTTTCAAAGTGTTTTTCTCTGTCAGGCGTCAGTTTTACCTGCAGCTTCGTCAGGACGTCTGTCGAGGTCGTCTGCTATGCCCCGCCCACCTCAAACCTCGCCTCTCGGCTCTGATGCTGCAGGGTCAGTTCGACTTTAAATATGAATCAATCATTCAGCACCAATCAATTAATCACTGATCTGAGAAAAGTCCATACTTGTACATTTTCAAATGTTTTTATTTCATACTTTAACAACAATGAGTTTAGGTAAAATATAATTCAACTGTTTATTTTAGAATTCTTTTTTCACGTCAGCTGATCGAGGTGATGTCGGGGCAGAGGAGTTGGACTTAGGTGAAAACCAGGAAGTGCAAATAATCTACAAGTCACTCAGGTAAACAGGAAATACAGAAATAACCTTTCAAAAATAAACAACGTTACAAACTTGAAGAAGACGAACATGTCTCTCTCTCTCTCTCTCTCTCTCTGTCTCATTGTGCAGCGGTGTCTCTCGTCCTCAGGCTCAGAATCTGTTCCTGTCTCTCTGCAGCTCTCTGGCGATGTACGGAGTCTCTCTGTTCAATGCCTACGTAAGATCAATCGTCACTTATCAGTAATTAATCATCCATAATAAATCATTAATTATCACTGATTAATAACAGATCGTTAAATGATCATCTCTCAGCAGAATTCACTGATCAGTTAAGAGTAATAAACAACTTATTAATAACTTGCTTTTCATATTCGTTTAATTTTGTGTAATTATTGACCCGACTTCACTCCCATGATGCTTTTCCAGGGCGAGAACCAGTCGGAGTACTTCCTGGGTCCAACTCCAGGGGGCGTGGTCATCTATAAGAATAAAGTGCTGGTGGGAAAATATTTCTGGTAGGAGTGAGACCTCACGAACATCTTTGATCAACACTACGATACGTCGGATTTAATTCACTGTTTTCATTGTTATTGTTAATAACGTGAATGAATCAATATCAGGGTGTTTTTTGTGCTGTGATCATGTGACCTGTCATGTGACTCTTTTCCTCAGGCAGCGAATCAACAAACTTCATTTTAAAAACAAAATGTTTCAGCTCAGAGTCGTTGGAAAAAACGTGAGTTCCTATTGGTTATCTAATGCTAATGCTAATGCTAGTCATACTACTCTGTAGCTGCCTGATGATGTCATAATCATACTGATGCTAAGAGTTTAAAAAACGTTATTAATAAACTTATATAAACTTAGATCAACTTTATTGTTCATACACATGGAGACAAATTAACAAAACTCAACAAAGAAACATGGTGTGTGTGTGTGTGTGTGTGTGTGTGTGTGTGTGTGTGTGTGTGTGTGTGTGTGTGTGTGTGTGTGTGTGTGTGTGTGTGTGTGTGTGAGTGAGGGTGTGTGTGTGTGAGTGAATGTGGCTGTGTGTGTGTGTGTGTGTATGTATGTGTAAGTGAGTGTGTGTGTGTGTGTGTGTGTATGTGTGTGTGTGTGAGTGAGTGAGTGAGTGTGTGTGTGTGTGTGTGTGTGTGTGTGTGTGTGTTACAGGGTTCAGAGAAGTCGTTTTTCTTTCATACATCAGATGAATCCGACTGTAAACGTTTGTGGAGATGTTGTGTTGAGCATCACGTTTTCTTCAGGTGACAACATGAAACCACACACACACTCACACACACTCACTCACACACACACACACACACACTCACACACACACACACTCACTCACTCACAGACAGTAATATATTAATTGTCTTTCCTCAGGATGTCAGAGTCAAATCACTCGACACACAGACTGAGACACAACAGGTAAAAACACACAACTGATTTATTTTAATGATTTTTTATAATGTGTCTTTTTTTTAATAAAGTGAAAATAATAATTCTTTCTTATATAATTTTCAAATTTTTACTTCATTTTTCTTTTCTAATCTTTAGAAATATATCTGATACATCTCTTTGTTCTTATTTACGTTAACATCATTCAAACCTTTATTCAGAACCTTCTGTTGTCTCTCTCTTTTTTCTGTGTAGCATTGCTCGCTCGCCCACTCTGGCTTTTCCTCGGCTGAACGTCGGCGTGACGACAAACAAAAGTGTCCACGACCAAACAACTAAAGATCTGTGTTTGAGGCTCCGCTGTTCGTACACTGGTTTTATCGTTGTTTTTCCAGCGCTGTGTAGTTTGTTTAATTTGTCATTTTTTGTTTACATAGATGGAATTTGTTTTGGACTAATTTTCAAATAGTCGTTTATGGCGTCTCTAGTGGTCATTGTTTCTTTTAATAAAAGGGCTTTTTACCATTTTGCCCACCCCCTTTCCTCTCTTCCAGCCAATCACACACCAGAGAGTGTGAGCAGAGAGCCAGTGATGACGCAGACAGCACCACCTGCTGTTCACAGGTGAAAGAGCACGATGTCATGTGATCATGTGATCGTGTTGTGATTGGCTCATTGGAGATGAACTGCCTTTCACTTGACGTCTGTGTTTTTAAACTCCTCCCCTGCAGCCGCAGTCAGACTGAGTCCATCTCGAACACACCTGGTGTCCGCAGGTCAGAGGGCGGAGCAAAGGAGGAGGTTGTTAAACCCTTTGCACCATGGGAAAACAGCGGCCATGTGAGGTAAAACATCAAACGATAAAATTAAATGTGCAAGTTGCAACTCATTGGTTATGATAATAATTATATATTAATCCTTAGACTGAAAACAAAGACTCACTATATTATTGTTACTATAATCATCCCATAAAAAATAAGATGCTTAATGTGTGAACGTTATTTTATTATTCTATGGATGTAATCTGATTACTGTGGGAATGTAATCTGGCTCCAGGGGCCTGTTCAACCCAAAGTTTCCTGCAAACGCCAAAGAAGATCCAGATGGAGGGAGACGTCAGTGGTAAGAAAGAAAGACTGAAAGAAAGAAAGAATACAAAAAAGAGAGAAAGAAAATGATTGACATCTTTCCTTTGTGATTAAGGCGGAGCAGAAGTCTGGATGGTGATCAGCCAATCAGACAGCAGAGGAGGAGGAGGTGATGGGTGTGGCTAATTTGTATTATTACAATGTTTTAATTTTGTAGCGTTTGTTTCAGAAAACCAAGTCGTTAAAACATCTTACATTTTTCAGGTCTCGTTCCCGTGGCAACACAAGCAGCGGCAGTGAATCGGAGATGCTAATGAGTAACAACGAGCGGCGCGGGAGAAAGAATCGGTAATAAAATCACTTCCTGTTTCCAGTGAGTGGTCACCATGGTAACCAGACACCTGCCTCCAATGAGCCGGGCCAGACGTATCAGGATCGGCCAATGGGAGCCACCAATGCTAATTTATAAGTCTGTTGGTTTTACTAAATGATACAACGAGGCTAATGCTAACAACTGAACTTTGTAATAACAATGACCATGATGGGTAATGCTAATGCTAATGCTAATGCTATCTCTCTCTTCTTTGTAGACAGAGTCCTGATGTCCTCATATGGCAACACAGCCAGTAAGTGTGTGTGTGTGTGTGTGTGTTTGTGGGGACATTTTTGCTAAGATGCTAAGCTAAGTTACTTTGGCTCTGAATGATCTGAAGATTCAGTTCATAGACAAGAACGACTTTACTCCCCCTACAGGAAACTCTCTAGAACTGCACATGAAATTTACATTGTGTGTGTGTGTGTGTGTGTGTGTGTGTGTGTGTGTGTGTGTGTGTGTGTGTGTGTGCGTGTGTGTGCGTGTGCGCATGTGAACAGGAAACAGCTGGTGGATCCCAACACCCACCCCAACAGACAGACAGAGGAAATACCTTATATGGAAGTGAGGTAAGGATGGAGTGAGGAAAAGAGGGGAAGAGCAGAAAGAAAGAAGGAAATAATTATGGAACCTTGTGTCCTTCAGAGTGTCAGGAGAGCCAATCAGAGCACGTCAATCTCCGAGGAGGCGGCGACATCGTCGCTGTGCTTCAGCGTCAGACTTCCTGTAGGTGTCAGTCAAGTGTTTCAATCAGTGATGTCATCAATAAGTGATTAATGATCTTCTTTGTTGTTTTAGTTCAGAGACGGAGCTCGTTCCTCCTCTTCCTGTCACCAAGACAACAGGCACCGTCTGCCAATCACCCACCAGTCCCTGAGCTGCTGCCAGTTGGTTTTCCAGGGTCGAATCAACTATTTTTCTTAATTATAAAATATGTAAAAAAAAGGTTTTATTGTCATTTTCCTTAGTATCACAGCAGTATTGACTGTATATATCTGTGTTCATATATTTATTAACATTGTGCAGTACATTTATTAAAAGTATATAAATCACTTTAAAGAAACAAACATGTGAATGGATTCTTTTGTGTTTTGATTTTCAAACTGATGAAACACAAATAATATTGATATGAGTTATACTAATGTGTCAGTACTTAATTATGAATTATACTAACACTTCAACAATCTGATGACTGTGAAGGTCTTCAGGACGAGCTGTTCTCTGATGTCACAGCTCATCACCGAAGCTGCTTCATGTTTAAATTCAACACGATTCACAGACTCGTGTTGAATTTAGAGACAGAGTGTGATTTAGAGACAGAGCTGCTGGTTCTTTTTCTGTCATTTTTGCCTCGTAAACAGGTTATCTTAAGAACGCCTCAAGACAATTATTTCAGATTTGGTACAAACGTTCACTTAGATTCACAAAGATGAGCTGAATAGATTTGGGTGGTCAAAGGTCAAAGGTCAATGTCACAGTGGCATCACAAACATGTTATTTGCCTCTTGAACATGAAATCTCAAGTCCGTCTCAAGGTCACAACATGTTTTCAGTTAAACACTGAAAAACAATCGCCCCAGTTGAAGATGAATGTTCTCACACTGTTCTATTTGTGGTTCTGCAGTTTGTTTCCCCTCTTTTATATGAACACTGTTTTCATGTCTGAAATTACACTTACAATAACAAAATAAACATTCATATATATTACAGTATATTATGTTCAAATTTTAATACAATACATTATATATTAAATTTACAATATATCATGTTCAAATTGAGTTACATTATATTTAAAGACAAGTGAGCGAAGGACAGATAGATATTCAGAGAGAGAAATGGCGAGACGGAGAGAGAGAGAGAGACGGAGAGAGAGAGAGAGACAGAGATAGAGAGAGAGAGAGAGAGAGAGAGAGAGACAGAGAGAGAGAGAGAGAGAGAGAGAGAGAGAGACAGAGAGAGAGACAGAGAGAGAGAGAGAGAGAGACAGAGACAGAGACAGAGAGAGAGAGAGAGAGAGAGAGAGAGAGAGAGAGAGACAGAGACGGAGAGAGAGAGAGAGAGACAGAGAGAGAGAGACAGAGATAGAGACAGAGAGAGAGAGAGAGAGAGAGAGAGAGACAGAGAGAGAGAGACAGAGAGAGAGAGGAGAGAGAGAGAGAGAGAGAGAGAGAGAGAGACAGAGAGAGAGAGACAGAGACGGAGAGAGAGAGAGAGAGACAGAGACAGAGACAGAGACAGAGAGAGAGAGAGAGAGAGAGACAGACATTGTGTTCTCTTAGCAGGGTTTAGTTTGTTTTAATTTGGTCAAACTTTGTAGAAGAAGGAGAAATGGAGGAGCTGTGCAGTGGGAGTGGTCTGGATCCGTTCTGGGTGAGTTTCATATTTAATCAAGTTTTATGTATTTATGTAAAATATCAGATTCAACCAGAAAAACTGATGATGGATGATCTACTTTAAAATCATTGATTTATTGATATGAACCATCTGATTTGACCACATGAAGTTTAATTAGAAGTCAGACACAGCCGGAGAAATCCTCACCTTCCTGTGTCTGAGGGAATATTAGTGATCGGTGACATCATGTATCGTGTCATCATGTATCGGTGTCATCATGTATCGGTGACATCATGTATCGTGTCATCATGTATCGGTGTCATCATGTATCGGTGTCATCATGTATTGGTGACATCATGTATCGGTGACATCATGTATCGGTGACATCATGTATTGGTGACATCATGTATCGGTGTCATCATGTATCGGTGTCATCATGTATTGGTGACATCATGTATCGGTGACATCATGTATCGTGACATCATGTATCGGTGTCATCATGTATCGGTGACATCATGTATCGTGTCATCATGTATTGGTGACATCATGTATTGGTGACATCATGTATCGGTGACATCATGTATTGGTGACATATCATCGTTGTGTTTTGTGGATTCAGGACTGGAACCTGACCTGGTACACCTCCAAACCAGACCTGACCCAGTGTTTTCAGCACACGGCTCTGGTGTGGCTCCCCTGTGTTTACCTGTGGACCTGTTCTCCTCTTTACCTGCTCTACCTGCAGCTCCGCCCCCACCGAGGCGTCATCCCGCTGTCCAAACTCTGCTGCAGCAAGACGGTAAGAAAACTAGGAAAGGAACTTAGTGGTCTCAACTGGGTCTTTGTGGGCTGACCTGGGTCTTTTTGGGCCATATTGCAGCTCCTCGGTTTCAGTCTGGCCTCCTTTGGTCTTCTGGAGATGTTTTACTTTGTGGTGAAGAAGAACTATGAGATCCAGAACCACCTGCTGATCCTGCTGGGTCCACTGATTCGGAGCCTCACTCTGGTACGTCATGACTCCTTCATGCATGTACTGGATAACAGGGCTATGAGGCATTGATTAATCAATCAATCGATTGATCAATTGATCGTCCACTGTTTGATTCGTCCTCAGGTTCTGGCTGTTGTTATAATCCAGGTCGAGAGGATGAACGGCTGTCGTTCCTCCGTCATCCTCTTCCTCTTCTGGACACTTCTGGTTCTTTGCTCCATCGTTCCTCTGAAGGTCAACATCGAGCAGATTATCGATCAGGTATCAGTGATCGATCAGACGTATCGACTCTGTGGTTTATAAGGAAGTGATATGTTCAGGATGTGGATCCTCGTGGACCGGTGAGGGTCAGATAAAGACCAGCAGGTGAACTGAGTCAGATGATGGGGATTGGACTGTGGTGGTTTAGAGAAGATGTGGCCCCGGTCCCAGTTCTGGTCTCTGTCCTGATCTATGACTCAAGGAACCAGTCGATGAATCCAACCAGTCAGTTGTAGGGATGTGGTTCAGCATTTGATTCGGATATGATCAGGTTCAGGATCATTAGGACAGTAGGAACTCTTTCATAATAAAAGGCTGGAGGATGTTTTGATGACCTGACGGTGCAGGTTCAGCTCCAAGGTCAATGTCTTGCTCATGGGCAGTGGCAGCAGTGTTACCTGACATGTCTGTCCTCGTACCAGCAGGTGTCCTCAGTGAGTTTCACCTGATTCACTGTTTTTCTTTGACTGACACACAAATCACATGATGACAGACGGAGGGAGTCCGTGTCCTTGACGTGTGGAATGTGACGCTCTGTGTTTAAATTATCACGTGAACTCAATTCCTCGCTTCTTAGAAAACGATGATGATGATGATGACGAACATGAATGTGATGATGAAGCTGTCTGACCTTTGACCTCTGCTCTCTGCCGTTTCAGGAGTTTTCATCAGATGCTTTTCGTTTCATCGCGTTCTTCATCTGTTTTTCCATCCAACTCATCGAACTCGTTCTCTGCTGCTTCTCAGATCGACGGACACCTCTGAACGCACACACACACATACAGGTGACACACACACACATGTCTAAGTCAATGTGTTGTGTTAAATATGTTAAATCTGTGGTTAGTTAATAGATAGTTAATAGACAGTTGGTTAAATCTGACTGTAACCTTCTCTCGTTAGAACCAATGTCCAGAGGATGACGCCTCGTTTCTTTCAAAGTTTTTCTTCTTCTGGATCAGCAGGTACGAACATCATCACTCAACCTTAACCTCTAAAACCCCTTAACCCTTAACTTAACCCTTAACTTAAACCTCAACTCAACCCAATTCAACTCAACTTCCCTCCTCAGAACTCGTCTACGTCTTAAACCCCAAACTAACCCACAACACTCATCACTTTTATTTTATTTTCATGACTTCAAGCTGAAAATCAAAGTACGCCGCACGTGCTGGTTTTGGCGGCGGCCATCTTGTGTGTTCAAGGTCGGGATAAACTACAAGTCCGGGAATCGTGGGTTTGGCTGTTACACATTCTCTCCAGGTGAAAACTGTTTTTCATTAAATCAACTAAATTCTTATAAATAAAACTTTAAAAAAATAACCAGTTAACTAGTTGGTTAGTTTAGGGTCTCGACCAGCAACGTAAACTATGTTGTGATTTGATGTCTCTTTTAAGCTGAGAGATGAAATCTAACGTGTTAAAAGTAACACAAACAAATAAAGTTTCAGATTGAATCAGTTGGTGGTTTTACAGGTGACGGGAATCCTGAGCTGGATCGTTCGATCCTGGACCGACGTGGAAAACAACATCGTGTCTGTGGAGCGAGTGAAAGAATACAACAACACAGCCAAAGAGGTTCGCTGCTCCACAACCCCACCAGGGTTTAGATAGATTTATGTTTATATAATATACCTTTATATAATATGTTTATACTGTATATATTCAAGTGTAATCTGGGGTTTACACTCCCAATATCTCTGAGACTGTGTCACAGCTCATCCTTACTTCACTTCATTATTTATCTCTTCTGTTCTTCTTCACATTCTTTGATAAATAAAGTTTGTTTTACTGAGATCAAAGTGAAAATGAATTTTTCTTTTATTTATTGTTTGTGATGTGAACTGATGAATGTTGTTAAACTGTGATAATCACCTGTGGCTCTTCGTGACCTCACGTCTTATATCTTACTGTTATGTGACGTGTTCTCAGGCGGCCTGGACCCTGGAGGACAGTCTGCTGCCGGCGGTGTGGCCGACCACCGGAACCATCCAGTTTGAGGATTATGGACTTAAATACCGGAAAGATCTAGACTGGGCCTTAAAGAACATTTCCATCAACATCCAGAACAGAGAAAAGGTCAGTAAAGAAAAGTCTGTAAAATACGAGTCAGAAACAAACCCCGTAAAATACTTTTACTACTTTAATATTGTTTTTGATTTGTCAGGTCGGGATCGTTGGAAGAACGGGAGCCGGAAAATCGTCTCTGGCTCTGGGAATCTTCAGGATTCTGGAGGCGGCGAGCGGACGAATCGTTATCGATGGAATCAACGTTGCTCATATCGGCCTCCATGACCTCAGATCCAGAATCACCATCATCCCTCAGGTCACAGCTCCACACTCTGCAGCTCAACTAGTTAGAAGGCCTACATGACCTGACCACACTAATAAAGCTTTGGATTGACCTGGGACCTTTTGTTTCCAGGACCCCGTGTTGTTTTCTGGGTCTCTGAGGATGAACCTCGACCCGTTTGACTCCTGTTCAGAAGAAGATCTGTGGAAAGCTCTGGAACTCGCTCATCTCCGCAGCTTCGTGTCTGAACTGCCTCAAAAACTGGAGCATCAGTGTAGTGAAGGAGGAGAGAACTTTAGGTGAACCCCCCACGACACACTGATGAACATCTGAAACCCTACCCCAACACCAGGGGGCGATGTTAACTGTATTTGCATTATTAACACTGAAAGTATCTCAATTCAAGGAACGCACAATGTTGTCAGGTATTTTGTTAGATGACGACAGGTGATGACCATGAGACCGAAGAAGCTGATTGGCTGAGAGATCCTGATGCTGTCAGATTAGAAATATTGATCCTGAAACATTTCCTTGAAGATGTGTAAGAAAGCAGAGGTCAGAGGTCACTGAGCTCTGGTGTGTTTCAGTCTCGGCCCGAGCTCTGCTCAGGAAAACCAGGATCCTGGTTCTGGATGAAGCGACGGCTGCTGTGGACCTGAGGACGGATCAGCTGATCCAGTCCACCATCCGGAGTCAGTTTGATGACTGCACAGTTCTGACCATCG
This sequence comes from Verasper variegatus, assembly GCA_026259375.1. Lineage (NCBI taxonomy): Eukaryota > Metazoa > Chordata > Actinopteri > Pleuronectiformes > Pleuronectidae > Verasper > Verasper variegatus. Next base: position 970,949 of record CM048060.1, read on the forward strand.
CCCACCGCCTCAACACCATCATGGACTACACAAGGTAACACAAACACGACACAAGATACGTCACTAGTTTCATTCTACACACGTTTTCAGACGTGGACTCTGGAGAACAGGGTCCAGACTTTCTCCAGAGTTCATCTTTCACACACAAACACAGAAATGTCCGAGGCAGATGTTACGTATCAGTCCAGCTGTGGACATTGTGTGTTTTTGTTTACGTCACATGGTCGTGTCTCCTGTCGTCTGTCCTCAGGGTCATTGTGATGGACAGAGGTTCCATTGCAGAGATGGACTCTCCCGCTCAGCTCGTGCACCTTCAGGGTCTTTTCTATAAGATGTGTGTGGAGGCTGGTTTGGTTTGAGATGAACCTTTGAAGAAGAACTTCTGAGACAAACTGTTTCCTGATCTTACTTCCTCCTCCTGTGTGGGAGGAAGAGCACCAGACAAATACTGTACCCGCTTGTCTGTGTGTTTGTTAATACAAAGTCAATTCAAGACCAAGCTGGATTCATGTTGGAGTTAGGGTTGGGGGGGTTTGATATTTATGTATATGCTTTTCCATATTATTTATTAATTAACTAATAATTAATCATTTTTTAATGTGTTTCAAATAAACTTTAATAAAAATGTAATCAAATAAAATGTTTTAAATGAAATAAAGTGAAATATAAAACAGATAAAAGTCTTAAAAGCCTGAATCGTTTGCAGGTCTGTGTTTCTTCCTGTTTTTGTGGTGACGTGTGATGAGGAGTGAGGAACATGACGATGCAGAGAACACGACTCAAACAACAGGGAGACGTGGAAATGTTGGATAAAACGATTTAGCGTCATTGACTTTGCAGTTAATCCGTTTAAATCTCCTGCTGCTCCTCCTCCGTTCAGACTCCTCCGCTCCTCTGTCTCCACCTGCAGCTCCTTCAACCTCCTCCAATCCCTTTAACCTCTGCAGGAGATTCACACACAGAAATTCAGGAGCATAAAGATGTCGAGATCTTTTCTTCATCAGCTCGGGACGGAGCAGCAGGAGATGGTTCAGGATCTCTGTGTCCAATCAGAACAGCAGAATTACACCAGTTGTTAGCCTGTGGATAAAAATAACAAAGGAGAGATTAACGTCTGATTAGTTTGGGATTAAAAGAAGAATAAATCCCTCGGCCGCGCAACAAAAGACCTGATATCATCCACTTGTTCTCCTCTTCAGTTACGCAGCTTTAGCTTTGTTTGAGCCGGAGATTAAACCTGAACTGAAGCTGGTTCACTCCAATGATCACAACTTTACTAAGAGAAACAGTTCAGAGGAATGTTTGTTGCTGAACTTCATTAAAAACGAGTTGAGTTTGAGCTCTTTGTCGCAGTTCAGACGTTCTCGAGCAGTTTGCAGCTTTTGGAGTTTTAACATCACTGGTTCCAGGAACGTGAAAAGTTTATTTAGAAAAAATCGTAAACAAAATAATTTCAAGTGTATAGAACATATAACATTTTCCTTTTCTGATTTATTTTATACTTTCATGTGTTTCCTTGTAACAACTGAATTTGCCAGGATGAAAATATCTTTCTTATCTTATCTTAACTTTCATGTTCGGACACGATGTTTTCATGTTGTTACAACAAACAAACTTATATTCTTATAAAGTGAAACATTTCACATTAAAATCTGATAAACAACTTTATTGTAATAAAATTAAACAAATGTAACGTTTTGAAGCAGAAATGTGTTGAGATGATGAACGTGGCTCATTTATATGATCTGATTAAATTCTACATGCTTTGAGTGAGATGTGGTAAACTGGGACGTTACGTGATGTCAGACCTTTTCTTTAACAAGCGGGTTTTAGATTGAACTAACTGTCATTTTCTCTTTTCATCACGTTGTGTTTCAGAAGATTTGTGATATAAAATAATGTATTTACAGAAAAATCAGAGGTGGAAATGATTTATTTCTTTTAAATAAAATAAAAACATTGGTCACTTTTAACCTGCATTGTTTGTCACAGGGATTTGGGATAATTTGTTTTAATAGAATATGTAATAGCAGGTCAGCAGAACAACAGCTGAAGTGTTTGTCTAAGACAGCGGTTCTTAACGTGGGGGGGGGGGTGGACCCACACCAGGGGGTGAGGGGTTGACCAGGGAAAGTTTGAGGGAAATTAAGTTGAATGAATATAATATATTCAGAACTGTGGAGAGAAAATAAGCAGGTTTCTTGGTGATGTGTTGTTTTTTATTTCACCAGTTAATCGTCCTATGATAAAAACAATCATAGGCGTTTTTTTTAATGTGGGAGATGTGACTTCCTAGTTCTTAAAGAGGGGGGGGGGGGGTGATTCCAGGAAAAGGTTAAGATAAGAGAGAAGCTGATAATCAATTTAAAGCTCGTCAATAAGGTCTGGAGATAAGAGACGAAGAGAAAACAGAAAACAGCTCCCACTGAAAATACCAACAGATAAAACACAGAGTGAAAGAGGAGAAGAGTCTGAACATTCACTTTTTATTTTAAATATTCCCTCTGAAAAATTAGCTTGATGCTGCAACACAATAGTTTACTTTAATAAACACATAGTGAAACACGTGTTTATCCAGAGCTTAAAGGACAAAAGGTCACATCAGCTCAGTTTGTGCAAACGAGACAGAAACACAGAGTTCAGTAAAACAAACTCTGCGTCTTCTTTTACAAAGAAATAAAAAACCTGCTGATTTTCAGATCATGAGATGAAAAAACTAAAAAACATATTTTTCATAAAAATCTTATTTACAACTTCCTACACACACACACACACACACACAGTTCGTGGTCCTCATGAAAAAGTCTCATCCCTGTAAACCACGACAGGCTGATGTACAAGTTTAAAATCAGGGAAATTATTCTTCAGGTCAATTGAGAGTAAATGTCTTCAACATCTTCTGGCTCCCAGTTTCACAACAACGTATTTCCTGATCCTGAGCTGGACCACTTCAAATAAACTGTCCACAGCTCAGAGTTTAAAATGAATCCTCGTGTTTCCCTCCTGCTTTTACTTCTTAAACCATCAGAGGAAGACGAGCAGAGGAAGAAGCAGTGTCACCAACAGCAAGCAGGAAGTGCTGTGAACCGTCCTAACAGCTGATGAGCGATACCAACGCACCTCCTCTGAGTCATCTGCAAAGAAATGAAGAAACATGTTCAGATTTCAGTCAATTATTTTTAACAAATCCAGAATTTAATCTGAAACTTCTTTGTGATCATTGTTCACCGATACACTTTGAAATCATGATTTATAGCTTTTCTAATTTAATGCTTCACTTTGTTTATCGTAAATGTTCATTGTATTAATGTATTTCTTTTTTCTTATGGTTATTTATCTATAATATGCATCTGTCCTTGTTTCTGTGTGTTTTTTAATATTTCCTTTATCTTAAACTCTATGACAGAGAGTATAGAAAGACAGGGTTTGTGGTTTACAGTCATTTACATGTTAAAATAAAACCTGAATTGCAGATGAGCAGGCGCGGCATCTGCTCATTCACAGTCATGTATTCACACACAGCAGCTTCACTGGGAACAACAGGGCGGCTGTTTTTGTTCCAAGGCTGAAAAGTGTGAACGACTCAGTTTTAGAACAGACGTCTGACATCGAACACACCCCAGGAGACAAAGACAAGGAAAGCTGCTTCCATTCATCTGTAAAACACCAGTTTCAAATGTCCCGAGCATGAGTCGGGATCAGAGTGTGTGTGTGTGTGTGTGTGTGTGTGTGTGTGTGTGTGTGTGTGTATGTGTATGTGTGCACGTGTCTTACCACAGTCTTTGTGGAAAACGTGGGGGAAGCAGTGCAGGACGCCGTAACCACAGCGACAGTAGGAGCATCCTTTCTGAACCCACTCCCCGTGAGGAATCAAACCACAGCTCCTGCAGAGACACGGAGAAGATACTTTACTCTGATGCCCCAGAGTTCCCATCATGCTTTGGGTGACGCCAGTAACTTAGCTCTGTTTTATTTACATATTGATAAATCTGTCACCATGGAAACAGACAAGCAGGTTCACTACTGATACTGAGACATTATTAAAATCGACTGGTTATAAATGTACGTGATTCTTTAAGGTAAAGGACTAAACGATTCCTCCGAGCTGTCGACAGCCACTCCACAAACTACGTGTTGTGTTGCTCGTACCTGATGCGTTGGTCGTACTCGCAGCTCCGCCCGGTGAAGAACTGCAGGCAGGTGCAGAAACTGCCCAGGATACACGTTCCTCCGTTTTTACAGCAGCTGCGGCTCTGCTCGGCGCCTGAACCAAAAGAAAACACGAGACGACATCAGACCCGTGAACAACAAAACATCCATGTTCCTTCAGACTGTGATTAAACATGAATCATTAAACCTAATTCAGTGTTAGATTCAGAGTTTGTTGAACGTCCTGGGACAACTTCTGGTGTTTCATTTTATTAAATTACATTTCTATTAAATTATTTTCCTTCCTGTTTTACTATGGAGTTTTATTCATAGTTTAGTCATGAACTTATGGGTATGTATGCCTGTAAAAGGTTTTGAATCACTTTTAAATGATCTAAGTGTCTTTTAGTTTGTGCATCAGGGTTTAATGTCCCTGTGAGATGGTCTGAAGGCCCCGGCTAGGCCCTCAGACCTCAGGTTGGGCCCCTCTCTGCTTGTATCTGTGAGATAAACCAGGCTCTCCATCTGGCAGCACATTCCTGTTCTCCTCTGCTTCACATCATCAGACAAACACAAACCAGAGTCAGAACAAACGTTGGAAAGTAACGAAAAAACACTAAAACTAAACTGACGACGGACGGAAACTCCAACAGACTCTTGACCAGTCGATCCGTCCGTTCAGTTGAACAAAAGAAACTTTGAGATTCTCCTTCAGTCTCTGAGAGTCAGAGTCGAGTGACGAGGAAACATTCTCAGTATTTTGGGGTAAAGTGTCAAATTGTTGTGTTCATTAGTTTGTGGGGCTCATCACCTCAGTGTGTGTGTGTGTGTGTGTGTGTGTGTGTGTGTGTGTTCAGTGTAGATGTGTGAACTCACTGCCTGTGAGGCCGATGAAGGGCAGGACGGCGCTGGCGTCACGGTGTTTATGGTCCCCTCCACTGTTTGGGGAGCTCACCTGTGCAAACTGATCCAAGAAGTCCTGAGAGGGCTGCTGGGGTTTCACCACCGAAGAAGAAGAAGATGATGATGATGATGAAGAAGATGGAGGAGGTGGTGGTGGTGGTGGTTGATCTTTGTCACATTTGTCTCCCTCACAAACTGAAATAAACACCAGATTTTATAATGAAAATCACTGTAAAACAGACACTGGGCAGAGGAACAGATTCACAGTGTAAGAAATCAACTCTCTACAGCTCAAACAATCCCACACAGATATTTCTGTATCAGCGTTTATGTTTGTCGATATAACATATTACAGATTACACAAAACAGAAACGATGTAAATTAATTATCTGTAAAGTAAATAAATAAGTGAAGCTTGTTTTGGTTTTATAATCATCAAACTGAACAGATGCTGCTCTTAGTTATTTATCCTTCAGATTAAACAGGTTTCTTCTTTTCTGTGTTAAGTTCAAAACCACTGAAACCACTGAGACCATTTCGTGCAACAACCCAGTGACAGATCCACTGAAAATGATTAAATTACCATATTATCTAATTATTATATCATCCAGTTCATAGCAAAGTAGATCCTGAGGCCTCATCCAGTTTGAATCAGGTTGTTAATACAGTTACAGTAAAAACACTTAATCAGCTTTTCTTTCATTAAACGTGTTTCCACAGAAGTGAGGAACTGACCTGAAGCAGCAGCAGCGCAGTGCAGAGAGAGAAGCACACACACAAACCTGAAAACACACAATCAGCTCATTTAGAACAACATCACTTCAACTCAACACGTTTCAGTTCAATGTTCTCCGGACTCACCTGAGCAGCTGGTTCCACATGTTCCCAAAGGCAGAAGAACGAAGTCCACAGGGTTCGAGTTATTTCTAATCTACACGTTTATATCAAAACACACGAAGGAGAAAAAAGGTGAAACTGCAGGAAAATCGTTGTCTTGCGTTTCCAGAAAAAACGTCTTTGTTAATTCTCCCTGAGAACCAGTGGGAAGTGCAGGCAGAGACAGATGCAGCTGAAGTGAACCAGTGACTCCTCCACAGACAACCAGTCACTGATTCACCCACTGACACTCAGGTGGGTCTCACACTGGAAACCACGCCCACTCCCACAGCTGGTTCCGTCGGTCTGAATCCACAAGAAAGTGTCTCCAGCTCAAACCCCCTGTTTCCATTGGAGAGATGATCTGAACAGATATTTAAAACCTGAGGACAATAAGAAACTTGTTCATTTAAAAAGCTGCTGATTTATAAAATATTCCAGAAAACCAGAGAACATGTATTTTATTTTTGAAAGCAAAGTGTTTTATCTTTGTGTAGAAGTGAAAGTGACTTAGAATTTAAATGTTTAAATCAATTTGACACATGAGGACGTTCGGTGCTGTTGAAACCGGAGGAGAGAACGTGTGTAGATGAGAAACTTCACAAAGAGAAGCTTGTTGTTTCTGCAGTGAAATGAAGGAGGAGCAGTTTCCTGCAGCATCATTAACATGTGAAGGACGAGCGAGCTTCATATACATGTGTATCAGGAGAGGGGGGGGGGGGGGTAAAGGAGGGGAATGTGTTTCCTTCTTTTAGACATTTAAAGTCCTGTCAATGAAACCACAACGACTTTAAAAAGATGGAAACTATTTAATTTACTGTGGGATGCAACATTTAAATCAGATTCTAAAATCAACGATTTCTAAAATCCTAAAATCTGAAACCAGATTGCGAGTTTTTTTATTTGGCACATGAAACAAAGCAAAATGTAATAAACATGGTTCATATTTTTGATCTTAAACTTGAGGAAATGATCCTTCTTTCAAACACAATCAAATTTGCTCCAATTTTCATTGTTTGTTAGAACTTGGTTTTTAAAAGTTAGGTTTTCTTTTTCAGAGCAGGTTTGACTTTTATTCATTTCCAGAGAACGTAGAGATTCATCAGAATGTGACGAGTCCTGAGTGTTACGTGACAGATAAAGAGGCTCAACTTACATCATCTTCATGTGTTTAGCTTCAGACTTTATTCCTGGATTGTAAACAGGAAGCAGAGCCTCCCCCCCCTCCCCCCTCCCCCTCCCCCCTCTTTGAGCTGCAGGACGAGCTGAGGTGGAAATGGGTATTTTTGTGATTTGTGCAGAAACACAATGAAGTCTGGTCTCATGCTAATACACAGCAGGAGAGTCAGCAGCAGGAGGGAGAGGCTGAACACAACAGGAAATCTGCAGGAGGAACAGAGAGACCCCTGCAGGCCCCAGAGGGAACAGACATACATAAACATGTATATGTATATGTACATACATATATACAAATACTCTTGTTAAGGGTTAAGAACAGAGGATGTTGCACCTTGTTAAGATCTATGAGACAAATTGGGATTTGTGAATATGAGCTTTACAAATAAAATGCGATTGATTGATTTGGTTTATTTGCAGCTTTAACAAACCAGTAAGAGTTTGTCTTTTGCCTTCTGCTCCCAGTCTTCATACATCCTGCCACGCCAAGAAATAACCCCCCAAAAAACCCTCCAGCTGATTTGACTGGAACACGGGATCATCTCTGACTTCTGAGGTGAAAGAAACTCAGAACTTTTCTCCAAACCATCTTTGATCCCTGTGAAACATCTGCTGTTGCCTGGCAACTGCTTAATGTGAAATACAATACACTCAAAGTTTGTTACATAAAAACAAGGCAGACTATTTGGTTCATGGTTTATAGTTTAATACAAGTTTGACATTCTTTATTTAAAAATGATCTTTACAACAAAGCAGTAGAAATGCAAACTGATTTCTGCTCCTTCACTAACTTTACACTTTTCTTCAGCATCACGTCACAGATGCTTCATATTCCCTGACTGTCAGTTTGTGATGATGCTAACTGTTTATTCTATGTTTCTTTTGTTTAAAAGAATACAGAGGACAGACGTGTGTTGGCTAAGCAATGGACGATAGTTAGCTAACATCAGCATTTTAAGACAATTGGGAATCAGCTACAATGATGTAAGAAACAAATGGACACCAGAGGACACACAGAGACATAAACAAAGTGACTGATTTTGCACGTCAGCAGGTTTCATACTCCCAACCCCTCCCACCACGTGGGGAGGAGCTCTGTGTCCGAACATTTACATAACATTTACGTAACGTTCTAAAACCAGCGACATGTTGTGCGTCCCGAGCGTGAAACTTATCGTTGTCATGATGACGACGGCAGCGTCATCAAGCATCGGACACGCCCATTTCAAACCATGTTCACTCGTGAGTCCAGCGCAACTCGAGCTCTCTTTTCATTTTCAACTATTTGTGGCGTTTTTCATGCTCAGACGCATTTATATGATCCAAGCAAGCGTCACCGTCAGTTTGTGAGCTGCGGTTCTGAAGCCTCAGTTCAGCGCCATCTTGTTTTTTTTAATAACCAGAAGTTACCATATTTGGAGGAGCAGGGGGTGGAGCCTGAGTGAGACTGACTGCACACCCACCTGCACCTGCTGACTCCACCCATTGGACAGTACGAGCTGTCAATCACAGAGTCTCATAGCTTTCTATAGACACTGACGTAAAACCAGTGGAGTCGCCTCCTGCTGGTCGTTTGTGAGAATACAGGTCTCAGGCACTTCCCAGACGTCACCTGACAAGTAGCCGATGCTGAGGAGGACGATGATGTCACAACAAAAAGAGCAGAACTATAAAAAATAAAGATCTACAAACTTTGGTTCAAAGTAAAAACATGAATTTGAATCTGTAGGATTCTGTCGGTACCTTGGTTTAGATTCTGATACTCGTTGCTTAAAAGTTACCCTTCAGACCCATTTTAAACTGAAGCTTTCAACTTTCCTCTTCCTCCTCTTCCTCCTTTGCTGCGGTCCTGTTCATCTTCCAGCTGAGATTCCATTCGCTCTTCATCCTCTCGTCGTCTTCGTGCATCAGACCCACGTGTCTCCGGTGTTCGGTGGAGAAACACGTCACCTTGTCCTCGTCCGACTTCTTCCAGTGACAAATCCTCCACGACTCTTTCCAGGCCCACCACTCCTCCTCTTCCTCCTCCTTCTCCTCCTCTTCCTCCTCACTCACATCTCCTCCCCTGTGAGCCACCGCCACCACACATGACTGCTTCCAGGAGGAGAAGGAGGTGTGGAGCTTGTGGAACTGCAGATGCAGCGGGACGTCCAGTTTCGGTTTGACTCCTTTACACAACTTCTTTTCTTCCTCTGCTTCTTTGTTCTCATCTTTATTGTCTTCCTCCTCCTCCTCCTCCTCCTCCTCCTCCTCCTCCACGTCTTCATCATGCTCTTCTCCATCATCTTCTTTCTCCTGATCTTTGTCCACCTCATCCTCTTTCGCTTCTTCTTCTTCCTCCTCCTCTTCTATATCTTCATCCTCTTCCTTTTTCAGTTCAGCTGCTTTGACCTCCTCCTCAACGCATTCTTCATCTTCCTCATTTTCTTCTTCGTCCTCTGCTTCTTCTATCAGCCCGTCCGTGTTTAAATCTTTTACCTGTTGCTTGTCATCTTCCTCCTCCTCCTCTTCCTCCTCCTCCCCCTCCTCCTCCTCCTTATCTTTGTCTTCCTGTTCTTTGCATAGTTCTTCTTCCTCCTTCTCATCTACTTCTTCATCACCTTTGTCTTCTTCATCTACTTCTTCATCACCTTTGTCTTCTTCCTCTACATCTTTTTCCATTTCCTCAGTTTCACCCTCTTCTTCGTCTTTGTTGACTTCACCCTCCTCTTGTTTTTCATTGCATATTTCTTCCTCCTCCTCCTCCTCCACTTCTTCTTCTTCATCCTCCTCTTCCTCTACATCTGATTTCTCCTTCTCATTTTGAATTTCATTGTCCTCATCCTTCTTGATTACTTCTTCATCTTCATGTGCGTTTTTGTCCTTGTCTTCATCAATTTCTTCATCTTCTTCTTCATCTTCCTCCTCCTCCTCCTCCTTTGCTTTGTTTATTTCCTTGTCCTCCTCTTCTTCGTCTTCCTCCTCCTCTTCCTCCTTTCCTTTATTTATTTCCTTCTCCTTCTCCTCTTCTTGGTCTTCCTCCTCCTCTTCCTCCTTTGCTTTGTTTATTTCCTTGTCCTCCTCTTCTTCGTCTTCCTCCTCCTCTTCCTCCTTTCCTTTATTTATTTCCTTGTCCTTCTCCTCTTCTTCATCTTCCTCCTCCTCTTCCTCCTTTCCTTTGTTAATTTCCTTGTCCTCCTCGTCAACGTCTTCATCCTCCTCTTCATCCTTTCCTTTGTTTAATTCCTTGTCTTCCTCATCATCGTCTTCATCCTCCCCCTGCTGTATTTTCTTCTCCTCCTCATCGACTTTTTGATCCTCGTCTTCGTCTTCCTCTTCTACTCCTTCATCCTCCTCATCTTCATCTTCCTTCTCATGCTCCTTGTCTTCTTCTTGGTCTTCAATTACGTTGAAATCTCCCTCCTCCTCATTTACTCCTTCATCCTTATCTTCCTCCTGATCTTCTTTTACATCCTCCACATTTTTCACTCCTTCCTCCTCCTCTTCCTCCTCCAGTTCTTCCTCCTCTGGTTGGATCCATCCTTTCGGAATCCTCCAGGCCTCCGTCCACTCTTCACTGTCTGCGATGTCATGGTCCAGCTGTGAGGTGAGGAGGAGGTTTGTGGTTCTTCGTCTCCTCGTCATCATGTCGCTGTGTCTCTGATGAGACGCCAGTGAGGCTGTGCACCACCTGTGGACGGAGTCTGGGTTTTAGACTCAGCACCTCGATGAACAGTTATATACAAACATAAATATAACAGGGTCTCCACCAGGGGGCAGTGACACATTTCATTTTCAACTTCTTAGCTCGATAGATAGATAGTTCTCGGCCACACCCACCTGATCTGCTGTCTGTATCCCCAGCAGGAACTCCAGCTCTTCTCGCGCTCCTCGTCGTCCCCTAGTGGAGCTGCAGAGAACAGCCAGGAGTTGCTCCACCCAGGCATGTAGACGTTGTTTATCTTCATCATCACTGAGGCGTCGTCTCTCCGGGACATTCCAGTTAATGTCTCATCATCTTCTTCATCCTCATCTTCTTCATCCTCATCTTCTTCATCCTCATCTTCTTCATCCTCATCTTCTTCATCCTCATCTTCTTCATCATCTGCATAATCTTCATCATCTTCAACATCTTCGTCATCTTCAACATCTTCAACATCTTCATCATCTTCGTCATCTTCGTCATCTTCAGCTTCCAGTTCTGCCCCGGACAGTTTCCAGGACTCCTCCCAGTCTGAGAGCTCCTCCTGTTCGACCGTTATAACAAATGTTTTGATCAACATCAAATTGAAAGAGTAAGAACAATACAAAGTGAGTGTGTTGATTCCCACCTGCTCCTCAAACTGCTCCAGCGCCTCTAACTTGTCACTGGGGGATTGTGGGTAATCAGGCCAACCACGATCCCAGCTCGGCTTCTGTTGTCTGAAGACAAAGTTCATGATCTTCCACGTTCCGGCCCAGACAGGAAGAGAAAAGTCTTCTACTCTATCTTTGTAAACTAAACTTCTATCAAACAAAATCTCCCACTGGAACCGTTTCTGCTCGGAACGCTCGGACGGCTCCGGACGCTTCACCTGGAGACAAGAGGGACAAAGGTTAACAAGAGGTTCATCAGTCAAACAGCTGGACGAAGATGTCTCCTCTTCCTCCTCCTGACACGAAGAATTCAATTTAAAAATCAATCAGAATAGATTTGATTAATTTCCTTGAGACAGAGTGTGAGTTAAGTCTTTTCTGACTCACTCTTTAAAATACTCAGATGTCTGAAAACTGTTTGTGTCTCAGTACCTGTTTCCATGAGTGACTCCATTCCTCAGCAGGTGGCGTCACTTCCTCCTCTGATTGGCTCACATCCTGTTTGTACATCCTGTTGTTCGTCACCTCGATGGTTGTGAATCCTTGGACTCTGGTTTTTATCTCCTTGTCCCTCAGGTAAAGATATTTCGGAGGCTTCAGACTCTTCCAGGACTCTTTCCAACACAGGCCGAACACGTCCACCTCCACTCTGCGCTTCGGCCTGCGAGGTTTGGGAGACGACCTCCTCCTGGGAAGAGGCGCAGGCGGACGAGGCTCAGGTTTGGATTTGGGAGGAGGAGGAACGACCTTGAATTTGATCTTCGGCTTGTTTGCGTCGGCTTCGTCCGCGCGGCTGGTGAGTTTCCTGAAGTCGGACATGTCTCCTTTGGCCTGGTCTCCATTGGTAACAGTCCAGTGATAAGTCCACTTAGAGAAAAGTCTGTGCAAACAAAACCAAACAGGTTTGCTGAATATTAAAATGCAACAACAGTGTTTTATATTGGAGCAAGATTTCCATGTTCTATCCCAACATCTGCTCAAAACTGTTCAGATGGTTATTTATTGTATAATTATTATTTATTTGGACTGTTTTATGTTTTATTTGATATTTTCAGGGTCTGTACTTTATGGTAAGATGCTAAACCTTTTCTCTCTGTCTCATGAATATGATAATTTATTCTCACACTTTGAGGGAACTCTTCTCCTTCCATTCAGACTCTTGTTTGCACTGGTCCGCCTCGCTCTGAGCTCTCTGCTCCCATTTGTCCCTCAGACGCCCGTTGCTGAAAGACCTCTTCTCCTCTTTTTTGGACAACATCCTGATGCCTAGCGCGCACACACACACACACACACACACACACACACACACACACACACACACACACACACACACACACAAATAAACAACAGATTCATCAGCGTAGAAATTAAGTGAAGAGAAAACTTAAACAATTTAGTACCTTGATAGTAGTTTGATATCTGGTACATCATGTAAATGTATTTTACAAATCATTTCATAAGAGTAAATGATCAGAGCTGATATTAGGGTCATTAGAACAAATGATGATGAACCCGATTCTCTTTATTATCACTGTTTCACTTATCACATTCAGAATTAAAGCAGTTTCACAGCTGTGGAGACACTTCCTCATGTGATCTCTGAGCTCTGCTGCCAAAGCGCTTGTAGAAAACTGAGAACAGACTCAGACATGAATGTGCAAATATAAATGAGAATTTCACACTCAAATCTATTTCTGCTCGTTCAAATCCGTGTCTCAGATGCCGACTTGCAGACGGAGTAATACATGATGTCACCACAACAACAAAGATATTTTTGAAGTGGATTGATTTCATTTGAGAGAAGAATCAACTTGTCAGATGTCTTTAACAGTCAACAGCTGTTTTCTCTGTGAAGATATTGTGAAGAAATAGCATCATGAGCAGAGAACGATGACAAGTTAATTGAATCCTCTGTTTCGAGCTGTGACTCACAGACGCTGCGATTCAGCTGCTGAGAGAAAGTCTTTAACATAACATGATGAATTCAGCACAGAATAAATATTTTATATATTAATGTAAAAGGTCAGAACATTTTACAACAGACAGAAAACTTTAAACAAATATCCAACCCACTAATATCAGGACTGAAATCCTCTGAGGTTATATTTTAACGTCACAGATTGAATCAGTCTGGACTGTGACTCAGTTCTGCTCTTCACAGGTGCAGGTGTCTAGGCTCCGCCCTCATCAGTCACATGACCCTGGCTGTGCAGACATGCTGGTCAACTCAGAGGGTTTTAGCGTCGCTCTGCAGCTCAGATCAAAGACCAGTTCTTTAAAAAGGTGAAGACAGAACAAATCCATACGCTGCTACACTCAAACACAAACTGTAGAAAAAGGAAAATGACTTACCTGATGTCTTTGTCTGTCTCACTGTTCGCGTCCCCTTATGTGTCCAATCACAGAATATGTCCCAGTGAAGAACAGTACGTGTCCTCTGTCTGTCTCTTTATCTCTACACCTGTCTGTCTCTGTGTTTACCAGCTTGCACTCTGTCTGTTCTGTAGATCTGCTCCGTGGTGAGCAGGTTTCCCTCTTTGCTATTTTTACATTATACGTTAACAGAACCAGAGCTGCAGCTCTAAATTTAGAGTGGGGGTGAAGCCACACACGAGGACAGCAGTCGGCCGTGTGGAAACACAGGGAAGTGACACGAAATGAAGGAATGTTGATATCGATCTTTATTCAACAGGTGCAACAACAAAAACAAGCGGGAAAGCTGTAAACACGTCGGAGCCAATCAGAAAGCAGCGCTGCCAGCTAACCGGACTCAATCTGCAAGACGAAACTCAGCACTGACATATATTAGTGTAACAACACTCAGCCAATCAGAGGGAAGAATGTAAAGCATGTATCAGTGACCTGCAGGCGCTCAGGGTTACCGCAGCGTTCAGCCGCCGCACACGCTAACTTACATATGATGAGGTCACGTGACGTTTACTGTCACACAGGGCCGGCTCAACACCTCTCTGCCCTGGAAGAGATGAGGATATGAACTTCTAAACCAAACTCATTTTATACAATAACATTACTGTGACCCTTATTCTATTTATTTTATATTGTTCAATTGTTTTCTGCTTCTTTTGATTCAGAGCTGCTTGATATTTATATAGATTTGAACTTGCTGTCATCATTTCATCTTGTAAAGCACTTTGTAAATTAGTTTTAAAAAGTGCTACATAAATAAAGTTTCCCTCTCTACGTATATATTTAAAATGAATCAACGTCTGCATGAAGAACTTGAATTTTTGAATATTCAGCCCACCTCTCTCCTGTGTTCGTATGTTTGTAATCTCACAGGTTTGATGTGAACACATGGAGCCGCCTCACTTCCAGTTCAAATAACACAGGAACTGTTTTACCTTTAAATCTCAGCTTTGTGAAATTCACTCTGTCTCACCAAAGTCAAAATACAGATTGAAAACAGTTTCACAAACTATCGTCATTATCTCAGGTTTTGTTTCCACTTGAGTTAAACAGATCTTTTGGATCTAGAATCTTATTTATTGACTCTAAATGTTTTAAATGAGCCTGTTTAGTCGTTGTTTGTTGAGTTAACTCATTTTTACTCTGCTGTGTCACTTCTTCTTCCTGGTTTGGCCGGAACCTGAGTCTGTGGGCGGATCCTGTTTAAATACAGAGGCCAGGTAAATGGACCGAAAGTGCTGCATTTGTTTTCAAATGATTTGATTGACAAATATACATCTTTCCCTCTCGTCTAATTCTTTATGTCAGTTGTCCTGTTTGTTAACATTCTTTTTGAGTAGAGTTCTTTGTTCCTTTCATTGGATGAAATAATTTCCAGATTTAGAACTTATTAAACTGGAGAGTAGGAAACTTTAAAAAGAATTCTGAACAGAGTTTGGATTTGTTACCGCAGCAGCTGTTCTGGTTCAGGAAGCAGAGGATCATGGGTAATATCCAGTGTTCTGTTGTGTTTCAGCTCAGTGGGACGACTCAGTCAGAGCTCGACACGTCGATAGACTTTGTTTATTCTACACGTGAAAACCACGTCATCACTCGGACACAGAGACAAACAGAATGAATCACTCCATGTGGCTGCAGGGGGCGCTGTGATAATTGTAAAAATATCACAGGTTGGAAATATATACGCTTATGCTACATTCTCCAGAATCATGTTTTCTTATTTGAGCAACATGGTCTCAGAGCAGATCTGGAGTTTGACCCAAAGCTCCTGGTGTATAAATAGCAGTGGAGCCTGGTGGAGATCTGCCTGGTGGCACTTTTCTGAGGATCCTGTTACAGGTGAAGGGATCTCACAGAGAAGTCTCCAGAACAGCAGCAGCTCGCCCACGTTCCAGAAAGTTCACTTAGTCGCATTTACACCTGTGGCTTATTAACCATCTCTAGACCAAAGAAGTAAAGGTGAATTCAGTTCAGAGAACACAAAGGAACCAAGAAGTGTAAACACGAGATCCAGACACTCGAGCCTTCAAGCTTTATTTATCATCTGTGAGGATGGTGAAGAAATAGTTGTTTACACGCATCATTGGTTCAGACTCTTCATCTTGATTTCATAGGTTCTGTGCTGTCACACTGATTTACTGCACTTTGGGTTCAAGTGTAAAGAGCCTTGAGATAATGTGTATTATGATTTGGTGCTATACAAATAAAATGGAATCAGATTAAATAATTTGAGTAATTCAGCAATTCTCTTCGAATATCAGTGATCAATAAATCAGAGACAAATTTGTGATGATTGCATTTGGCAAAAAAAACCAACCTCTGTTAAAATGTTCTTTATTGACATGGTCGGTCTGTTATAGGAAGTTTAAAGAAAATGCTCAGTTGGATTCACCTGAGCTGAAACATCCAGGATTCTATTTGGCTTTGGGGCCACTCGTGGTCTGGTACAGGGGAAGGAGAAACTTCCATGACTCGGCCCAACCTGAGGGCGACCTCATGGGCATCTGCTCTCTCAGACCACCAGGCAGGTCCAAGGACCTCCAGGATTCTGCCCAGCCTTCAAAGAACTTGTCTTTGGTCTCATCCGCCAACTTAACTTTCTTTTCTGAAGCCGGGACTTTCTTGGGACGAGGTTGGGTTTTGCCGATGAGGTGGCCTCCTGGGCACTTCTTCTCTGATTGTTTCTGGTTTTCAATATTGGAGAACAAATGCCTTCTTGTTTGGATCTTCTTCGTTATGATCACCCTCAGGTCAACGAGCTCCTCGGACTTGCTTTTGTGTTTGATCTGTGCAATGGGCTCCTGCAGTAACAGATAGGAGCTTCTCCACAGACTGTACATCGTAGGATTGTTGTTTAAGTTAGTGTAGATCTTGTTTTGTGCATTATTTCCTCTTGACCACAAAACTGTGTAGTGACACAGGTTGGGAGAGGACTCCAACCAAGGCTTCTCCACGAGGGGCATCGGGTTGGCCAGTCTGAAGGAGCTTCCCCACTTGGATCCATCCTCGTCAGCAGTGGCTTGGTGCTGCTGAGTTGTGTTGCACAGACCTTTCCCAGGTTGTCCTGAAGATCTATGATAATTTGTTTGATGGTTCAGAAGTGACTCAGCTCTCCATGATGTGCTCCACTGTTCCTCAGGGTATCTTTCCCTGAACGTTTTGTTGTCCAGTCCAGTCCAGCTCATTTTAGCTTCAGCTCTCTGCAAGGACATCTTCTCTTTCATGGGTTGGATCTCCATCATTTCATCCACGCAGTTCTGTGTAGAACCCTGCTCAGTCCCGTTCTCTGTGTGGAAGGCATAACACCTCCAGGCCTCGCTCCACTGGATAAGTGAGGGTGTATCATGGTGAAACTGACTGTCTGAGACCATCCAGGACACCTGCCAGTCAGAACTTGACCCATGATACCTCCTCTGAGCCCGTGAACTGCTGGGAAGGTTGGAGGCTGCACTTGAACTTCCTTGGCTGGATTGTGCATTACCTTGCCGAGGTTGTGATCGCTGCTGGCGCCTTGTGGACCTCCACGATGCTCCCCAAGTCCGCTCTGCAGTTGGCCCATTCTTAGGGAGTTCCACAGGCGCAAAGTGGTCCTGGTACCTTGCCCGATCGACTCGGAGTTGGGGTGTGGTGGACCAACCTCCCTGCCAGAGTTCAGGCTCCTGTTGCAGAGGCTGACATCTGTATTTCCAGGAGTCTTTCCATTCTGAGGCAGTGGACCTCGTGTCTCTGTCCTCTGACTCCCTGAAAGGCCTCATGGGGTCAGGCCTCGTTCTTCTTCTTTCCACCCTCATTCTATGTTTCAGTGTTTTCCAGGAGTCCATCCAGTTTGAGGAAAATGAGAGATTTTCCACAGATCTCAGAGACTGCAGCTTAGATTGGGTGAATTCTCTCTTCGACCGGTATATTATGTCATGTTTCAGTTGTTCATGGTCTGGGTCTGCTTCCTCTGATGTTGAACACTTCTTCATCGTCGGAGTCTTCAGAGTTGTCTCCATCTTAGGTGACTGGGCCTTTAGAACTTTCTCTATTTCTTCACAGGGTTGTGAGTTGTTTTTCGTCACCTGCCATGACTTGCTCCACTCAGAGAGAGAGTTAACTTCGTTGTAGAGCTGCAGGTGCAGATCTTTGTACTTATGCTCATTGGACTCAAGCTTGATTTTATGAAGAAAAGACTGTTTCCACTGGATGGAATCATCATGGGAATCATTGTCATCTGGTCTCAAAGAGCGATCAGAATTATTGTGGTTGTTGTTGACAACCGTGGCGGCTCTCCATGAATTTTCCCACTCTGGACTGTGAGAGCTTTCACTCTGAGGCTCGGATTTGTTGCAGCCGTGAAGGTTGGAAATCCTCCAACATTCCTCCCACGTGGAGCTTACCTCACACTTCTTATCTTGCTTGTTCATAACGGACTCATTAATTAAAGCTTCATCTGGAAGATGATCCTGCTGAATCGCTGCCTTGGTGGATCTCCATGAATCCCTCCACTCTGAGCACGGGGTTTTGTCGTGGTGCTGACTCTCCAGCAACATGGTAAAGAAACCGTATCTGCTGACATTCTCTTTATTCACGGAAGATGGATCATTCTTATTGCTTTGGTTTGATTTCCTCCAGGAACTCTGCCACTTCTCAGCAGGAAGACTCAGGTCTAGCTCTTCTGTCTCCATCAGCCTGTAGTCCGGCTTGTTCCACAGATGAAGAGTGTGAGGGTCCTTCATGTTGGGCCTGTTTGGCCAAGGCTTGTCTGCTTCAGAGTGAGGCTGCTGGGTCGCAAACATCCAGCACTGACCCCAGTCTGATGTAGCCTCTGCTGGTTGTGGCAACGATTTGTTGTACTTCCATGACTTTCCCCACACCATGGAAGAAGGTTGAGTCTGGCTGATGAACATGAGGGACTGCAACCTGTTGAAATTCTTGTCCTGCCCCTTTTTGTTCTTGTGGCCTGGTGTTTGAGAGGAGAAGCCCCTGCTCTGGGCTCCTGGTCGACCAAAAGATCCCGGACCTGCACCACGAGGCAGCGGAGGTTGAGCCACAGGTTTCTTGCCCTTCCAGAAATTCTCATTGTCTATTTGAGTGTCAGCGGGTTTGGTTTTCCTTTCCACCCGTTTGTAGTTTCCACGACCTGCCCACTCCTCGTTAATACTGTGGAAACAAACATACAAGAAAAAACGTCTTCAGTTAATACGCAAGATCTTAATCTCACATTGACTTCCAGTAAATATTTCATGGTGGCTCACATGTAAAGGCTGTAGTGAATGTCATGCAAAGCACTACATGAATATTGGTATGGTATATAGGGTATGATGGGATGTGAGTCCAAATTGATGGAACCACACCACCACCTACAGGTCAGGCCACTACCAGAGCAAAATATGTTGGGGTCAGTCTCAGCTTTCAGGAGCCGGTCACACCCTCAAACTTCATCATGCTGGGTTATGTAATACATGCTGCTGGGTTACAGCATGTACGTGTATTAATACCCTTTAGTTCAGAGGTGAAGGGGCAGCTATGCTGTTTATATTTAGAGTCGTGCATCATAACACAGTTTTAAAAATAATATGTCAAGTGAAGAAGAAAATGGTACAAGATTGAACCTCCTACTGGGGACGGTGGTTTGTCAGGTGTCCAACATGAGAAACCTTTCATCCTGTCACTCTAAAATGACAGCTTCAATATATATATATATATATATATATATATATATATATATATATATATATATATATAGTATTTACATATATACAAACACATTTATAGACTTTTTCTCAACATAAAAAAACTTTATCCCTCGGTTTACTATCCCCTAGTAAAAGTTACATCGTGTTACTTTAAAATATGGAGTAGTTAGAACTCCAGAAGGGAATCAAACCTGTGTCACTGTTCAGGTTTTCATTTTCTCTCCTCCCACTAAAGACTCGTTACATAATCCACCACAGAACAAGAGGCAACTGACCGAGCTCTGGATTCAGGGTGTGGACACATCAGAGCTCTTTCATTTTCAACATTCCTCAAAGCATTAATCTAGTTTGACACCAGAATAAAATGTTGCCTCGATTAAATCTGTGAGTCCATCAGGTCAGTAGAAAGTTTGGTGTCATGCTAAATGTAAATGTTAAATATCAGATGAATCAAAAACTTAAATAAATAAATGTTTAGCAGAATTCTCAACACTCCTCCCACATTTCTGGTCACTCTACTACTTCCTCCATCCTTTTAATTAAAATACTAATGAGTTATCAGTGAGACATCCTGCACACAGACAGACAAACAGTCCTTACGAGGACAAGGCGCTCTTCTCTATTCGCTCCTGCTCCTTCTGGTTCTTCTGGTTCTGCTCTCGCCCCCTGATCTCCCAGACGCTCTTCATGATGGCGGCGTTGCAGGCGACCACCTCAGGGTTCTTCTCAGTCGACATCGTCACACGGCTTCAAACCTCCTGTCAACACAGAGAAAAGGAGTTTTAATACAATAAAAAACGTTATATAACATAAACTTATGTTCAGATGCTCACTTTGGATGCAGATAGTAAAATGAGTCTCTGATGCACCTTATGGTCTTGATGGTGAATGTGGAGACGCTGCAGACGCTTCAGCTCTTATATACGACAGCTCCGAGTGGCTTTAACGTGTTAGAGGTCGGGGGGGGCTGTATATATATATAACACCCTCCTACACATTCTATACATGCTGCAACATTAGCGGTGCCAATGACCCCAATGAAAGAAAGTATTGAACATATGACTGTTAGAAACAAAGCTTTGATTTTTCTTTAATCTCTGAACTAAACGTCTAAAAGCCTCCAACCTGAAATATGAACGACTAAAGGAAGCAGCAACTAGAGTGAGAGCTGGTTCTCTGCTTGATGCACAGAGGGGAAGCAGTGAGTTAGTGTTTTTCTACTGAGCCCCACTCACAAGACAGAAACACACAGTGAACAACACATCAAGCAAACATGACGAGGAAAACTGTCACTGGGTCAGAAAACCTCATGTCATCAGTTTTAATAAATAAACCAGAGAAAGAGAAGAATGTTCACGAGTCCTCGGGCAGAACACCGAACCACCTCAAAGTGGCTTCGAGACTCAAACAGTGATTTAGAAATGCACTTCATTCAATTCAGGAGCGACACTGGGAACCATGAACTGTAAATCAAAATGGACGACATGAAGGATCCCAACAGTGAAGCCAAAGCGTCTTGATCGCCCCCTGGTGGCTGGCTGCAGTATAGGTCATAAACCCCACCTCCTCCATGTTAGCAGATGGTACGTGGACCAACCTCCAAAAATCTGAGTAGATGTTAAATGTTCCTCCAAGATGGTTTCAGGTGGTTCTTATCACATTGATGTTCTGGTGTTAATTGGTTATTAGATGATATAAAAACAGGTGAAACATCATGATTGACAGCTGAGACTGACTTGTGATTGGTCGAGCACGACCTCAACGCTCTGGCACCAAATGACGTCACCGACTCGCCGGCAGCGTTAGCATCAGAAATCTTTTGGCCTCATTTCTAGACAGTGGGAGGAGTTGGAGATGCGTCGGCCATCTGTACATCCATTGGATCTGTGGGAACTGAATGTTCAGTACTCATCCAGGGTCTGTACCCACTTTGAGAATCCAGGTCAAACCTCTGACTCTGGTTCAGAGGGAAATGTCTCGTTCAATGTTCCACAGAGAAACTTTCAACACTGGTTAAAAAATATAATTTCCTCCCGAGGCGTCATTACTGAAATGTTTCCTACAGGAGGTCTGAATTAACTCGGTGTCACAGCTGCTCTTCCTCCTGAAGTTGATCGTTGTTGTGGATAATTTGAGGTTCAAATCAAACATCCGCCTCACACCCTCTATCTGCTGTGTGTGTACAGAGAGCTGTGCAGAACTGCATGCTGGGAATCTCAGCTGTGTGAACAATATGACACACATGAGTGACACACGAGTGACACATGCCCACATGAGTGACACATGCAGCAGGGGCCAGTAACATGACGGGATACGTGACAACACACCAACAAAGACTTAACAACAACTTAACTACAAATTAGATGACGACAAAACGCTGTAACACAGTTTGAAATTCAGATTCAGCGTCTGCTTCACAGCCTCTTTAGAGAAACTGTTTGTGAGTCATTTACTTCCTTAAAGAAATGGAATGAAAAAGGATCTGCACACGTAACTGCGATCCACAGACAGACCGACAACATAAGGTGACGGTAAAAATAGTTTGTGTGCAGCATGTTCTCTTTTCTCACGTGTGACACGATCACAACATAAAACCAACACAAACTCACAACGTGTTTACAACCTGGAGCCACACAAACTGGTGATAAGTCAGGAAACACAGTCAGTTTGTCACAGTATGAAAACAACATGTACAGAGTCTGTTCGTTATCACAGTAACATGAGCTGCTGCGTCGTACAAGGGAAACAGATACTCAGCAAACTGAATGGCAAAGAATTATTTAAATCACATCTCCGGTGTGATTTGGATCAAT
This sequence comes from Verasper variegatus, assembly GCA_026259375.1. Classification (NCBI taxonomy): domain Eukaryota; kingdom Metazoa; phylum Chordata; class Actinopteri; order Pleuronectiformes; family Pleuronectidae; genus Verasper; species Verasper variegatus. The sequence goes on from CM048060.1 coordinate 993,306, forward strand.
GTGGGAATGAATTTGATTTTATATTTTACAATCAAATCCATTTTCTGTCTTCATTCTGATCTTTGAGTTGTATTTTTCCAGAACAGGTCTGTTGGGCATCGTTATGAAATGTGAGTTTCCTCCTCTGTGAGCCGAGCTGTCGTCTCTGTAAGACTCAGGAATTTCTCATCACTTCAAATCAAGAATGTTCCCAGATGATAAATCAATTATCAATCTATTATTTTATTATTAAAAAATAATATCTATTATCTATTATTATCTATTATTTTAAATCCTCCCCCTCCTCCTGTTTCAGTAAACTCTCGCCCGACAGGTTCTTCATTCACTTATCGGAAGAGGTTCTGAATGTCTAGAATGTGATGGTTCGTGCCTCCAGGTGAAAAACGTCCACGTGCTCTGCAGGCGAGGAAAAGAGAAAGTAAACAAAACACGACACTGAAGCTGGAAATCACCACGTTTGTCATTTTGGTGAATTCAGACTTTTCCTCTGAGCAGATGTGACGCACGTTCTTCTCACAGTGAGGAGCTTTCCTCCTAAATGTTTTTAATTTGAGAACATTTTTACACAAATCTTTAAGAGTTTGCGGAGTGTGAACGGTCGACCTGCGTCTTCACAGCATCAGAGGTTAAACACAGGTTCATGTCTGATTAAATTCCTGCGGCTGTCAGTCTGAACTGAACAGGTATTTTGGATCAGAGCTTAAATTCCACCGAGAGTCTCAAAGAACTTGAGCTGCTCGCGACTTGACTTCGACATTGAGCCATGAAAACCTAAATGTTAAATTTCAAACCTAAATACTGAATTTAAACCTAAATGTTAACTCTATATGTTAAATTTTAACCTAAATATTAAATGTTAAAACTGGCTGTTCAGCGCTTCACAGCAGTTTGCAGAACATTTCTGTTTCCATGGTTTTATGTGTCTGGTCTCATCACATGTAAGTAACCATGGTGATAATGTGACCAATCAGACGAGGTCTTTGAGTTTCCTTCTAGTTTCCATTTGCTGTAAGAATTCAGACGACGTTTCAGAAACAGAAGTTTATTGTCAGCAACATCAAGAGGTCACTTTCCACGGCTTCATCTGAATAAACGCAGGATAAAGAAGTGGAAATACAACACATTATCTCAGAGATCGTTACAGGTACGTGTTCACTGTCCACCTCGAGTGTCAGAGTTCACCCAACGCACAAAACACACAAACTGGCTGCTCCTCGTGCTCTTCAACAGAGATGTAATTTTTATTGCTCGGAAGCAGAAACGATGACAGCTCGACCATGATTGACATTTCTGATAAAGCGCCTGAAGAACCTGTCTGACCAGAGTTTACAGAAGCAGAGACGAATGCCAGTTCGAGGAAGAAGATGTTAAATAACCTTTAGAGGCAACAAAGCCAAAACAGTGTGACAGATAAACATGTCAAACACAAGATACATACAACACACAGTGCAGAAGAAGTCAAGAAGAACACGAGCTGTAAACTACTCCTCATAGTAACGTTACATTCATGAACTGGGGCAGATGTTTGTGTCTGGTTGCACAGAAAGTTCAGTTGGAAAGTTTGCAGCCGTTCTCTCTCAGATGAGAAGAAGCTTGCCGAGGAGCTGGAGGCTGCGTCACGGCCTCACGTTGAGGAAGGAGCTGGGCTGGTACAGGTTGTTGGGGTTGTTCTCCTGAGCAGCTAATATGGCCTGAAACAGAAGGACCCTGTGAAGCAGCTCGGACATGAAGGATAAGTTTTGAACCTCCTCGTCCGCTGTGACTTTGTTCTCCTTCTGCTGCTGCCTCTGCTCGACCTCCTTATACATGTGGTCGGAGAAGTACGTGCCCCCGTTCGCCGCCACCATGTCATCGACCTTCTCGAGCAGCTTCACCACTTGAATTTTGTTGATTCTTTTCTTGTTGTTGAAGACGTGATACCTGTTCCCGCATCTGTTTATCAGCTCTCGGAGTTTGGGATGGCCGGTCTGCACGTACTCCTGTATGGTTTTGCCCTGCAGCTCGTCGCCTCGCGTGAACAGAACAATCATGTACTTGGACGCCTCGGAGCCGAAGATTTGCTCCAGGGCTTCCACGCAGTTTTCTTCTTCTTTGGTGAACCTGCCGATCTGCATAACCAGCAGGAAGACGTGAGGCCCGGGAGAGGACACCTGGATGCATTTAACGATTTCTTTCTTGATGCTATCTGCACTTTTAGACGTATCCAGAATCCCAGGCGTGTCGACCACATGGATCTTTCTGGCACTTCTGGAACGTTCCTTCTCGCAGGTCTCTGTCACAGACTGAGCACTCGCACAAGACAAAAAGACCTTTCGACCCACGATGGTGTTACCGACGGCACTCTTACCAACTCCAGTTTTCCCAATCATCACCATCCTTATGTCAGGACCTGCAACAGACATAAACAAGGTCCTGTGGGAATCAGTCGAGAATGAATGTTTCTAGCAGAATTAAAATATATAGAACTGAGAGCATCGTAAACATTGACTGGAAGAAGCTGAAAACGAGGAATGTTGTAAACTTCACCTGCAGGAATCGACAAGCGGACACCCATCTTTCTCTCTGCTCGACCTTTTTGATGATTGAGCAACACCACAGCTCACCATGAGTTTTGTGTGAAGCTGTTTTCAGTCTTCCGCCCACTGGGAGGATCAAGACTTATTAGTCAGGTCCACGTCCGACAGACTTCAAATCTGATGCAGAGACGCTGGTTAAACCTTCCTGCTGCCTGTTCTCCACTCAGCTGCTAAAATGCAACATAACAGAGCTCCTCCGCCTCGTAAGTGACATCATTTCTTCTTTTCTTGTTGGACAACACTTCAAGTGAGCACAAAGTAAATCAGGGATTTACAATTTCATCTGTGTTTGTGTTTGTGGATCTGAAAATAAATGTTCCATCTGGAATCGCTCGAGTTTCACAGGTGGTTGTGAATTGTAAACTTCTGCAGTTTATTTTCTTCCTTTCAACTTTCGTCAGTATTGTTTTCTCTTTTCACAAGTTTTAAATCAGTGCACTGCAGCAGGAGTTTAACTCTGGACCGTGGTTACACAACTTTTCAGCAGGGCAGGAAGTGTCACCTGTGAGCGCTCCGCTCGCAATCTGCTGCCAAAGCCAACACAAGAACACACTGAGCTAAATGAATTATTATTATTATCCTGTTCCCAGACATGTGACATCCTACTGACATCTATGTTATCTAATCATGTTGTACCTCATCTTTGCATTAACTTTGAGGAACGCTGTTAATTCTCTATCTACGTAAACGGAGAGCAGCCACTTGTATTGTTTAATATGTGTTCTAACCTTGAAGTGGCAGAACCCCACTGCTTTTGAGTCGGTTTGTTATTATTATTATTATATATTATCTTGATTGTCATGATTGACAGCTCGATTGGGCGAGTGCATGTATGGGGGGGGACCTCAGTACTGCACACGATCACTGCTGCTCAGACTCTGGATGTAAATGATGTCATCAGTGCATCAGTATTAATAATAACGTCATCCTGGAACCCATCAGTGCTTCTTCTCTCCACAGGGTATCCTGAGCAGTTAACCATCGCTCTGCTTGGAAAGAAACTTCACATCAAGAACATCATTGGAAATTTGATCCTCAACGATCAGAGTTACTTTGACTCGGAGTCAGACGCCCTGGTGATGGGAGAGAACATCTCATTCAGCGTCATCAACACACCGGACTTCTTTGATGCAGAATGTCCGAACCCGGACCAGCGGTTTATTGACTTCATGGCACTTTCTCACCCAGGCCTCGATCTGTTCATACTGGTCGTAGATCCTGAAAACGCCCAAGAGGAAAAGGTCGTTGGTCAAATCAGTAAACTTCAGGACGTCTTCGGAGAACAAATCACAAAGCACTTAGTCGTCATGTGTCCAGACCTCCAAAGTTTAAACGCACTCGCTCATCTGAAGGAAATGTTCACTGTGCCCATCGTCATCGCCACCGACAATCTGCCCATCGAGTGCAGGAAGTGGTGTCAGATGGGTCATTCATTCGTGTACGAGTACAAAGACTACAGCCAAGGTGTTGTGTTACGAAGGAAGGCAGCCATCGAGAAGAGCAGGTAGAATCTTAATTACAACAATACGACTTGGTTCTGCATGTTCACTGTGTATAGACCCCAGGGGTCCGTCCTCCTGCCTGGGCGTGTTTCTCAGCCTGTTGTGAAGGTTTTTGCATCAGACTTCCTGAAAAGTGGAATCATGCTTCCAATCTTCAGAAATCTACAATGAGAAACATGGATTAAAGCAAATTATCCCGACAGCAGGATGGGACGTTTCTCTGTCGCTCTCATCTATTGATCTGTTTCCAATAATTATTTGTTTCAGAGCCAAGAACAACCGTGGGAGTGAAGGTAAGGCCGAGGTTTAATAAGTATGAATGTGTGTGTTGTTTCAAAGTACCAGGAACAAAGGAAAGTTCCTCAGTGAACACAAGTGTGAATGTTTCATCTTCACAGATGCTGATGCAACCGGTCAGGCCACATTGCAGCATAACTTTGCTACAGCACCTCCGATAAGTATGAAACACAACTCAATACAACATGTCCACCAGAATTTAATGAGATAGATCTTTGCTATGATGCAGTATTAGAGCCATATGGAAGAAAAAGAATGTGGAGATTTCGGGAATAATGTTGTGATATCAGGAGAATAAAGTCGTAATTTATTGATTTCTTTTTAAACGAAATTAGGAGAATTCATCATGATTTAATATGAAAAATGTTCACAAAGAATTCTTCACAAAGAAACTTCACAAAGAATGACGTCTTTACTTTCATAAAATTAAGACTGTCTTTCTATTAATATTATAAAAACAATAAAATTATGATTCAAACCTTTTCTTACGTCTTCACTTGACTTTATTGTAGAGGAACTCAAAATACTGACAGATTTGCTGGACTGCATCTTCAGGTACCAGCGTCCTCGCAGTGCCGGACAACAGCTTTAACATCATTCTTCTGGGACTAACTGGGACCGGAAAGAGTTCATCTGCAAACACCATCCTGAACACTGGAAGCTCCAAGCAGGAGATAACGCCATTTCGATCCGAGGCGAGCTCCGTCCCCGTCACCAGCCACTGTGAATTCAGATTCATGATCAAGCCGTTCGGGATTCCCGTGAGACTGGTCGATACTCCGGACTTCTTTCACGAGGATCTCAGAAACCCAGAGGCCCACATAGAGGAATGTAGGAAGTACTGTCAGCGAGGGCAGTGTGTGGTGCTGCTGGTGCTACAGCTGGGCCGGTTCACGGATGGAGAGAGAGGGATTTTACACGAGCTGGAGAAAAGGCTGGGCTGGAGGATCAGGGAGGAAACGATCTTGTTGCTGACCCACGGAGACGACCTGAGAGGAAATCTGGTCAGCCACGTTCAAACACATCCTCACCTCAAGAGCATCGCTGAAATGTGCAGTTTCCGTTGTCACGCATTCAACAACAAGATCCTGAACAACAAGCAGGTCATAGAGCTCATCAAGAAATTTCCAAACTATAGAAAACGTTTCCCGAAGATCGCAAAAAAAGAAGATGCCTGCCAGTTGGGTTAGATCGGCTCCATGTGCTCATCAGTGCACGGCCTCGTAGTCATACTCCACTCATTATGTCCTCACCACTAAAGACATGTGTCTTTAATGTGCACATCTTATCTCACATCTTAGTTCAGTCTTTATATTTATTCTTTCTTTCCTGTATATTTCATCCTTCTCAAGCTGCTCAGTCATCACTTTTGGACGTCAGCTGACGTGTTAGCTCTCTGTTGATTGGTCAATGATGCAGATTATAATGTCGGAGATGACCAAAGTGAACTCTCATGTGTGTTTGGCACTGATTTCTCCCTGAAGTCTCACAGACGTAAGGTTGGTGGTGAGTTAACAGATCGTATTCGTTTCCTCTCTGTTTGTGCTTTAATAATCTGCAGCATGAAGTCAATCTGAGAGAAGGATCTTTGTTTATTTTATATGAAACGTTGAGTCAAACTGTCACGAGTGTTTCCTGCTTGTTTTCCTGTTTAAATGCAGCAAAGTTGACGACAGAAGACAATCAGACATTTTGTTAAATTGATCAATAAATACTTCAATATTTTCTGTTCTGTTATCGATTTATCACCAACAGTCACTTTAACACACTGCACATGCTCAGAGTGTGTGTGTGTGTGTGTGTGTGTGTGTGTGTGTGTGTGTGTGTGTGAGTCGCTGAGTTTCCTCATGTTCCATCAGAACCTGGTTCCTTGTTTAGTTAACGGGAGCTTTCTATTGGCTGGAGCCTCTGACTCGGCGTAAACCTTGAGAGCAGGTTTTTAAACAACCACCAGGGGGCGGAACGGAGAAGCTGCCACTATGTGGCACGTCATCATCCAGTCTCGGTCTCAAAGATTGTAAATGTAAGACAGAGGCATCTCTCGGTAGTGTATCACTCTATCAACATATCAATATAATAAGTATATTGTCACGTTGTAGAAAACTACGGACGTTGTAGCTGCCTCTTATTGAATTATTATATTATTATGATGTCATAAAATATTCTCTTCAACAAACCAAGGAGAGAAAAATAAATAAACCAAGTAAACGTGGTTAGATGGAGAAAACCGACAGAAGCCTCCTCACCTCTGTTCATCTACGATCTTTGATGACACGTCATCTTTGTGACCCGGAGACGTCAGTGTGCGACAGGGCCGCCTGGCGGACAGACATGGCTGCTTCCCCGGAGCCGAACTTCGGCGGCGGGTTCCCCGGTTCTCCCCGGACCGCGAGGTCCTGGTGGCGGCTGGCGGTGCTGCTGTTCTCCGTGTGGTCGCTGCCCGGGGCCTCGGGCCTGGTGGAGGGGCTCTACTGCGGCACCGAGGTCTGCTACGATGTGCTCGGCGTCTCCCGGGAGGCCGCCAAGCTGGAGATCGCCCGGGCTTACCGGCAGCTGGCCCGCCGGTACCACCCGGACCGGTTCAGGGTGGAGGAGCCGGGTCTGGAGGGGGAAACCCAGGAGTCCGCTCAGCGGAGGTTCCTGCTCATCGTGACCGCCTACGAGACGTTAAAGGTCGGAGAGAAAGTTGAACTTGATCCAGAACAGAAATGAGATCAAACTGTGAAACTGAGAAGTTCGATCTTCAGGTTCTTCACATGTTCACTTCATGTTTATAACATGAACTCCGACTGTCTGTTCCTCTGATGTTCAACATGAATGAACTAATGCAACGTGTTGTTATCACGGAGATACTTACAGTATAATTACTATATGAAACAATCCTTCATTATTAATCTAAGGTGATTCTTATGTTTGCATCTTATAATCTCTCTCTGGTCAATCAATCAACTGATCTTTCAACGTTTCTTACAAACAATGTAACTCAAAGGTTTTTACAGATAAAAGCAACAGAACTAATAACCTGCTTCTCAATTCACACACAGAATAATATAAAAACATCCAGGAGAGGGAATCACTGTCTTAAATCTCGTTCAGGAAACAGCAAAGCCAAGAAAATAAAGTGTGTGTGTGTGTGTGTGTGTGCGTGTGTGCGTTTGCGTGTGCGCGCAGGATGAAGAGACTCGGCGGGACTACGACTACATGCTGGACCACCCTGAGGAGTATTACCAGCACTACTACACCTACTACCGTCGGCAGCTCACACCCAAAGTGGACGTCAGGATCGTCATCCTGGTCACCATCTGTGCCATCTCCATATTCCAGGTAGGACCACAGCTCCGAGCTTCACTCTCAGACAAGCAGCAGCAATGAGCCACGAACAAATCCACCAAAGTCTGTTTAGAAGTCTTCATGTTTTAAAGCGAGTGGACGTAAAGTGAAGACGTAGAATCGTTTCCCAGTCGTGATCTTCTGGTGTGAACCCGTCAGACAACAAGCCTCCGTCTCTCCTGCAGTTTTACAGCTGGCACAGCAGCTACAAGGAGGCCATCAACTACCTGGTGACGGTCCCCAAGTACCGAATCCAGGCCACCGAGATCGCCAGGCAGCAGGGCCTCCTCAACCGCACCAAGGAGAAGGGCAAGAACCGCCGATCCAAAGAGGAGATCCGCGAGCAGGAGGAGGAGGTGATCCGTGACATCATCAAAACCAAGATCGACATCAAGGGAGGCTACCAGAAGCCCAACCTGTCGGACATCCTGCTGTGTCAGATCGTGCTCTTCCCCTACTACCTGACCACCTACCTGACCTGGTACGTCTCCTGGGTTTACCGCTTCACCATCTGCAGGGAGGAGTACGGCGAGGAGGAGAAACTCTACCTGATCAGGTCAGTTGTCATTAGAAAGGTTCACGTGGTCACGTCCCCTCGGTGACGGGTCGTCTCACAGCTCGCTCTGCTCTCAGGAGATACATGAAGATGTCTCAGTCTCAGTTCGACAGCCTGGATGAAAACAACAGACAGACGTTCATGGAGAAACGGCTCTGGATCAAAGAAAACTACGAGGTTCGTGACTTTGAATTATTTCTGTCTTCTTCTCTCTGCACGTTTTCCTCTGGATGCTCACAGTGAGCGACCGGTCTGCGTGTGTTTCTTCCAGTTGCACAGGAAGGATCAGGAGGAGGAGATGAAGGTGAAGATGGCGACAGACCCGAGGATGAAGAGGTATCGCCGCTGGATGAAGAACGAGGGACCGGGCCGGCTGACGTTCATTGACGACTGACGGCTGCCTGATCTGTCTGTAACACACACACACACCTGCCTCAGTGCCGACGCACACGGACATCACGCACCGCGCTGTGTGGAGAAACGCTTGTACAGAAACATCAACTATGCCTGTTTATATAGCGAGAGATATTTTCATAGCGACTCGGGCTCGTAAAGCAGAAGTGGAATAAACTGCATCTGAGAAATTTGAGGGTTTTTATACTTGATGCTGTTTTTTTTCATCTTTTAAACTTTGATTCTGTAATTTTTCTGGTGGAAATGGACGGAGGAGCTTCAGTGCCTGAGTTATTGTGAAGCGGACGTTATTCAGGTGCAGGGGGTTAAACATCACGCTAACATGGCGCCTGGTAACCGACAGTAAAAAGTGCCCTTGTTTTAGGCTCCTGCCTCCTCCTGCCGCCTCCTGCTCGCTCCTCATGCTGCTCTACTGCGTCAGTTCAACGCCTGAAACCAATGAAAAGTATTTGCCTCTATTTCTTTCATGATGAATTAACCAGGGTCAGAGTGTATTTTTTAAAGAACGGTGACATTTTGAATTCAGACGAGATCGAATAGAACTTGGACGTATCGAGCGTCATGTATTACAGAAGACTGCAGGCAGGGGGAGCTGTTTGCTTGGTTCCATCAGAAGTAAGACAATCCAAAGTTTCTGGTTTACATTTGAATTTGCTTATAGACGGGAGATGGATAGAAAGATAAGAGACAGAGAGGTGGTGGATAAAGTATTAGTTAATAATAAGATGCAGGAAAGAGGTGAAGTTTTCATCTGACGACGGAGAAAACACATCAACCTAAAGATGAAAAACAAAAATGGACAAATTTCTGTCTCATTGTCTGATTTGTTGCTGAAGCTATTTTCTTTGAGAAGCAAAAAAGACGTGGAAATCATCTTTGTGTGTGATTGGAAACCAAAGTCACAGCTGAGATGTTTATCAACGGGAAGTCCGTCGTCATGGTTTCTGATCCGTCTCCGTGTCCTCAGACCTGCTCACTGTTTCATGCTGCCTGCTTTTTACTTAAGATTATTTATTTGTCTCTCATTTGTCTTTTGGTTGTTGTTGTTTTGTGCTGAGGCATTAAAGTCCAACTGTAACTACGCTCGTGATCGTTATGAACTAAATGTTTTTTGTCTTCTGTGTAAAGTTCCAGCCTCAGACACAAATGTACAGAACAGGTCTGTCACCGGAGCTCATATTAAAAACACTGGATTTAAAACCGATCAGAAGCTAAAGTTCATGTGAACGTTTTTATACATTTCAAAGTATAGAAATGTTAAACAATTGTTCCTGCTGACTCGTCCTGAGAAGACAAAGACTTCTTACAAACGACTCCATCATTAACTCAATCCAATCAACCGCTGCATGTTACCTAAGTGCCTTTGAGCCGAGCAGCAAACCCGTCCTGCTGGCTGATGTCAGTCTTGTGAAGATGGTGGAAAGAAGACGCGACACGTCAGGTTTTTCCATTAACATTAAAAATTATTAACATACAGTTTAAAACATACAAAAACAAACGATACAAGGCAGAAGGATGACAGCAGGCCGAGGTCATTCCAACGTCAACAACAACCGTTTTGTATTTGAATAGTAAGATGAACTGGACGTAACCTCGCTGTGAGTCGAGGCTTCGTGACGACGCGTTGACTCGTCACTGAGAACTGATCCTGATCAGATCATGTTTCTCAAATGTGCAGAAACCTCAGATCTCAGAGTTTTTTAGTGCAGTTATAATAAGAGCTGGAATTTGCCTCAGCAACAAACTACATCACAGGAAGCACAAAGACTGAAGGTTTGACAGAAACAGCTCGGTTCAGAGCAGCGACTCAGCGGAGACGTCTGATTGGTTGAAAACATGACTGTAATTAAAGATGGAGGACGCACCTTCATTTCCTCCCACTATCCGGAAATGAAGCCAAGACACTTGAACAAACAAGTTCTGACTCCTGATTGGTCGAGCAGGTGTATGGACGGGACATTTAAATAATGTCGCCAGTACAAGTTCGTATCCTAAATATTTTGGCTTCATTTTTGAACAACAGGAGGAAGTGGAGAAGTGTCGTCCATCTTTATTTACAGTGACTGGTCTTTACTGGTTTCCTTTTTATTCTAATGTAGAAATATTTGGGAGGAAAATGACAGTAATCAGCTTCCAAATGTTCTTTCAAGTTAATAAAATTTAATCTTTTAAACGTGCAGCTGGCCGACCCAAAAAATGGCAACTTGATTTCGAAGACTCTCCAGTAAAAACTCGACCCTAACGTTGAGCTCGGTTCAAATAGCAGAAATCTGAACAGAACACAGGTTTATGAAAAACATTCAGTCTTGAGTAAACCAAAATAAAATCCAAAGTAAATTTAAAGCTTCACTTCATCTTAATCTCTTCATATATGAAACACAACCGACAGTTTCCTCCGACTGCAAACGTGCTGCAGGACCAGACTCCGGCATCTTCACCGACCTCCGAGGGAAACTTCTGGTTTCGTCAGACGACCAGGAGAACATGGGATCTACGCCACACGGAGTCCACGACCTTTTGTGTGGAAATACAAACTGATGCTTTCGTTTCAGTAATATTCTCTTTTCGACCGACTTGTCGTAAACTGAAGTCTGAAAACTTGACTGTATTGCAACGGCAGGTTGGTTTTTCTGGTAAATTCCAGCGACATCAAAAGTCCAACACAGTCGTGAACTGTCCGGGGAATCTTCTCCTCATCCTCCAGTTTCTAAGGTGCATTAAACCAGTTTTCAGCTCCGTCAGACGAACCCACAGAAATGCAGATTTTACCCAAACGCTAAAACAAACTGCAGAGGACAGACGGGGCTTTGGCCAAAGTTTCACTTTTGTCTCTCTGTCCTTTTCAATCCTTCAGCGACGCTTTAGAAAGAGACACGAGTCCAAAGCCTTCAGTGAAATCACCAGAAGTCTTCAACATCAAAGGGCTTCACGACAGGGTTCAGGCGAAGATGAAAGAACGATTGTGTTTGATCTGTTGACCTTCCTGTTGGTGAAGTGGAGCCGGGACAAGAAGCAAAGTGACAAAGCTCTTCTTTGCTTCTGTACAATAGAAAAACAATAGAATCCCACGCAGCTCAAACTCTCTACTTCCATTTTGGATCTTTTTTAAAGATTCTTCTTTCAGAAACGACCAAAGCGTCCGGGTTGGTTGACAATTGTTTTTTTGTTAATTCATATTTTAATAATTAATCAACTCACACTCGTATCCAAGGTTCAGACTCAGAGTTTAAACAACTCTCTGTTTCCTGTCTTGTGAATCTCAGTTGTACAGAAAACCATTTCTGCCAGAGGAGGAAAAAATCAAATGACTCATGTCGAGTTATATTTATGAGTTATATCTATTTCTAAGGTTGTTTTCACTAATTTTGACTTAACGTGAGTGTTTTTCTTGCTTTTATTTCTTCTCATGTCAGAACTGGACTTCGAAAATGTACGAACACAAACGAAAGTTCGTTCTCCCCTGATATTGACTTTTTGTTTTATGGACCAGAATCCGCCTCCTTCTCGTCTGTCGTTCACCTCCAGACTTTTCTTCCTCACTGGGAGTCTTCTCGTTTTCTGGGGTCACGATGTGGAAACATGTTCATGTTTTCTTTTCTGCCAGCAGCTCGAGACATTTCTCCAGAGATCGTCTTGTTTCTTTGTTCTTCAGCACAGAAGAGTCTCAAACTTTTCCATGTGTTATGATCATTAGTTCTGCTAATTGATCACATGTCAGCTACAGCAAAGGTCTTCCTCTGCAGCTCACTGGATGAAACCAGACACTAAGACGGATTCTTTTAAGGTTTCTTCAGGGGATGAAACAGATTTTAAGTTGTCAGCAAGTCTTTGTTCAGAATGTGAGTTTCTAAAAGGCCTCGTTTCCTCTTCAACTGAAATACGGGATTAAAACTGAATTTCCGGACAGATTTCCTTCTTTCAAAAAGGCGTCAGAAAGTTTAAGACTTTGTGAGAGGCCAGTTAAATTTTTCCATTTTAAGAGCCAAAGAAGGTCGTGGACGAGGCTTCATCTTCACTGAGCATCTGTCCTGTGTTCTTCTGCAGCAAGTTTTCATTTTTGCGTTTGACGGTCCAACGCCGGACCGGACACTTGGATGCCATGTCAGGTTTTTTACGAAGTTTTGACCAGGTCGTAGACATAAATGAGAAAGTCGTCGTCAAACTTGATGAAGTACACGGAGGGTTTGGCCTCCACCTGGTGAATGACCATGCCGGTGCGCTTGCCTCCATCCTCTTTGGCGTACTCGACCTGTTTACCCACCAAGCTGTCCACCACCTCCCCGGGCTCCCTCTCCGTCGGGACGTTGTCGTCTGCAGAGAGACGGAAAAACAAGAAATGTCACCGCTGATATTAATGAACCAAAACAGAGGAAAACAAAGACTAAACGTAATTTCCGAGAGATTAAAAGGAAGATTTTTGGAAAATTCATTGAAACCACAACCCCTCCAGCCACTAGGTGTCGCTGAGACTTCACTCACTGGAGTCGGGCATGATGCGGAGATCTCCTTCTTTATAATCATCCAGCAGCTGGTACATGTAGAGGACGGGGTCTTTCTCGTAGGTGATGTAGAACCAGGTGGTCACGATGGGAGCTCGGGCCAGAACCATCCCCCGCCACTCCTCCTTCGGACCCTCCTCCGTCTCAAACATGTGCTCCACCGCTTTCCCTATCATGGTGTCTGCCAGGCTGGCGTCTGTCACACGGGATTTAGCTGCAGAGATAAAGCATTAGTCATATTAATGCAGCTTGGCAACATGTTGGTGTGGTTTTGAGGACGGTGTGTTTTGTGGACTCTCACCCAGTCGGTCAGGAAGCACCTCCAGCCCCTGAACCCTCTCGTCCTTGTGCAGCTCCAGACCATAAACACAGTCGAAACCATCGTACTTGATCAGGTAGAGCGACGGGTTCACTGGCACCTGGTGCAAACACATTCAGATGAGAACCACATGTGTGATGATCCCGAGGCTCCGTGGACTCCTCTCTGATGATTACCTGGTCGAGCACCGTTCCCTTCCAGACCACATGACCTCCTCCCTCCTTCCACACGTGTTGGATCCTGCTGCCGACGATGTTGCGTCGAGGCTGCGACAGAACTTTGGTGGTCGTACCCAGGCTGCTCTTGTGTTTCCTGCACAGTGACATGTTTGATTCTCTCACGTGGAAACAGAAACATCATCTTTCATTCTGATCTCTATAAATAAATCAGCTGAGACACATCTCCACTCACTTGTGAGGATTCTTTTTCTTCATCATATTTGCAGAAACACCTTCATGCCCTGAGGAGAAGAACAAATCACACAACGTTCATCCAACACTGCAAATATAAAACACTGAGTTTACTACAGATCCTGGATCCTTTTCTCCTCCACCACCGTCCACGTGTTTGTTTGTCATCAGGGTGGAACAAGTACATTCAACTGCAAACCTCTAATCAGACAAAGAGAAACTTAATGAACTGCATTAGATGAAGGTGTGACGTGTGAGCGTTGACCTCTGACCTGTATCAGCTGTGTCTCTGTGTCCCGGAGCGTTCTTCATTCATCTGGATGCAGGGAGGCAGCCAGGCTGCCCAGACGCACAGCAGGTCACCTGCCGACTCACAACCATTAAACAACAACCAATCACAGGTAACCAGCGGAACCAGGACAACAACTATTTGCTGTTTTACTCACGCTCTGGTTTTCAGGAAAGGTTGAGACGTCTTCTGTGTTCAGGACTCAGACTTCACGTGTGCGCCTCTACACCAGAATCAAACCTGTGACAATAAAACACAAATCAACAAAACTGTGAGATGATTGATCCGAAAACAAAAAAGTCTAAATTATGTTTTGTTTCACTGTGACTGATAATCACAGTAAAATGAGTTTAAATTCTAGATTTTTAAATAGAATTATTAAAGTTTTGTTTTGTTTCAGTCTTGATTCATGGGATGCCCTCTGCTGCCAACTGTTGGGTGCAGGTGTGTAATGCAGTCGGGATTGCAATGAGTGTGTAACTACACACAGTGTCAAACAGGACATGCACTTTCTGAGTTGGTTCCAAAGTCTTGGTCTTTGTCAAACTGACTGAATTTCTCATTTTTTAAAGTCATAAAGCAGCGAAGGATCAAACTGAATCTGAACATCTCAACATGAAAGAGTACATGTGTGTTTGTGGAGGAGCAGCTTCAGTTCTGCCTGTAAAAGGTTTCATGTCCCGAACATGAGACTTCAATTATTGATCAGCGGAGCCTGAGAGTGGAGCCTGCAGTGTATTATCTGTGTGCCGGGTGTTATGTAACACATCCGACCCTCTGACTGATCTGTGTCCCCTCCACTGCTCCGGACCTTCATCTGCAAACCACAACTCAATAACATAAACACACAGATAATTACTAATTATGAAACTTAATATAAATAAGCAAAAGACGAGTTTCTGGGAAAAGCAACGCTACGACTGTTTTGATTATTTTGTGACATCACACGTCTGGAACCACATCAACACTGCGCCTGATGTGAGGCCACATTTCAAACCAGGAAACTCAACTCGTTCATTCATTACTGACCAACATGGACACGAGGACACAGCCAGAAAGAGAAACAGGGAAATGTCTCAATGAATTACATTTGAGAACTAGAAGAACATGAACTCTGCCAAGACAAACGCATTATGTGTGAGAACGGAAAATAAATTCCTGGATCTGCTCGTTTATCCAGATTTATGCTGTCAAGGGTTTACAGGGTTTTCCTGCTCGTTACCCGCAGAGGAAAAGAAACGACAGAAACACCAGAGACATTTTGCAGCGTTTGGCAGCAGCTGGTGGTGATTTCCTTCCCGTTGCCCTGAGCAACACGTGATTAGTCATCTGTTGTCATGAGGGGCCGAGCAGCGCTGACCAGCAACGACCAAATATCACCCAGTCTGGTGTGTAACTTTAATAACTGGGACCAGAGAGGAGGAGTCTAGTACCACACACACTCTGTACTGGTACTGTAAGAACTGAAAAATGTATCAAACACTGAAGGTTTCACTCAGTTTCCTCCAGAACATCTGGATCACATCAAGTGGAGTCAAACCGGACCTCAGCTCCGAGCACGACAAGCTCATGAAGCTCACGTGTTTTAAAACATGTTAAACAAGGAGCCAGTGTTTCTGTATTTGAATAATGGAAAACTCTAGAGTATTCATTAAAGTATTAAAGCAACACTATGTAACTTTTACTGAGCAACAGCGCCCCCTGCAGCCACACACACTGATTATTTTTGTTGTTTTTATGTAGAGAAACAAGCTAAACTTTCTCAACTTTCATATCAGTTTTCAGTTTATTGTTGAGAGGGAGACGAATATCTACAGAGCCCCCTATGGGTCATGGCCAGAATGCTTTATTTTGATAACTTTTGTGTTACCTTGCAACAGTTTCCTGTTGAAACTGGTTGTGAATTAATCCGACATCAGAGTGTTGTGATAGAAACGATGTTCAGGGTCGGTCACGTTATCGGGTTTTTCAGTGTCAGGGACAGAAACACAAACTGCAGCTGCAGTCACGGCTTCAGGCTCAGACACAAACACCTGAACGTTCTCCTCGGGGCTCAGAAAGAACAGAAGTACTGACAAGTGAACGCAGTAGTTTCCCTGCAGCTCCACTGTGACCCTTGACCTCCAGTTTGATTTGATTACAAGTTGGTAAAGGGGGCGTGGTTATGAGGAGCATGAAGCATGTCAATCATCTGTCAAAAGGTTTTACATTTAAACAAATTAAAGTTGAACTTTAATTCATCACAGGCTGTTTTATACATCATCAGGTTTCATCAAACCAAACCCTGAGTGAAACCTGAAGGTTTTAACTCTCTCTCTCGTTTCTTGTGTCAGCACCTGAGGTTGCTGGTTTGAACACCACCTGACTAAAGGTTTGAAAAGAATTAATAAATATTCTGTCATCATCTGCACTGACGAACCAGCAGGTTCTGCAGAGTCAGCCATGTTGTCCCTTTTTAGAAATACTCACTGTTATGTCCAGCTGCAGGTCAGGTAGAGAGGGGCGGGTCGGGGTCTCGGACCCGCGGGCAACAGGGGACAGTGTCCGACTCGTTTCCCCGGAGCAGGTAGACACAGCCCAGACACGCAGAGCAGCCGGAGCCGTGGCTGTCTGCTCCCCCCGCCCCTCCCCCGCAGCAACAACCGTCGGCGGGAGAACGCAACGGACAAAACGAGCGCTCAGCGTGTTGTTTACCTGCGGCCGAGCGGCGGCCTCTCGCACAGGTGTGCGCTCGTTTCTGTGTCTTACCGTCGATGGGTTTCAGGGAGACGCGGGGGTCTGAGGGGACAGAGGCGGGTTCGGTCCGTCCACACTGAGTCCGGATCCACTTCACAGGAACCAGAATCAACCCGGAGCGTCAATACGCGGCAAGAAGACACACACGTCCGGTCAACACTTTCACAATAAAAGCGCTGCAGAACGAGCTGAGACTGACACAGTTTTTATAAATGACGTAGAGTCCGAAAAACTCAAGCCAATGCGGAAGTACCTAAACCGTGTGTTATCTAACGTGACCAGCAGAGGGCGACTCTCATGATTTTAAACTTGTATGAATTCAGGGGGCGCCTCCTTCACGGGGACATAGCCCTCGACCTGCTGCCTGCAGAGTCCGTGTTTAACCTTGTCTCCTCCATGTTAGCAGATGGGACATGGACACACTTTCAAAAGTGTTTCTGATCAGTTTGGTTTTAATTAGTTATTTGATGATTTAAACCTGATGATTGACAACTGAGATATTTATCAACCGGACCTTGCTCTCATTATTATTTATTCTATACAGCAATGTAGAATTTTTAATTCCAATTTTCACCAACAAATATATAATTATAATAATTATTATTATTATTTTAAAGTTATTAAAACTGTGTATTTTTATTGTTGTAACTCTCTTAAGGTTAAAAATCCACACTGAGCGAGTAACGGTTACAAAAGACAAAACAAACCCTGATAGAAAAATGACAAATGTGGAGTTTTATATTCAAACATTGTGAATAAAGACTTTTATTTGACTTTATCACCTCACTTCCGGTCTTATTACCGTGAGCATGACGCGCTTCACTCTCTCCCCGCCCCTGCCTCTCTGCCAGAAACTGCGACTGAGAGTCAATACAAGGACACAGATTGGTGCAGTACGCTGTTATCACCTGCTTAATAGTGATCCTGGTGGTGAATGCGTCAGTGGAGGAGACAGAGAGAGAGACAGAGAGAGAGACAGGTGAGCTGCCAAAAAGAGAGAGAGACAGGTGAGCTGCCAAAAAGAGAGACAGACAGGGAGAGAGACAGGTGAGCTGCCAAAAAGAGAGAGAGACAGGTGTGCTGCCAAAAAGAGAGACAGACAGACAGACCCATAATGATGAGGACAAAGTTTATTCTGTCTGTGATCAGCTGTTAAACACTCATCAATAAAAGATACAAACTTTAAAGGTGATTTTTTTATTGAAGGTTTATATCCACATCTGTCTGTCTGTCTGTCTGTCTGTCTCACATCCCTTTGAACTGCTGCATGATGGACAGAAGATGTTCGCTGCGTTTCTGGATGCTGCTCTGCTCCTCCTTCAGTCTCTCCTGCTCCTGCTGCACCTCCTCCTGAGGAGACAGACAGACAGACAACAAGAGAGAGACAGACAGGATTGTGGTTATTTCCTTGAAAGGCTTTGATCAGAGTATTAAAAACAGATTCATACAGATGTTTCGTGAAGTAATCAGGAGAATAAGAAGTAATAAAGTGTGTGTGTTTGAACGGACTCGGACTCTGCACAGTTCTCTCCTCTCACGGTCGTTCTCCTCAGCTCGGGCTCGGAGCCAGGTCTCGTTCTGAGAGCGATGTCTGTCCAGCAGCTCCTGCAGCTCCTGACACACACGCACAGACACACACACACAGACACACACGCACAGACACACACACACAGACACACACGCACAGACACACACACACAGACAGACACAGACACACACACACAGACAGACACAGATAGAATAAAGTCATTGATTAATTAACTTCAGTAAGTTGAGATCATTCCAGATGAAAACAGGAACAGACCTGTTGCTGTTGTTGTCTATGAGCCTCGTGAGCTTCTTTCTCTTTCTGCAGAGCAGCAGCAGCTTTAGACAAATCCGACTTCTCTCTGGAAGAAAATCATCATTATTAGTTTATATGATATTGAAAGTTAAATCAGTCGATCAGTCTCCAGATGAATCATTCTTATTAAAGGCATTAACCTGTGGTCAGATGTAAAGATGTGAAACAAACTAAAGAAATGAAAACCAACAGGTACCGATCCAGTTTGTGGAACTCCTGGTCGAGCAGAGCGAAGGCCGCCTGGATCTTTTTCATGGCCTGATCCCGAACTGCACTGAAATCTCTGTGGACAAACGCCTGCAGGAGACACAACACTTTGAATCAAAGTCTGCGACGCTCCATGAAAAAGAGGAAGTGAATATAAGTAGATAATAATAAACTTCACTCATACAGAACCTTTCAAAACACAGTTACAAGGTGATTGAAAAAGAGAGCAGCATTAGACACAAGATAAAATGATTAAAATAGACGTATGATCAGAACTAGGATAAGATCAAATATACAGCAACAGAATGAAATGTGTATTTACAAAATTAAATATATATAATGAAATATATTGCAGATTCTTTATCAGCATGAGCAAAAGCTTCAGTTTGTGTTTCCACAGAACAGAAACTGAAGAGAGGACGAGGGGGGGGGGGGGGGGGGTGTCGTCATCACCTGAGGATCTGCCGCCGGGTTCCTGGTCTGGCTGCACGGAGCCGACTCGCTCAGCTCGTAGCGGACGTTTGGGACCTTCGTGGGGGTGAAACTGTTAAACAGTCAAAACCAGAATGAAACCAAACTGTTAAAGCTGAGAGTTCGACACTGAAACTGCGAACACCAGCAGGGAGATGAAACAGAAACGCACCTGTGACTGACTCCCTGAAGACCGAACTCTGACAGGATCTCCTTCATCACTGAGGAGAAGAAGCTTTTAGCTCGTTTAAAGATAAACCTCAGATACGAGTTAAACCATCTACACGTTGTTTGTTCTTTCAGTTCGTAAATGAATAACACACCAGGTTGTCTCTCTGAGGGGTTGATGAGTTTCATCACCTTCAGGTCATTAAACTCCTGCTCTTCATTCTTTCCTCCAAACACATACAGCTGTTAACGCAACACACACACACAGTTTATTTCACATTATAACACGTGACAATAATGAACACAACCACATGAATGAGAGGTTGATGACCTACGTGACTGTGGAGGATGAACGTCGTGTGTCCGTGTCGACGAGCCGGAGGAATCCCGACGTACAGCGGAACCTTCCACTTCATCTTAGCTGGAGAAACACGGGGTGAAAAGACCACGACTCAGAAAGATGATTCTATTCTTCGGTTAACGTTCAGTTTCTCACTCACCAATACTGAGTTTGTGGATTTCATTGGACGATGTCTCTGTGCCGTCCTCAGTGAAGCTTCTGCCACCAAACAAGTAGATGTCCTTCATGGAGACAGAGAGGAGACATGTTCATATTCAGGTTAATCTCTTTAGTTAGCCTTATAATTGTTAACATTACGTATTAGCTCCTGTCTCTTTAAGGCACAGTCTGCTCTGATTGGCCAGCTGGTCCACTCTGTTGTGATTGGTCAACCTCTTCCAAACTCGTTAGTGTTTATTACTTTGATTGATGAACTATTTAGATAGCTTGTATTATAGACTGTAAATAAAGATGGACGACTCTTCTCCACTTCCTGCTGTTGTACAAACATGAAGCCAAAACATCTTGGACACGGGAGCGGCCATCTTGCCCTTTTGACGTCATTTGGAGGCTGTGCAGTAGTGATCGGAGGATGGAACCACGGTATCAAAGTCCCACCCATACACCTGCTCAACCAATCATGAGTCAGTCCCAGCTGTCAATCATGATATTTTGTGTGTGTGTGTGTGTGTACTTTATCATGGTGAGCAGTCAGTGTGTGTCTGCTACAGGCTGCAGGTGTGTCTCCCTTCACCTCCAATTTCTGCCACAACAGGTTTTCTAAGAAAAATGGGGCACAAAGGTCAAAGGTCAGAGACAACTTCTGACCTCTAGGGGCGGATATGTCTCTGTGTTTACCTGTGTTGAGGACATGCAGCTCTTTACAGAAGTCTCCACCTGCTCCGTGACCTCCGAACATGAAGAGCTGATCCCCGACCAGAGCAAGACTCTGATCACACCTACACACACACACACACACACACACACACACACACAAAATTATTATCTGTGTATGACAAATTACAGATTCAACAGATTCACACTCATTGGAACATGCTGACATGTTAAAGGAGACATATTCGGTCAGTGTTAAGAACACACTAAAAAAACATCATGTGTCTCCTTCAAAATGAATTTCAATATTCCTCTAATAAAGGAGGGATAAGATTCTCACAGAGCAGGAGGCAGCGAGCCACTGGTTTTAACTGGCGTCCAGGAGAGAGACACTGAAACAGCAGGAAGTTTGAGAGACAATAAGAAACAAGTCAAATGATAATGATTATTAACTTTTCATACATGAAATGACAAGGAACATAAAAACTGAATGAACGAAAATGAAGTTGAAAGTAAAACTACAATAATAGAAATAGATTGAGGTAAAGATGGTGTGGCATCACAAGGGGACAGGTTGTGGAGGGGCGCTACATCCTCACCCAGGATCAGTGCCTACAACCCAAAATGGCCGCTGGGCTAGAGACTACAGCTCCCAGACTGCCTCATCGGGAACCCAGCTGTAGGTGCTTAAGGCCCCTAATTGAGGCAGGGCTGGGAGACTGAATAAAGGGCAGAGGAGAGAGGACACCTACATGGAGGAACAGCTACCGGAGACCTGGCAGGGTTGGATTACTTTTGTTTGACGAAGAAACCACTTTCTCCTCCGGGACGCTTTATGTTTATTCATGGACTTTTGTTTAAGTAGTAATGTAAAGGAACTGCCTGTGGGATGGACAAATAAACCCTGATTTTTCGTTGATGCTGTCTGATGGTGCCTGTTTTACGCTCTCTTCTGCACTGCCCCCGCTAGGGACAACCCGTGACGCTACAATGGATTATAATTGATGTTCTGGACCTGTGTTGAAGACCAGGAGGTCGTCGGTTCGATTCCCTCCCAGAATTCCTCCATACACATAGATGTTGTCTCCAACGGCGACAGAGCTGTGTTTGAGGGTTTTGACGGCCACGCCCCCGGTTGCTAAGCAATCCCAGGTCAGAGACACTGTTAGAAAAAAACAGGAAATATCATCACAGCCGCGTTTGACTTTAATAAAACCTTCTTCTCTTCCTCCTGCTGCTGTAACCTCCTCACCGATGTCAAAGCTGTAAAGTCCAGGGAGACACTCGGTGGCTTCGGGGCTTGAGACGCCACCGAACAGATACAACCTCCCTCTGACAACACTGACAGACACAAGTTCAAAATCCATCAGAGAATATTATCATTGTAGTGAGAATATAGAATGTGTAATGATATGATGTTATAGACGTGTATAGTTTAGTTGAACAGTTTACCACAGAGTGTGTCCTTCTCTGGCCGAAGGAACGTCTCCACTCTGAGGAATCTCCTCCCACGTCACATCATCAGGAGAAACTGAAATCAAGTATGTTATTTTTATAATAATAATACAATAAAACAGTTTAGGTCGTACCTGTTAACATGTAGAAGTCGTTGAAGTAAACAGGGACGTTCTCCTAATAAATGAGAGGAAGATGTAAAAATACACGTTACACAAAAATGTTCTGCATGAAAAATTCTACTAAGAGTACATTAGTATATTGTATGATATGGGGGGGGGGGGGTTAGTTAAACGACCTCCTGGTTGATGCTGGACGCTCCTCCGAACAAAAAGGCCACGTTTCCTGCAACAGCTAAAGCGTGTCCGTACCTGAGGACAAGGACGTGACCAATAACATTCATCTTTTACAGTTTCATCTGAACATTAATGTCTGTAAAACCAGAAAACTTCATCAACAGCGGCCTCTATGGCCATAATGGGAAATTACAGGTAAATGGTAAAACATGCTACTACAATTAGAGAAGAGCTAACTAACAGCAACCTCAAGTTACCTGACCACAGCCAGCGCCATCTACTGGTCACACTAGACCACGTCAGGCTGCAGATTACATTGTGTTTACTCTGACATTTATATGGTGTAAAAAAAAACAGGACTCACCTCGAACTCGGGGCTTCTCCTCTCGTCTCTTTCTCCAGCCAGTGACCGCTGGCTAAGGCCATGTTTACTGTCTCACACACACACACACACACACACACACACACACACACACACACACACACACACACACACACACACACACAATGTTTACTATAACCTAAACCTAATCCCAACCTTCATCATTAACATTAATCTAAACCCATTTCTACTTTAAACCTTCACGTGACCTGATGCTAAATTTAATGACGACATATGAACCTACAAAACCTCTAGGTGGTGCTACAGCAACATGATGGACTTAAAGTGATGCAAACTCATAAATCCTCCACATTTGCTTTCATAAACACGTTTAGAGGTCAGAGGTCAGTGTGGCCTCTGTGGACGCAGATTTTTTCCAGTAGTTGTCGCAAAAAGGAAATTTACCTGTGGAGGTTTGAGTTTGACGTCTTTTCGTGGTTTTGTTGAAGCTGCTCTCAGCCTCGGACGAGTCGGCTCAGTGTCCTCGTCTCAGTTTACAGGTGAGATACACTTTCCTCTGCAGGTACAATGTTGCCTAGCAACACCTCAACCAAACATAGCAGGTGAGTTGCTTCCTTCAGGAAGGAGAGAGAGAGAGAAAGAGGGAGTTTAGACTGTAAATAAAGAAGTGAAGCCAAAGCATATTGATCGCCCCCTGGTGGCTGGCTGCAGTATAGGTCATGAACCCTTCCTCCTCAGATGCTGACTCAAATAATAGACTGTGTATAAAATGGACGTAGACTCAATTCTATCTTCTATCTATCTTCTTTATATCTCGATATCATATATATTCATTATATCACGTGTCGTCATTGGCCAAGTTACTCACCACACGGATCTTTGAGGACAAATGAATGGCTTTGTTTTGTTTTGCTGATGCATGCTGGGACAGCAGACACCTGCTTCCTCTGTGACCCCAAAAAGATTAAGAAGAAATTCAAACAAATCTTTATTCATAGAACAGAAACAAAAATAAAAATACGTTGGATCTTTAAATCCTCGGATTCTCTGCGGATTGATGATGTAAAACGTGACCACGTGACCACGTTTTACATCATCACAGGTCATTATCATCATGTATAATTCACACACACACACAAAACACACACACAACACACACACCACAGCCACTGACACGTGATGTCCCCGCCCATTCTCCTCCTCCTGCCACTGTCAACAAGAACACTTTCAAAATAAAATAGTTGAAGGATTCAGCAACACATTTTTGACCCAAATGAAAACAAAAGCCATTAAAGTCATGATGGATCAGGTATTTTTAGTAATTTCCATATTGTTCTAGTTTTACAGGTGTTTAAATCAAACGCACCATGTCCAGGTTCGTTCCCTGAACCGGTCTGACCCGGGTTAACCGGATTAAGACCCGAGTTTACCGGGTACAGACCGGAGTCAGACCTTTAAAAACCAGGACTGTGCCAAGTTGTGTCAAGTGAGAGAGGATGCAGAGGTACGTAGCTTTCAAAATAAAAGTCAAATTTGTCACACTAAATGTTCTACCCGGTTTATTTCAGATTTTAAGAATAATCCAGGTTGAAAAAAATCTAAATTCTGCTGCAGCCTACAACCCCAAAATAAAATAAATAAAGATGAACGTCGAGACTCCACTTCCTCCCACTATCCAGAAATGAAGCCAAAATGTATGCGATACAAACGCCGCCATCTTGAGCCAATAACATCAGTCTACACATCAAGGTCCCGACTATACACCCAATCGACCAATCAGGAGTCAGTCTCAGGTGTCAATCATGACGGCTCAGCCTGTATATCATCAAATAACTAATTAAAACCAAACCGATCAGAAACACTTGAACAAACATCAGTGAGTTAAGAACGACATCTTTACAAGCGTTTATTTAACGTCTACCTAGACCTTTGTAGTTTGTCTATGTCCCATCTGCTAACATGGGGGAGGAGGGTTTATGAGGCATACTGGGTCGGGTTCAGACAGAACATGGCTGCCAGAGCCACAATAACTGGCTTCACTTTTAGGAAACCGTCATGTCGTCCATCTTTAATTCAGCCTATGATTGTAAATAATGAATTAAATAGATATTTTCATATTCAGTGAAAACAGTTCACTCCACAATGTTCACAAACATTTATATTATAAAGATTGAACTGGTCTGTATTTCATTATGAAGGATTGTAAAGTCTTTTATTGTGAAAGCTCGGTCCCGACAGGAAGTCCTGTCTCTAACGTGACGGAGGATCTTCACCGGGACAAGTTCAGGATTTTATCCGTCACGGTTTAAATTTTTATCTCGGTTATTTTTAATCCGTTAGCTCGGGTTAGCCTCTCCGGGGCTAAAGAAGGACACATCCTGGAAGCCCCCGGGGAACCGCGGATATCTACCCAGCATGGGTGCTTCGTGACCCGCGACAGGTGCGAGGAGATGCCGGGGGAAGCGGCGGCGGCGCCCGGGAGGGTGGTGCTGGTCAAGAAGATCATCATGAAGGACGGAGCCGCGGTGGGTGAACCGACCAGCGCCATTTTATTCTGCTCCATCAAATCACCTGCTTCATGTTCACATCTCATGTCAGTGTCGTGTCTGTGTCAGTGTCTGTGTCGTGTCAGTGTCTGTGGGCTCAGAGAACATGTGACATTAGATCATAAATCCTCCAGGAATTCTCTTTATTTTCAAATCCACAGAGTCAATAATAAAGATAAAGTCCAATCAGCAGATATTCACAGATGGATAGAAATAGATCATACAGCTGCTCGCTTTGTTTTTGTCTGTGTAATAAAAGGGAATTGATCCGTGTTCCAGATGTTCAGATGAGTGGCTGAGGGCGGATCCAGATGTGTTTGTGTGTGATGCTGATGTGCTCAGGATGGATCCGTTATCTGTTATGTAACATCTCTCCTCCTCGAGCACAGCAAGGGCACATCCAGGCTCCACAGGCTCCACGGGCAGCCTCCATTTTAACAGCTCCCACAGCAGCAGCAGCCTTTCCTCCTCATCTCCTGGCAGAAAGAAAATGTCAGATCACAGGCGACACAGGGACGAGAGATGTGACCAGAAATCACACCACGAGACGTTTTCACAGCCGACGACTAAAGTCACATCGTTGTTGATCATGTTTAAAGACTCTGCTGCTCCAGAGGATGAAAACATTTGACTAGTCTGAGGTTAATTAACGCCGGCACTTTGGATAAGCATTAAATCGATATCAGACTTTTGTTATATTCTCACGAGCTACTATCAGAGACTGATCCATCGTGGACCAACTAAAAAGTCCCGTTACATTACATCTGGTTGTTATTTAGTCGTTTCAGGTTGTTCCTACCACACTGATGTTCAGGTGTTCATGTTTGTGATCAGTGTGGTTTGAATGTGCACTTATAAGCGTGGATCGATGAGACGTGGATCGATGGCCCCTCTCCATCCTGGCTCTGTTCCCTGTTTGCTGCTGCACAGACTCCAGATGTGCAAGATGGCAGCGTCCTGATCCAGGATATTCGACTCGTGTCTGCATAGTGGGAGGAAGAGGAGATGTGTTGTCCATCTTTATTTACAGTCTATGGCGTCAACCCACCCTGACGTCACCCATTAGTTCGTGAGCGGCCGTTTCGAAGTTGGTCCAGTTTGTCATTTTGTCGCGACCCATCTTGTTTTTTTGAAACCAGAAGTAAACATATTATATTCTCTTCTATTTTCCTCGTCAAAGACAAATTCAGGTATTTTTCTACCTGGGCCCTTTGTTTATAAATGTGTGTAAATGAATGATACTTACTTCAATACAGCTGACGTTCATTTAGTAGAATGTATTGAAGGTGTAGATACCACAGTGTGATTGACAGATAGTACCGTCCAATGGGTGTAGGTGGGTGTGTAGTTTACTTGCGCTCTCAGCCAGGCTCCACCCCCCTGCTCTTCTCTTCCTGGACACAATGTCAAACTGAGGCTTCAGAGCAGCAGCTCACAAACCAACGGGTGACGTCACGGTGGGTCGATGCTTCGTACTCCCCCCGTCTGTGATTCAGAGACATGCGTTAGGTCAAATTACGGATCTTCCTTGAATATCAGACACACTGCCCCCTGCTGACACTGACATGTATGGCACAGAAGAGCAGCAGTGAACAAGTCCTTATCTCAAACTAAAG
Source organism: Verasper variegatus (assembly GCA_026259375.1). Classification (NCBI taxonomy): domain Eukaryota; kingdom Metazoa; phylum Chordata; class Actinopteri; order Pleuronectiformes; family Pleuronectidae; genus Verasper; species Verasper variegatus. The sequence goes on from CM048060.1 coordinate 1,020,353, forward strand.
ATAGAAAATGGTTCATGTCTTCACCTAAACCCTGAGTATCTGTGTCAGTGGGCTGATCACGTGCTCTGCTCCACTTTAATCAGACTGTTCGTTATAGTTTGTCCTTTAATAGACAATTATTAAAAATGATCAAATGTGTGTGTTTCAGTTCCAGCAGGGTATCGGCAGACCCAGTGTGTATCACGCCGTGGTGGTGATCTTCCTGGAGTTCTTCGCCTGGGGTCTTCTCACCACGCCCATGCTCACTGTGAGTAACGCTGATGGAGGCAAGATGGTGCTCTCACGTTAGCATCTCACATGGAGACGGCTGATAAAGTTGAAGAAGAGTTAAAGATTCAGCATCATCATAGACTCATAACTCACATATTTTTATAACAGATATTTCGAAGCCAAGTGTTTAAACATGAAGCTGAAGTTTTGTCTCTTTTTGCAGGTTCTACATGAAGCGTTTCCTCAGCACACGTTTCTGATGAATGGACTCATTCAGGGTGTGAAGGTGAGAACTCTTCAGTTCTGTGACTCATGGTGTCATGACTCATGCTTAGATTTGAGTTCTCCAGTGATTCAGCATCAAATTCAACATTTCACTGTCATTTCACCGCTCATTTATATCGTCACTGACTCTGCCACTTCCTGTCCAGGGTCTGCTGTCGTTCATGTCCGCTCCTCTGATTGGTGCGCTGTCGGACGTGTGGGGCCGACGCTCCTTCCTGTTGGTCACCGTCTTCTTCACTTGCGCTCCGATCCCTCTGATGAGGCTCAGCCCCTGGTACGACTCACTAATGGAGGAGCTCTTCAGACATGTTCACTAATAAGCTCATTATCCAGTCCCAGTCATTACTTCACAGAACAGTTCCTCTTTCTTGGTTTGAACAAGCTGAGTTAGATTTTTTTCTCACATGTGTTCAGGTGGTACTTCGCCATGATCTCCATGTCTGGAGCCTTCTCTGTCACCTTCTCTGTCATCTTCGCCTACGTCGCCGACGTGACGACAGCGAGAGAGAGGAGCACAGCCTACGGTCTGGTAAGAGCCTTTAAAAGGTGTATGAACATTATGTCTGTTGCTGGACAGAAGGTCACAGTGACGGTCACTCGTGACAGGACGCTACAGTGACTCACTATCAGGAAGCTACGAGATGGGCCGGTCATTCATAATGTATGAAATAAAAGCTTCTCCATAGACCATCTGTAAAGTGTCACAGAGGAGGCGATGACATAAGCGCCACCATGACTTCATCGTTTCAAATGAAGGATGCTGGCGTCGAACGACCGACACTGAATCTGCATCAAGGACAAAACTGTGTCGTCAGCGGAATCTGAGCACGAACATGAGCTGAGAGCAGGAAATCATCTGAGGATAAAAGCACCTTCATGTTTGAATTATTACATCTGTCACTGAGGGTGTGTTTTCACCTGCGTCTGCAAAACTACTCAAACCATTTCCAACAAACATGGAGGGATGTGGCCTGAGATGAACCTACTTACATTGTAGTGTGGATCTGTGATGTTTTTCCACTTTCTTCAAACATCACAACACAGAGCACGGTTTCACCTTTTCATTACTTTGCTAAGTGCTGCTATAACAACTAAATAATTGTGTGTAGATTCTCTACTGAGCTGCCATTCTAATTATTTCTAATGACTTTATACATCAAGTGAAACCTGCTGCAAGTTCGAGTCATTTCAACTGTTGAAAATCAGATGTTTCTATAAAACATCAGATATTTAATACATAAAAACATCTAGAATATAAAACATCCATGATCGTAATGATGACGTAAACCCAATCACTGACATCACGAGCTAAGTAAAGCTCTTTATTTTCACTGTTCAGCTGTTTCCCACCAGAAGTGAGTCATGTATTTGATTACTAGCATTTTAGCATGTTGATGTTAGCGACACAGCCTGACAGATGCTGACCTCTGACCTCTGACAGGAGTAGAGTGACATGTATCTGTGCTGCTCCGTCAGTGTGATTGGTCGTCTCTCTGCAGACGTCTAAACCGGATCCTCTCGTCTGTCTCTCGATCCTCTAGGTGTCGGCGACCTTTGCAGCCAGCCTGGTGACGAGTCCCGCCATCGGGGCCTATCTGTCCGCCTGGTACGGGGACAACCTGGTGGTTCTGTTGGCCACGCTGATCGCTCTGGCCGACATCGGCTTCATCATGCTCGCCATGCCCGAGTCCCTGCCGGACAAGATGAGGCTCAACACGTGGGGGGCGCCGATATCCTGGGAGCAGGCCGACCCCTTCGCTGTCAGTAACACACAGTTCACAGGACACAATCTGATCTGATACTGAATTTATAGCAGAATGATTCGTTCATAAGATGATAAGTTGCATTAAGTAGTTTCTCAATGATTTGATTCTCATAGGTCAACAGAAAAAGCTATTGGTCGAGCACGATGATGGGCAGGACTTGTTTCTGCAGCTCCTGATGACGAACTGATTGTCTGATGGTGTCTGTGTTTTATTTCCTCTCTCACTCCTTCAGTCGCTGAGAAAAGTGGGTCAGGACCCGACCATCTTACTGATCTGCATCACTGTGTTCCTGTCGTACCTGCCAGAGGCCGGGCAGTACTCCAGCTTCTTCCTCTACCTGAGACAGGTGAGTCGCAGCCTGATGCTGTGTTGATCCTGTTTAAAGCACACATGTGCCGGACCTGAGGAAATTTGAAAAGCTTGTTCTTGAATTAATAATCTGGGAACACAAAGTTTGATGGCTGTGGCTCGTGAGATAAAGTGGGTCGTTCACAAAGCAGGAGGTCGGTGGTTTGATCCCACACGATCTTGAATAATACAAATTATGATAATATGAATTTCTGTCCCACACCAGGTCATACATTTCTCCTCCACAACCATCGCTGTGTTCATTGGAGTGGTGGGGATTCTGTCCATCATAGCACAGGTAACAAACACTGTATTTACATATCCAGATTATTCAAGATGTGATTTGTTTACACAGATGACATACAACTTATTATAATAATATATAAATGATAATTACATCTATATTAATTTCTGCTCTGTCTCCTCAGACTCTTTTCCTCACGCTGCTGATGAGAACTCTGGGTAATAAGAACACGGTTCTGTTGGGTTTGGGTTTCCAGATCCTGCAGCTGGCCTGGTACGGCTTCGGATCAGAGCCATGGTGAGAACTAAGAGTGTGTGTGCGTGTGTGTGTGTGTGTGTGTGTGTAACAATGAGATTTGTTTAATGCAAATGACAGACCTGGCAGCAAAAAGATTATAAAACAGAAAAAGTAAAGAACGTGAACAAGACGACGGAGCAGCACAGAGATGATTGAACCCAGGTGAAACAGGAAGTAAAGCTGGTGATCAACATACCGGGTGAAAAACATCCAAGTAAAACAGGAACTAACAAATCCAAAATGCAAACATCTGTCACAGGTCAGGTCTTTGTGCATGAAGGTCAGTGAACAGACTCAGACACACGTCAACCTTTTACTCTAACTGTGTGTGTGTGTGTGTGTGTGTGTGTGTGTGTGTGTGTGTGTGTGTGTGTGTGTGTGTGTGTGTGTGTGTGTGTGTGTGTGTGTGTGTGTGTGTGTGTGTGTGGTGTGTGTGTGAACAGGATGATTTGGGCAGCAGGAGCTGTAGCAGCGATGTCCTCCATCACCTTCCCAGCTGTTTCTGCTCTGGTGTCGCACTCAGCTGATCCTGACAAACAAGGTGACAAAGACAACCTCACATCTCATCTCATCTCCTCTCCTCTCCTCTCCTCTCCTCTCCTCATCACTTATGTCTCCTCCCTCTCTCAGGTGTGGTTCAGGGAATGATCACGGGGATCAGGGGTCTGTGTAACGGTCTGGGTCCGGTTATGTACGGATTCATCTTCTTCCTCTTCAACGTTGAGCTCGACACCAGTGACCCCATCCAGGGAGAGTTCAACGTCGACCCGCTGCCTCTGGAGAGTCCCACTGAGGTGCGCTTGTTCTCCGCTCTCCTCTCTCCTCATTACAGTCCACTCAGTCATCCTCCAGATTAAAAGATTTAAAAAAAATATATCTTCTTCTCTGTCTCTCTCAGCGAGCGCTCATCCCCGGCCCGCCCTTCCTGTTGGGTGCGTGCACCGTGGTGGTCGCCTTCTTCGTGGCTCTCTTCATCCCAGACAAACCCTCCTGCTCCTCCTCTTCCTCCCACCTGTCCCTCAGCGATAAGCCACACCCGGACAGCAAAGAGTCCATGTCTTCGCTGGCTGGGGTACACATCAACACGCCGCTCCCGGGCAGCGACGAGGAGGCCCCTCCCACCACTAGCGACGAGGACTTTGAGCCTCTGCTGCCGGACAGTATCGTTTGATGGACAGGTACAAGAGCCACAGAGGGTGGGGCTTACGTTTATGTTTCACTGATTGACATTTAGCAAAAAAAAGATGAAGATTTTTGCCGCAGGGTGGAACTAAGTACTTTCAAAGTCAGACAGCGAGGAGCTCCAACAGCATTGTTCCTCCACCAGAAGGAGGAGCTAATGTCACCGGTCAGGAGCAGAGACAGTAACATCACGTGAGCGACCAATGAGGACGGTTCTTCAACGAAGGGGCGGGAGCAAAGAGCTGCAAATAAGATGTCATTATTATTTTTCTGAATGGAGGAGACGGATACAATTTTGTGATTGACAGACGGACGTGGGACTCAAACGACGACCACGGGTGAAACCATCATGTGATTGAGAGGACGAGGAACCAGCTGTCAGTCATGTCGAGAGAGAGAGAGAGAGAGAGAGAGAGAGAGAGAGAGAGAGAGAGAGAGAGAGAGAGAGAGAGAGAGAGAGAGAGAGGTGCTCGTTCACCTTAAAGCTTGAAGTGGTTCATTGTTTTGTGATAAACAAGAAAAAAGTATTTTTACCATCAGCTGTTTTATTTTAACGTCGTATTTTAATGTTGTGTTTCATTTTTTACTGGTTATTGTATAAAGTCTGCAGCATATTTACTTTTTTTCCATATTTCCAGAGTTTAGGGATTTGTATTCTTTCTAAATGTCTGAGTTATTGATGCCAAGGAATGAATGTGAAGATCGGAGAGATGAGACGACTGAAGCCCAACATCTTAAAATATCTAGTTGGTCATTGGTGCAAGTTTTATTTAAATTTCTTTAGATCTTAAAGAATTGGGGAAATGTTTCGAGCAGTGCATTTCTGCCACAAGTATATTTATTGTTAATATTTTAGGGAATTACGAGAAACAAAATCATTTCAGTTAGAAAAAGGACCTCAGTGTAAAAGCTCCACTCCTGATTTCACCAGGTGTTTTCCCTGTTTGTCACTACCTCAGATAAATGTTTTTAAAATCATACAGAACCTGGATTTACTCCTTTTCCGTCACTTTTATTTTTATATCATTGTCACTTTATGAAACAGCTGCTGGCTGCTGACAGTGGAAAAACCTCAGAGCTGCAAAATTGTTTTTTAGCTTATATTTATTTTATGACTAATGTCAGTAGTTGGCAGGACGACACCACAGAGTTGTGTAGCTTGGATTCAAACTTGTACCAAACCAGATACTCAAGTGTACTTGTACTTATATGCGAGGCAGCCACGATGTGTACACGTAGTTAAAAACAAGTATATTTATGGCATTTTTTCCTTTACACCATGAGATCAGCTGCTCATTTCCATTACCCATGATCCTTCACTGTTGGATTTTAGGAAAACTTTGAACTGGACTTTTTTCTGTCTCCTGTCTCGTGTGTTGCAGGTTTGAGGTTTTTCTGTCTGACAGCAGTGAAAATCCTGTGAATGAATTTATACTTGAAGCATCAGACAGAGATTCTACCAGAGTTTAACAGAGTTTAACAGAGTTTAAGTGGCACAGAGTTATTTTCCTTTATGACCTTAAAATGTACATGAAATAATGTGAATATTTTGGTTTGTATATAATGTAAAAGTGAAGTCTGGTTTTATGAGAAGGTTTCCTTCTGTGTTTTTGTCCTGTGATGCTCAATGGCACTAAAACAGTGGGTGGAGGTGGTGGAGGGTTCAATTCCTCTTGTGCAGCTAAACTGTTAAAAAAGACATTTGTTCAGATCAGACTTGGGAACAGATAAATACCCCCCCCCCCCCCCCCGCTTCTGTTATTTACACCTGACTGTTTACAGGCACACTGGTTTCTGATCCTGTCACATGATGTTTATTTTTACCCCCAGCGTTTAAATTCCATTAATGAATCCACCACTTTTATTTGTTTAAACATTAAAACATCTGCATTTCATTGACTTTTCTTAATCTGTGCAAATCTACAGATGATAATTGGGACATTGGTGTGCATCTAAATACTCAAGTGTGATTTAATTCAGATGGTTCAGTGCCAGTGAAACTAAATACATGGACTGAATGTATGTGAGCAAAGCAAATGTACACAAAGCTTCACTGTAAATACACTTTGTCTAGTGTCTCGTCTGAAAGTGTAAAAGGTTAATGGGAATTAAAAAGGAACAACACGAGCATGATGGGACTTTTTTCATTGACGATATACGTGTGTGTGTGTGTATATATATATATACATATGTATATATATATATATATATATATACACATATATAAAGAGAGAGTATGTTCTGGTAGGACATGGGAACTTAAATATTTAATAGTGCCGTTATGTATCAATATACATTTGAGTATATTAACGTTGTCTTAGCGACCTCTACTGGGCAACACGCGGAACTGTTCAGGAGTCCAATCAGAGCCCGTGTAGTGAGTCACGTGAGTAGACTGGGGGGGGACCAGCAACGTCAACATGGCGGCGTCTCCTTTCAGTTTCTCAGCGGACAGATTCTGGACAGAAGAGAAAGAGAAGACTCTGATCTGCTTCTTCTCCAGTGAGTCACCTCCGCTCCGGACACTCTCCTCCTCCCTCCGGCGCCATCTTGGCTCACACGTTTCCTCCAAACCCGGAACAAAATGAGGCAACTGTTGCCCGAGGGGAGCGACGAGGGCTCACAGCAATGGCGACGAGCAACTGGAGACAGATGTTTCCTCTAAACACATCTGACTTTATATCAATTAAATAAATAAGAGTTCAAATGGTGAAATGTGATTATAACATGTTATTAACCTGCAGTTAAAGTTAAACAGATGTAGCTTTAGTATTATTAGACAATGACACAGTAGTAATCTGTGACTTTGTGATTTCACCAGTTAAACCAGTGGAGCTGAGGTTATAAACCAATGTACAGTTCATTTCAGACTTCTTACCGTGTTGATCCAGTTCAGCCAGTGGGACGACTCATCACACCCTAACACGTAGAGGTGGTTTGTGTTTCCCAGAGCACAGCTGCCTGTGGAACCACCGGTCAGAGAGCTACAAGAGCCGGAAGCTGCGCTGGAGAACTCTGGAGCAGCTGCGGATCATCCTGTCCACGCTGCCTCCACCCAACCCCTTCACAGGTAGGACCGCACCCCGACGCGCCCACACCCGCACCCAGGAGAACCTCTCATGTTCCTCTTCTCTCCAGTGGAAGACATTAAGAACAAGTTCAAGAACCTCCGGACCACCTTTCGGCGCCAGTACAAACTGGTGCGGGCGAGCAAGGTGTGCAGGCTGGACCACGTGTTCGAGCCGCAGTGGAAGCACTACCAGCAGCTGATGTTCCTGCAGGGCTGCTGGGAGCAGGACGCCCGCGTGGAGGAGCAGCCGACTCCCCCCCAGGTTTCATCCCCGGGATTGATCATCTCGTCCCTCCCCAACGCGCCCACCTCCTTCCCCTCCACCTCCTGCGTCCCCTCCAACATGCTGCTTAAATGTTACTGGACCGAAGAGAGGGAGCGAGCACTGATCACCTTCTACTGCGGTAAAACACAGACTGAAGCTTCAGGATGATTCACTGACTGATGAAAACACAGAGAGCTAACAGTTGTTGTTGTTGTTGCAGAACACAGCTGTCTGTGGAACAAGAAGTCTGAAAACCACAACAACCGACAGCTCAGGCTGAGGCTGCTGGAGGCTCTGAGAGCGCAGCTGTCTGACCAGTCAGTGTCTTTCTCAGGTAAACATCTACTTCTTCTGCTTCTTTAACATCTTCAACATTCTATACTGTGGGGGGGGGGCTATACTGCAGCCAGCCACCAGGGGGATTCAAGCTGTTTTGGCCTCACTTTGGGAGCTTTCATGTCGTCCATCTTCCAGTGCTGAGCAGTTAGAATCTAGTGGGTTTAAAAAGATGCTAAAGCCAAAACCAAAGCTTCGTCGAGTTAAGTCACAGCAAAGAACCACTGAAATCTGTCAGAGAAGAAAGAGCTGAAACAAGTTTAACGTCTTATTGACTCATCTTTGTTGACCTTTGTTGTTGTTTTGCAGTTGAAGACATAAAGTGCAAGTTCAAGAACCTTCGGACGGTTTTTAACCGTGAGTTTAAGGCGGTCCACGCCAGCCGGGCTTCGGACAAACTCTACGTGTCCAAGTGGAAGCACTACCAGCAGCTGGTCTTCCTCTGCGAGTCCTGCGACGAAGACGACGGCACGGACGACCTGCAGGCACTGGTGCCGCAGGACGACAAGGACGTGGAGCAGGGGAACCAAACCCCCACCTCCACGCTGAGCAGCTTCTCCTCCAGCTCCGCCCACACCAACAGCATCATGGTCAATAACGCCTCGGCTCCTACCAGCTCCACTCAGAGCAACGCCAGGACCAACTCCAGCGCCGGATACCAAATCCTCCTCTTGGCGTCTCCAGACAACCTCAAACTATCAAACCAAACAGCCGCACTTCCAACCTCGCCATCTTCTTCACCAACCGACACCAAACCCTGCACAAGCTCCTCCCCTCTGAGTTTCTGTGTGTCCGTGCCTGTCGAGTCAGACGGCAGAGTGGGCGCAGACCCCCGCTGCCACTGGAGCGAGGCCAAGGTTCAGCAGCTCATATCTTTTTACTCCGGTAGGTGGCGTCGCTGCTGAGGTTTAAGAGAATGATGTTGAATCTGTTAAATGTATAAATCTATGTTTACATTCTAACTTACCACGAAGGTATGAGCTCCCTTCTAGCGTTGAGGTGAGAGCTGAAGTCGATTCTCTTCTTCCAGAGCGCAGCTGTCTGTGGAACCACAAGTCTGAGAGTTACAGGAACCGTCTGCTGAGGCAGAACCTGTTGGAGACGCTGAGCGGCCTCATGTCGCACAACGAGTCCGTCCCCTTCACAGGTAACGACCATGGTGTCTCTTAAATTCAGCTGATGGAGACGTCTCCGATCAAACTGTGATCTCAGCAGTTTACGTGTCTGTATCAGAGTAACAGGTTCTTTTGTTCTTCGTCCTTCAGTGGACGACATCAAGTCAAAGTTCAGGAACCTGCGAACCATCTTCCAGCGAGAACACAAAGTGGTGAGTTCCAACAAGACATGTGGTTCTGAGGACTTTTATGTTCCCAAGTGGAAACATTACCGGGATCTGATGTTCCTCTGTGACTCCTGCGACGAGGACGAGCGACCTGAAGACCTCCACTCCGGCGCCCTCCACCTGGACAGCCAGGCCACGCCCCCCACCCTCCACTACCATGCTGCCAGTCAAACCACTGCCAAGCTGAACGTCATGCCGCAAGGCTTCGAAGCCCCGCCCTCACCGACACCCCCAGACTCCCAGCACTCCTCCCCCTCTTCCTCCCCACCACCCTCGACCTCCTCCTCTCACACCGGCAGCCGGGTGTCAGGGCGCAAACGAGGGGCGCCCACTACCGGCATCATGCTGGATCTCATGAGGACGTTCTGTCAGAGTCAAGCGGTCTCGCCACACGCCGGCTTCCTGAAGTACGTGGAGGAGTGTCTGAACGAGACGCCGCCGGACAAAGTGAAGAAACTGAAGAAGAAGATAATCGAGACGATCCACAGTGCGTCAGAGGAAGTTTGGTCAGAGTCATGATCATTTTAGAGTCTTATTCTCGTAGCTTTACCCATAATTCAGCTGTGTGTTACCAGTGCAGCTGATCCCACCTCGTTTAAACACGAGCATGAGTTCAGAAGTACAGAAGTGCAGCTTTATTTAAACCAGCTGGACGTGTCTGTCCTGTTGCAGCGAAGACACTTAGTGTGACGCTGGTCGTGTATTCAGATCAGAACAGGTCGGACTGATGGATCAAAGTTAGCAACAGCAGGTTAAACTTAAACGATACAACCCACCCACCCCCCCATTGAGACAAGTTTATTTATTATGAATTCAACAAATAAGATCAAAAGTGTTTCAGAAACACCTTTTAAACTGAGTCGTGTGGCTTCAGTTTAGCCATGCGCTAACGTGGATTAAAATGTTGTATTTAAAATGTCACCCACCAGCTGATTAACTTGCTAAAGCTAGCACCTTAATGCTAACAGCAACATGTTAGCATCTCTGTGATGAGGTTCGGAGACATTCTGTTATGAGCCAAAGTTTTTCCCTTCCGGTAGAAAAGTCACATGTTCTGGTTCACGATGTGTTGACTGACGAACTGAAAGTGTCCTGAGGAAATGAAAGTTGAATTCACAGCTTTGATGATACAGAAAAACAGTTTTTAAACTTGAAGAATTGAAGAAAGAGCCTGACTGATATAGATTCTGGATACTGCTATATATCAAAAATTATGAATCAATGATTCCTAAGATGTAATCAAACCCTTATGACAAAGAAATGTGTTGAGGTTTGATATTTTACAGTTTTACCACAAAGGTTATTTTTTACAAAAGGAAAACGCGCATATAACCAAATATATAGAACAGGCCAACTGACATATCGGTCGGGCTCTATAAATTATTTTTGTACAAACGTATTTGATGTGTAACGTATATCTGTATTTTTTTTAATTGAGCATTTATATGGACAAAAAATCTACGTTGTAACCAGAACAGATTTTGGAAATGTTGAGTTTGAAGACTGATACTGATCACGTGGAAATATACTCAAACTTAATGTGTTTCATTAACGGGCAATTCTACTATAAAAGCACTGTAACCTTAAGATATTGATTCACGAGTCAGAAGATGTTACATTAATATTTTCTTAAT